>JBAMCJ010001533.1:0-395900 GCA_037075205.1 Drosophila prostipennis
ATGAGGAATGCAGCCTAGAGTGACAACTCCATAATTGCTCTTAAAAGTATAAAATAAAACAAAAATACATTTTTAATGAACGTGTGCTTTATTAAACTCAATTCACCTTTTGTACTTAGAGTTCACAAAATGCAGGATTGATTTTAAGATCTCAAAATATAGTGGAACCCATGGACTTAGATATCAAAACCGACAAGCTGAAGACCCACAGTTGCTAAACACATGTCCATTGTTAGCAAGTAGTTTGTTAATAGGTATAATGCTAGCATTTAAAATAGACTAAAATGTATAAAGTTTATTGAACATATTAATTTCTATAAGTAACACTCTAGTCAAAGTAATACATTTTAATATCTTTATGAAAACGATTTGAGGATCCGTAAAAGCGTCTTCTATTTTGAAGTTCAATAACTTAAACACCGAAAAAAGTGGGCGTGCGATCTTCAATGGAGGTGGTAACATTATAAGTGCCGACTTGCTCTCCATCTTTATACAATTTCACGACGTGTCGGCAAAGGCCACGTGGCATTATAACCGGCCAACGTTTGACATTAATACTGACGTTCTTTAAAGGAGACGTCCCTTTTCGAAAAGACAGGGATTGGTGCCTACACAGATGGATTCGGTTGTGCTCCGTACCCGTCGTTGCCACGTAGTCCCCGTGTTCTTGAACAATGTGCAAATTCCTTGGAGTGGCAAGGATAGGAGGCATCAGCTTGAAATTTCCGTCTCGAGCGGAATTGGTATAAATATCAATAGCCACTTGGTAGTGTGCATCGTCCAAATCCTCAAGAATTTTAAATGTTCCATTTAATATCCGCTCTCGGTCAATCAGGCGAAGATTAGATTGCGTCAAATGGTTGTGAGTTCGGTGAATAGTCGATGGATACAAAATTAGCTTCATAAGACATTGGTATCTGAAACTAAAATATAGAAAAGCATTAAACAAAATAGCTCCCATTTTAATATATTTTATATAAATTACCAGTGCTTTGGGGATGACCATGAGAAACACGTACACTGTGTATATCACATCACGGCAGGAGAACGATTTAACCATTGAAACTCAAACTCAGTTTGAGCTTTCCATATTTATAGCATCAGATTTTTCGCTTTATTACACGCTTTTTACATTGATCTTACGTGTTTTAATCCATTCTATAATTGGAGATTCTTTTTACACCAACTTGACACGATATCCAATTATTCTAACAGAATTAAATGAAAAATATCCTATTATTCTAACAGAATTAAATGAAAAATATTACTTAGTTACATATTAACACCTACATCACGTGACTATTTTGCTTCGTCACTCCGAGGACTAGCATCAACTGTTATTATTTAATACTGTTTTCGAAAGTCTTAAACAAAACCAATTCAAGCAAACTTATCAGAAAACTTATCGAAAACTTCAGGATGCCATGCCCATAACCCTTTAGCATCAACTTATCTGTCACACTCCATCTCCAAAGTGGAATTGCTTCCATTTCCCCAACTCATTCACCCCTTGCAGCTTCTAATCTTTCTAACCATTTGGCCATTTTCAATTCGTTTTACCCCGTTCGGTCGCTTTTTTATCTGGCCACTTTCAAAATCAAATCTTACAAATTCACAACTGACAAACAAAAAAGAGGAAAAACCAGGGAAAATAAGTGCGAAAAACCAGTAGAAGCCGACAGAAGAGGACTAGACTAAAAAAAGCCAACACGAAAAATCTAATAAAAGAATAGCTCAAAATCGGTGTGTAAAAATCAAATAAACGCTGCAACTGCAACGGCTTCCACCAAAGGAAAGCTTGCCCCCAGCTGAGTTTTCTCCGGTCGGTAAAAAGTTTGTTTTTCGCCTTGCGCCAAGTTTTGTGCGTTTTTAAATGGCCCGAGCTGTGCTGCTGCTGGCCCAAACAAACACGAACAAGAAAAGCTGGGAAAACCATTGGAAACACATGTCCAGCCAGCGGACAAGGACAAGAGCCATGGATCCTTGGATCCATGGACCCCGGGAGCTGTGCAAATGTTTGTGAGCTTGGATTTCTTTTCGGTCATTACATTAAGTTGGCTATCTGTGGAGATTCGTAGCTGCACAAGCACACAAACTCCCCGATATCCGCATAAGTGGTATTTGTGCTTGTGCTTTCTGCTTTTTGCTTTTGCTTTTGCCTGGCCCGCAGATGGGGAGCAACGGCTGCTCCTAATGGTCAACGATTCGTAATATTTTTAATATTTGCTCAATAAAATGTCAGACAATTTCTGTCTCTGCCACTTAGACTCATTACATTTATTTGTACGGTTGTTGCTTTGTTTGTGCTTAGCAAGTTCTCTATAGCCATCGTAACTCGGGACCAAGCCAATTTGATAATACTCTTAAAATTAGTATATTCTTTAAATATAATAGTAAACTATAGCTAGTGAGGGAGCCTTGTTTTGAAAGGGAAATAAACAATTGAGAACAATTTGAGAAAAAGGAAATGATTTTCTTATAGAATATTTATTAAAATTGTTAATTAATTCAGTATACCTTCCTTTTGTTATGGATAGTTTAATGGACAAAGAAATAAAATCTGTGTGAATTAAGAAATATTTGTACAGTAGAAACATACTGACTTACCGACTGCGTTATTTAAAAACAAACCTTATCCTTGGCATTTAATTTCGTTGGAGTATCCCTTAGAGTATATATTGATCCCCTTAAGGGAAGCCGAGACATTATTCTTCATATGCGTTGGCCAGGAAAAGCAGAGAATCCCGAGAGAACGGCAGCGTGTAATCCTTTTTGTAGTTGACGCAAATCCTGTTGCTCTTTGCCAAGTCATAAAGTTTAATTTAGTTTTAAGCCTTTCAACTGGAAAATTGCATGGCTGGGGGAGCGAGAAAGGGACAGAAGGAGAGAGAGAGAGAGATCAACGAGTGCACACCACTTATCCCGCTCCCTCGCAACAGCAAAACCAAATGGCGTTGACCGAAGCCTGTCATTTCAAATGGACGAGAGGGGGACGGGGATTGGACAGCCTGACTTGCTGCACTGCTCTAAAATTAACACACGTTTAATATGCAAGTCGTGCATAAATTGCGTTGTTGTTTTTGTTCCTCCTGCTGGCTGCCACCGGAAAGAAGAAGAATTTTCATCTTCTTCTTTACGCTTTTTAATTTGCCATCTGACGTCAGAGTGCAACAACAATGACCACATGTCAGCGCCCTGCGAGAAAATCCTGTGTGCACTCCTCTTATTTTCCCTGACACTTTTCGCCAAAGGGAAAATACGTGCCCGTCGTCTCGTTATCATCATTATTATTTTTATTATCATCGTCATGGCGGCCGGACATTAATGTTGATGCGCTTTAATTGCCAATTGAGGCGATGCCCAGGTCCTTGCACTCGATCCAATCAGAAAACAGGCACTTAAAGCACCGCTACCGACGTAATTTCATTATATATTGCCCACCGTTTACTCATACACTTATTCGCGCACTTTCTTCATGTCTTTCACTCACGATTTTTGCTATTTATTTGTTATTTCTTATTTCAGTAAATAAACGCAATAGTTTTTTCTCACCAGCAATCACAGAGTTGCATTTATCTAGCAAGAGGCGTTAGTAGTTTTTACTTAGCAGTGTAGCAAAACGCAGTCAGGGCTGCACTTTCTTTTAAATTCTGTTTTTTTCCAAACTGTTGAATTGCTGCATTTTTGAAAATTCCATTTTCTAACAGCCGTTATTTGTTAAAAAATCCCACGGAACTTAAAAAATTTAAAAGTTAATTTTTTACTGTTAGTTACTGTCTAAAATTGTTATCAAGGTAAGAAAAACTACAAATAAATTTTCTACATATTTGATTTTTAAGTAAATAACGGTTTTCCATGATTAAAAAGAAATTTTAACAGCCTGAGATTGTTGAAGTGCTCAAATTTCTAAAAGTGGACTTTGCTTAGAACAGCTGATTAACAATAGACCAAAATTTAACAATTCAACAGTTTAGGGAATTCCTTAACAGTTTTTAACGAATTGGAAGCTTTGAAAACATCACTTATCTATGGAAATAACAAATTTTAATTTTCTCCCTCGGCCAATCTATTCTCCCTTATTTATGTATTTTCGCCCATTTATGCCTGTTTTTCGAGCCGACGCGATTTCCGCATTTTTGAGACAGTGCCAAATTTCTTGGCAGTCGCATTAACGACAAATGTTGCCAAGTAAATTGGCATAAAACAAATCGGCGTCGTCATCGTTATTATCACTCCTCTTCTTCCGCCGCCTAATTAGATTGTTCTGGCAGCTCAAAAACAACTGGTGAATAGCAGTCGAAAATTGTTAAATAATTTAAACCGAAATTAGCGGCCATTTTGCGAGTGTGCGTGTGTGTGCGCAGACAAAACAGCATGAAAATAAAAATTGTAACCAATTTCATGCATAACAGTTAAATAAAATTTAATTTAGCAGAAAAACGAAGCAAATGCGAGTTAAAACGGGGAAAAGCGAAAAAGAAACAGAAACTGCACAAATTGCCAAAAGAAATAAAAATCACAACCAGATGAAGAGGGAAGTGAACAGTCGCGGCCACCAAAAGTGTTTAACTCAACATTTAAGCATTGAATATGTACATAAAATAATTTAAAATAATATAGTTACTTAAAATTATAATACAGTTGAAATGTCATTCAATACAGATAAAATCTTATTAAATCTAATCTTGGTCAAAATATATAAATTTCATATATAGGAAGAAAACGATCAATTAAATGTATTTTTCGTGTGTAAAAAATATATATTTTCTTTTCCGAAATATGCTAAATTTATCCATGTATAAATTATTATTTTTGTCCTTTATTGTAAGTGGGAGAAATGGTAGAAAAGAGGGAGTTTCAGAAAATAGACAACACAAAATGCGTCGGCCATAATGAAGACTTCATATTTGTGTAGCAGCAGCAACAAATGAATGCCGTCAACATTTATTATTAATTTTAATATTTCAAAGAGCTCCGGCCAGCCAAAGATAAAGAAAAACACTTAAAAAGAAAACGCCACTTTTCTTTTTGTCCACCAATAGCTGCTGGGCTTGAAGTGAAAAGGAAGGCAGCTGAAATGTTTTGGCAAAGAGCCGACACACTAATTTAATGGCTTTTGTTGTTTGCCAATCGGAAATTTCCGCATTTAAAATGAAAATGCCATTTTTGACATATAATTTAGAAATTTACTCACCACTTTTTGCACCTCTCGTTGGCCGCCAGCGACAACAATTAACTTTTAAACCATTGCCAAAGGTGCACAAATTTAATCAATTTACTTCATACCCTACAAAAACAGAAATAAATGTGACCAAATGCATATGAAAATTAGAATTTCGTCAAGTGAAAACATTTGGCTTCGAGCTGTGCCTGAAGTTTTAAGCTAACATTTGATTGTTTATCGAAATTAAAATGGGTTAATTTATTAACGAAAAACTATTTAAAGAGTTTGAACCACAAGCTGAACAGCACTTCCAGTTAAGACTTTGAAGACTTTAAAATATTTAACTGTGGTCTTAAATATTTCAATTTCATTTTTAATGGGTTTTAAGCTTTATTGAGCTTTATAAAATATTCGTAAGCCCTTTCACTAATATAATCATATTTCTTTATTACTTGCCATAAAAAACTTCTAGTAAAAACCGATATAACTGCAAAAGATACTCAAAGAATGAAGTAACACATTGAATATTTCCTTTGTCTAAGCTGTGCAGTAAACGATCTGTCATCTTGTAAATTGCGCGTGTTAAAAATGCCAAAGCAAAAAATCAAAAGACAAAACGAACTTAATTTCAACGACAACCAAAAAATAAATGGGTGCAAAAAAAGGAGCTTTAACAAGGAGAAAGGAGCAAAGCGAAAAAGGACCAAAAAGGCATCAACAATGAAAACCACAAAGCGGCGCTTTTGTTTGCCAGTGTCGCATGCAGTCAATCTATATATACATATGTATATATACATATATATAGGTTCATGTGTGTGTGCGTCGCCTGCCAATCAACTCAACAATCGCAATCAATTTGCCCCGCTGCATAGCCCCTCCTCTATCCACCCCTTCGCCTGATTTTCCCACCCCATTTCCCGGCTCCATTTTCCATTTCGGGCGCATTGTCATGGTGCAAGTGCAACTGTCATTTCAAGCACAATCTCTGCATATGCTGAAGGGGGGTAGAGGTCGGTGGGCAATGTGTGATATATCAGGGAAACCGAAAAAAAAATAACGCAAAAAATAATGCCCATGGCGCCGCAGTGCACTTTTTAATTACGATACTGCGACATTAAGGACCGCAGACGTTACATGCATGAATCATTGCCCCAAGGTGTTTAAAAAACAAAGTAAAGAAAATTGTTTTTATTTTCCATACGGGTTCCTTAAAGTCAGAATCTTTGTGAGACTTATTATAAGCTATTTACTCGTTTAAAAGAAAGTGGTAATGTAAATTACTAAAACAATATTACATTAAATATTTTTTAAAATATTTTTTATAAATGGTTTTCTTTAAGCACAGGTCGCCCCAAAGTAGGCTTTAAAATTGTCCAAATTTATGCACATTATATGCGAATCAAAATCGTAATCATAATACGCATACGCAGCGTTGTACCCCCCACACACACACACCCTCGTAAATTTGCCACGCATTGTTATGCTAAATTTATTTGCCCTCGCAGCCATCTGTTGTTGCTGTGTTTTCGGTGTTGTTGTTAACTTCATCAGAAGTGCGATTGAAACGCAACTTCCGTTTCCGCAAAATGGCTGTCAATGTGTGTGAGAGGTGGGGAAAAGAAAGAGCGGGAAAATTCCACTTTGCCTGCAAACAAATCAACTTGAACTTCCGTTTCATTTCGCTTTTTCTTGCCATTTCATATTCTTTTGCAAGTGTTCACCCTGCTCACCGCTCTGCTCGCTTCGGAAAAAAAACCCCACTCAACTCTCAATTTTTATTTTCCCTTTACTGTGCATTTCGGCGACTTTAGCGTAAATTTACTTTTCACTTTCAGCGCGCCATCAAAAAAGTTTTTGTGCATAGCTAACTTTTTGGCTCACATTACGTATATTTTCCATATTTTTCCGTGCTTCACTTGCTTTGCCCCTCGCTCAATGTGTCTTTTCAATGTCATTGCACACACTCTTATGCTAAAAGAAAAATTTTGAAACTTGTATTTGAAAAAGAAAAATAAAATAAAAAACACATTAAAAAAAAAAAAAAGAAAAATTAAAGGAATATCTGAAATTAGTGTTTTTAGATATTATGGAAAAATAATATTTAACTGACATAATTTTCATTTTTTTTTTCGCCGTGTACTAGCACACTCGGAAAAGCTATCGTGTGTGTTGCGCGCGGTGAAACTCTGTCTTTTTGGCATTTCATTTCCTTCATTTCAGCCGTTTTGCACCTCGGAGCGGTTTCCTTTTCTTTATTTTTTGTTTGCGGCGTGGACGTGGCCGGATGGTACAGTGGCACTCCTTGTGTTTTCCTATCCTGACTCACTCTTTCTGACTGATTTTCCGCGACCTAAGTTGTTGCTGCTTAATTTAATGCTCGAGTGCCTATTTAAATTTTCGTCCCTCATCGTCTGCATTTCCAATTTTGTTTTGTCATTTACGTTTGGTTTATATTTTCCTCTCGTTTCCCAGCGAAATCAATCAGCGACCGGCACGTGTGTGCATTGATAACGTGGCCAATAATAGAAGAGCGAAATGTATTTTTGGCAGCCCATGAAAATACATCTCAACTTTTCGATGCGAGTTAGCAATTGTTTGTGCGTTGGGTGGAAAAGATGAAAACAATTTTGTGCAGCTCGCTGTTAGGCAGTAATTTGCTTTTGGCGTCGGAAATGGAGGGAGGACAATGGAAACGGATACGGAGGCAGAAACTCAAATGTTTGGCAATTACAACTGTTTGTTGGAGATAATTAAATACATTGGGTGAACTCAATCTGCGGAGATAATATATTCTAAAAAGTTCGTGATTCGGAAAAAAACAGAGTGGAAGAATAGTCTTTCAGCTTCATAATTAAATAGGATTGAGAAGAAAGGATTATACAATTATTGAAATATAAATACTAATATAGTAGTTCTTATAAATACAGTAAAAGTATATATTTTATTTTGAAGAATTTTTATAAATTTTTTTCGAATTTCATTTCCTATATGTGTAAATTTTTTTATAATTCAACTGTCATGCCTGAATTCGTGTTTCTTTTAAGCTAGAGAGTAACATTTCTAGTTACGCTTAACTTTTCTTTCCTCAGTCTGCTTTCCACCAGATAATATTTTCTTAAGGAGCTTAAATATAGCAAATGGCAGTCCAATTAGCAGAAAGATCACTATAGCAAAAATAATAAGCAGGACATCCACATTGTGATACTGCCACCAATTCAGTCTTTGGGCCGCACTCTGCAAGTAGGCAGCTCCTTGATGGCGGGTCACGTGTTCCACCCAGTAAATGGCCGTCTCCAGAGGTGTATTTTGCTGATCGCGATATCGGAAGGACATGCCCTGAACCACTTTCGTATACGAGGGCTCACTCGTAATCCTCTCGATGGCTTCCCGGAAATCTTTGGCATTCAGCGACTTGAAGTCCAGCATTATGCCATATCCAGTTTGCTCGGCATGAGCCATATTGAAGAACTGATCGCTAAAGATGGGCAATCCGATGACGGGTTTGCCATGATAAATGGACTCCGTGGTGCTCAGCATTCCGCCGTGGGTCACAAAAGCCAAGACCTTTGGATGTGCTAAGATGTCAGTCTGTGGGAACCAGTCGGAGATGTAGACATTCTCCGGTTTATTGGGCAAATCCTCCAGCTCGAATTTCCACAGAACTCGCTGTTTTAGTCCGCTAAATGCTCTCAGGATCTCCTGAACCTTTGCCGGCGGTAAGATCCTTACTCTTGAGATTCGATCCCATGGAAAAGTAAACTGCTCCATGCTCTGATTCGTTGATAAATCTTTCGATCTTCTCCGGCAGCGGACTTAACTTTCCATCGATATGCATGCCACCCACTTCAATCATGTTGGGCGAATATGGTCGCGGGAAACTCAGTGACACGTGCTGATTGATGAGCACCAGAGAGGCATTTCGGCGCATCTCGTAGAAACACCTTTTGTTTCCCGGAAAGAACTCTTTGTACAGTTGCTCCTGTCCTGGTAAATAATAATAGTCCAGTAGAAAACGTTCATAGGCCAAGAAAGCCACGTTTGAGAAGGCGTTCGTAAAGCGACATGTGATCGTTAAACGGCAACATTATATGGGGCACAAACGAAGCTGGGGCGGGAGAACCAACCTGAAAAATGAAAATTTAAATTAATTGCTGTTCCTAGTACTTATAAATAAACTAAACTATTTAATGAAATACAAGAATATTCATTCACATTAAGGTTTGACATTATTTTTCGAAATTTATATCACTTTATCTTAAATGGAAAATTAATTTTACCTGCTTGTGCAACTCAAATCATTTTTACTTACCATATCTGTGATAAAGGTCAGACCTCCACCAGTGCTCAATCCAATGAGTGGGGCATTGAAATGCTCTGCCAAACCATAGTGAGCATCATTATAGAAGGTCTCACAAATGACCGCATCGAAAGTTTGGTTGCTTTTCAAAAGAGCCTCGAAATTAGGGTCCTCAAAAAGTCCTCTTGTGATTCGAAATCCCATTTGATAGTGATCAATAAGCTTCTGGGTCAGTGGCTTCTGGATAGATTCCCACAAGGCGGCAATGTCTCCTGATAAAAACAGATAATGTTAAATAAAATAAACTAAAATCAAAACAATCCCTTTTTTCTACTTACCTCCCATGATTTTAAACACATTTGGCACATTTATGTCGTGATACCGAGGAATGGGTTTCTTCAGTGGATAGACGGATACCACAGTGATCTCGTGGCCAGCTTGGACCAATCCCTTGGCCAAGGCATGACCCACATTAAAGTGCGACCGACCGGCGGAATTGAGAACCATTAGGAAATTGTATCCACTTGAGTAACCGAAGCTAAATATTAGCATCAAGATCAAGGTAAATAAACGCATGGTGATGAAAATCGATCGAGGAACTTATAACCGAACCGAACGGAGCACGTTGCTACAACACACTGAGAATGTTTGGCGGGGGCAGCATAAACTTATATAGATATCGGAGTATATATATATATGTATGTATACACACGATTATGGTGAAATTCTACTTTTGCGTGCGGCTCAGCATGGAATGGACAGAAGCCCAATGGTAAACACAATATTTTGATTAGCGGAAAATCGGGTGTGACAAGTCGACTGTCGAATGAGCTACAACCGAAAGTATAGACTTTCGATTTTATAAACATAAGATGTGATTTGCTAATTTCTAATATGTACATATACAGTGAGATCCAGTATCATTGTTGGTAAAAATATATACAACAATTTATTTATATCAACCATTTTGCAGTGTAGTGTCAAGAGCCAAAAATATGATCAATCAGCATTTGAATTAAAGCACTTAAGTTCTCGAGAGAGAGAGAGAGATCTCACACAAACCACACTATTTTGACTCAACTCAAAGCTTTTTGGTTAAGAGAAAAATACAGTTTAGCAATTAAGAGCGAATTGTTTCTAAGAGAAACAAATTTAACTTATCTAAACAAAATTATAAAAAAAGTAATAAATACAAACCTATAATATTTAATGATTGCCAAAAGATTTAATGTATTTTTCACTAATAAATTTCCCAATACATGAAATGATTTAATAATTAGGATATTTTATATCTTTCTTAAAATAATATGCAAAAACATGTTTATCAATGAAAATCAATGCAGACAAAGTTGGGAAATTTTATATATAGCACTATGTACATTTTACGTTCTAGCCACTTCAAACGTATCACTAATCCACTCACAACTGTTCTTATCAAATACTATAACTAGCAGTGAAAAAAGTAGTCGCTCTTCAGTCTGCTTAGAACTTCCGAAAGAGCTGTCGCTATGCGTTGGCTCCCAAATTCCTGTCTTCTTCTGTTGGCCGCCTTTTTGGGCCAGACATGGGGTTATTCCTACCTGTTGGTGAGCCATACTGCATCGAAATCGCATCACGCAGTTGGTTTCGCCTTGGCCAAAGGTCTGGCTGCCGCCGGTCATGAAGTCATTTTGATATCACCATTTCCCCAGAAGAAGCCTGTTAAGAACCTAATCGATGTAGACACGCCGAATGTTATCACCGTGATGGGAGGTGAGTCCTAAGATTTCGTTAGATTAGTTCATTAGAACCTTATTTCCCGATCTGGCACGTATTGCTTATCGTCTGGCGTAAGCTTTGCGTCATATGATAAGATACACGTGTGAATTGGCTTGGCTTCCCAGTGGGTCAACAACAAGATGATTGTTATATGTTAGTATATTAAATATGTAAATAATGTTTGATTTTTCCAATTCTATAGTTCACAAGGCGCGAATTCTGGAAAATGCCAAGAAGTCGGTGATTTTGCGCTATCCAACGATGAGTGCCATGGGTTTGGATTTGACAGAAGCTCTTTTCAAGGCGCCGGCAGTGCAGGAGTTATTGGCCCAAAACCGAACCTTCGATGGAGTCATCTGCGAGACCTTCATGAACGACGCCCACTATGGGTTTGCAGAGCACTTCGGGGCTCCCTTGATTACCCTGAGCACTTTGGGAGCAACTGGCTGGACCTCTGATCTGGTGGGCACTCCGTCACCGGCCTCATATGTGCCGCATAATTTACTGCGCTTCGGTGACCACATGAACTTCTGGGAGCGAGCCCAGAATCTTGGGTTCCAGATTTACGAGTTCATCTACCAGAATTTGTTCAATCTACCCAGACATGAGGTGCTGTATAGGAAGTATTTTCCCAAGAACAAACAGGACTTCTATGAGATGCGCAAGAGTACTTCATTGGTGCTGCTGAACAATCATGTTTCGCTTAGCAATCCGCGTCCTTATTCTCCGAACATGATAGAAGTGGGCGGCATGCACGTGAATCGTAAGGCCCCAAAGCCACTGCCCAAGAATATCCGGGAATTCATCGAGGGAGCCGAGCATGGTGTTATCTACTTCTCATTGGGCTCCAATCTGAACAGCAAGGATCTGCCCAAGAAGAAGAGAAAAGCCATTGTGGAGACTTTGAGGAGCCTCAAGTACCGAGTACTGTGGAAATACGAGGAGGAGAGCTTCGACGACAAACCCGAAAATGTTTTTGTATCCAAGTGGTTCCCCCAGGATGATATCCTGGCTCACGAGAAAGTGATTGCCTTCATAACGCATGGTGGACTTTTGAGCACCATGGAATCGATTTACCATGGCAAACCCGTCGTGGGAATTCCCTTCTTCGGCGATCAATTCATGAATATGGCGAGAGCCGAGCAGTCGGGCTATGGAATCACAGTGAAATACGCCCAACTAAATGCTCCTTTATTCCGATCCGCCATCGATCGGATTACCAGTGATCCCAGCTACCGGGAACGGGTCAAGGTCATGTCCAATCAATTTCGGGATCAGAAGGAGACGCCACTGGAGCGCGCTGTTTACTGGGTGGAGCATGTGACCCGGCAGAAGGGAGCCAAGTACCTGAGAAGTGCCTGTCAGGACCTGAACTTCATTCAGTACCACAATCTGGATGTCCTGGCCGCTTTCTTTTCCGTTCTTGGCCTAGTTCTTATTTTTGTCTTTCTAACAATACGATTTGTGGTAATCAAAGTAAAAGGTAGTCTATCACAGCCAAAGAGTTCAAAAAAGAAAATTAACTAGTTTAAGATATAAATGTGTAATTAGTTAAAATTGTAAATAGTATCCTGACAACATTACAAATACCAATAGACAAAGCCTGTATAGAAACTAACTAAACATACAATTAAATAAAACTTAAACTTGCTTGTATTTGCATCTTATCCTTTGTTTGTAAAAATACGTACAAGGAGTTATAGATTACAAATATAATTTTAAATTTGTATTTAAAAAAATTATTAATGCATACAATTTTTTAAATTTAGAAAATCTGTGGTTTACAACGATGGGTCATAAAATTTTATTCTGCCATTTATTTTTCTTTACTAAAAATAATTTCTTATGTACTGTATGTAGGCTATGTAAAGTTCTTTATTATCAACCAAACAATTTTGTCAAATCATGATTCAACACCACCAGTCGTCAGAAAGAGAAGAGAAACCCAAAACCGGCCGATAAAGCCGGTAAACAAAACAAAGTAAACGAGAAAAGAGAATAATACCAAATCGAAAACTGATTTTAAAGGCGGTGGAGAGCGGGAGAATAAAGCGGAGTTATACAGATATTCGATCGTGAGAAGCGTACAATATATTGAACAGGCGGTTTCGGCAGCGTAACGATGATGAGAGAGCATATTATGTCAAGTCATTAGAGATATAGAGAATGAGAGAAGAATATATTGAAATTCCCTCTCTTCAAATGCCATTGGAACCTAGCCCAACCGCTTATAATTACCTCATCGCAGGCCCAAGTTAGCTCAGTTTATTCCGGGGCGCCAAGCCGTCCGCACATAACCCTATATCAGCTGCATAGAACACGATCGTCGGCCGATAAGAACGCATTTCCCAACTGGCAACGATTAAGTCGAATTAATTGTATAGAATTTGTAGTTTGGAAAACTGAAAATGAAACCAACAGCTGGCCAAACGAGTTTTCTGGCCCTGCTGCTGCTCTGCCTGCTGAGCTGCGTGTCTGCCTACAACTACCTGTGCGTTTTCCACACAGCTGCCCGATCCCATTATCATGTGGGATCCGCTCTAGCCAAGGGATTAGCCAGCGCCGGGCATCAGGTGACCATTGTCTCCCCCTTCGCGCTGAAGAAACCCATCAAAAACATCAAGGATGTGCACGTCAAGAGCATTCTGGCAGCCATGGAAGGTTAGTTTCGATATTAAATATTACAACATTTTATGTGGGAATTTTCTATAGTTCTAAAGTAATGCAATTCAAACTTTTATCAATGAAATGTCTTTATAAATTCCAGTATGAGTTATTGGTGCAATGAATTGACTAAGACATTATACAACCTAATGTGTCTGGTGTGATCTGATGTAATATCAAATTGAAGAAATTCTAAAGCAAAAAAGTATATCATCAATGAAATTTCTTTATAACTTTCAATGCCAAATCTTATCGTAGTCCAAAAAAAAAACAGTGTTTCATAAAAAGTTTGGTATTCCCTTTCCTCTAAACAAATTTCATTCTTTAATTCTGTAATATTAACTAGTAAGGGTCTTTATTCTATACATCTTGTTATTTATAAATTTGCAATAATAAATATTTGAACATTTGGTTTGGGCCGTAAGCCAAACCGGTTTGGTTACACTTAAGTGGTTTAGAATATTTTTTGGATAATTATACAAAAGGCTTTTCTCTCTTAGCTTTGACTCACATATATAAATATATTTTACATAATACTCCATAATACTTCAGCTAATAGTTATACCTATATAGAAAGTCTTATTAATAGGAAAACATTTCACCAATAAAATAAAAGTGGCGTCAAGTACTTAAAAAAACAATCGGCCAGTCTGCTACTTAAGGTTTTTACCATAATCTTTTGTTTGTTATCACGAATTTGATAGCAATGTAATACATGTTGATTGCAATGGGCTATCAAATGCACGAATTCGCCAGTCATTAAATGAAAGACTTACTTGTTATACAATTTCAGGAAGAATGTCCAACCTGTTGGAATCATCCAAGAGGCCAATAATCGAGCAGATAGTTAATTTCCATGAGATGGGCATTGAGATTACCGAGCTGCTGCTGACGGAACCCTCGGTGGTGGAGCTATTGAAATCGAATCAGACCTTTGATGCCGTGATATCCGAGGTTTTCTTAAACGAAGCACATTTTGGATTTGCCGAGCATTTCAAGGCCCCGCTTATAGGATTGGGCACATTTGGGGCCATTAGCTGGAACACAGATCTGGTGGGTTATTAGGTGAATGAGCTATTTTTAAGTTGTTTTATTAATGTACTTTTTTGTTAATTCTTTAAGGTGGGATCTCCTTCACCGCCCTCATATGTTCCAAGTGCCCTGCTGAAGTTCAGTGACCACATGTCTCTCGCCGAGCGAGTGGGCAATCTGGCCTTCCTCACCTACGAATATATCTTCCTGAACTACTTCTATCTGCCGCGTCAGGAACTTCTCTACAGCAAGTACTTCCCCAACAACAAGCAGGACTTTTACGAGATGCGCAAGAACACGGCCTTGGTGTTGCTCAACCAACATGTATCGCTCAGCTTTCCACGACCCTATTCGCCCAACATGATCGAGGTGGGCGGTATGCACATCAACCGAAAGCGCCAGCCGCTGCCCAAGGACATTCAAGAGTTTATCGAGGGCGCCAAGCATGGTGTCATATACTTCTCGATGGGTTCCAATCTGAAGAGCAAAACGCTGCCGTTGGAGAAACGTCAGGCACTGATCGACACCTTCGCCCAGCTGAAACAGCGAGTCCTGTGGAAGTTCGAGGACACTGATCTGCCGGGAAAGCCAGCTAATGTCTTCATTTCGGACTGGTTCCCCCAGGACGACATTCTGGCCCACGACAATGTGATAGCCTTTATCACTCACGGCGGTCTGCTGAGCACCACGGAATCCATTTACCACCGCAAACCCTTCGTGGGCATTCCAATCTTTGGCGATCAGTTTTTGAACATGGCTCGCGCCGAACAGAATGGTTATGGAGTGACTGTTCATTACGAGGAATTGACTGCTGACAAACTTTTGGCTGCCATTCATCGACTTATTCAAGATCCAGAGGCCAGCAAGAAGGTGCGCGACATGTCCGACAGGTATCGGGATCAGCCGCAGACTCCATTGGAACGCGCTGTTTTCTGGGTGGAGCACGTTTCCCGGCACAAGGGTGCCAAGTACCTGAGGAGCGCCTCGCAGGATATGAACTTCATTCAATACCACAACCTGGATGCCATGTTTATCCTATATGGCGGCATTATATTCGTGCTATATTGCATTTTCTTGCTTATCCGTTGGGTGTGGCGACTATTGCAAGAGTTGTTTGTGAAGAAGGAGAGTCCCAAGCCGAAAAAGAAATCCAAACAGAACTAAACTCAAGTGATAATTATCACTATTAATTATAATTAACCCTAGTATTCATGACCAGTTTAAAATAAGGGTGCTTAGAGGTGTTTTTAGTAGTGCAATACTTCTATTTAAAATATAATTACAAATTAGGAATCCCAGTATCCGAAAATCAATGCAGCATGTCACAAATAATTTTAATAAACTGTTCATTTCTCCTTCCATTTTCCCATTCTAATCAATAAAATACAGCAAATTTTGTTGCTAGTATCTAAGGGTTTTTCAATAAACTGTCTTCGAATTTGCAACCATTTGGTGTTGGTGGGAAAAAGCTCGTGAAAATTTTATTTGATTTTACAAAGGGGTTGTGCGGTTGCTTTCGGCCTGCGGCTCGAAACTTGTAAACTAAAATGGAAAATATTGTGAACTTCTATCGAAAAAATTCAACGTTGCGTTCCCATTCTCCTGGGTCTCCTTTTTTTATTCTCTGCAGCTTACATTTTAGTTTATTGTTGTATACTCTCTTTAAAAGGAATAAACACAAGTAAATATATTAAGGAATAATCAACAAAAAAACAAGCAATAGTTGGTAAAAAATTCAATTTTCTAAACCTGAAAGTCTAAAAAAATATTCACCATTTGAACATTAAATTAGTTTATCATTTTTACCAAGGGTATGTGTATTTTCGATTCAGCTGTGATAATTTTTCTTTGTTGGGTCCTATTTTCAACCACTCTCTGCTTTCCCCCTACTGCAAGTTGCACATAGTTAACGCTTCAGTTGTAAAAATGCCCATTAGCGCGTTCAAATTTTTAACAGCAACCAACTGAGTGCCACGCCCACTGAACGCCCCATGCCACTCCCACTAACGCCTCCGGCTTAATGCTTTTATTTTCTTTGCCGTGCATCTTCCCCTTCTCTTTCCCCCTTTTGCCAGGCAAAAGGCGTGTAAAAGTTTTGGCCCAACTTATTGAAACTGTTTTGGGCCATGGCCGTGCTGCTGGAAAATCAGCGTCCGTCGCGGAAATGTTGGCGGCTTTAATGCCAATCCGGCTTAAGAGTGCACCCAAGGAACTATTGTTTTTGTGGTGCAATTTTGGGCTGTTAGGAAAGTCTTAAGAATAATGCTGGTCCCAATTAAAGTAATAGCAAATCCCGGAAAGTTTTTACTAAAAGTAGGCACGTAAGTTTATTTATTATATATGACGCACAAAACTAGGCCTTCATTTGTTTTTTTCATAATTATGGCGAGTAGTTTTCCTAAGTCTGACAGCTTGCAATCCAGGGCATTAGCTTAGAATTGATAAAGAAATAATAAGTTCAATTGAAAAAAAAGTAATCAAAGTTTATTTTTTATTTATCATCACAAAAATAAATTTATCGGTATTACCTTCTTTTTATATTTATATTGACTTTTATATATTCCTCTATTTCCATATTGCAAAACCAAGTACCTTTTCTGCAGTTTTTTTACTCTTTTCTCATGTTCTCAACTGAAGCGACTATTCAGCTGTTCACCATCGTCTTCTATAGGCATAAATCTGTATAAATATAGACGACCAGGTGATCTTGTTATTATGACAGGTCAGTTTGCAATCTCTACTGGGTAAAGCCCCAAAGTTGTGTGTATAAAAACGACACCTGAAATTCTTACGACTCAGTTTAAGGCAGGCGGCAAGATGCTGAAGTTCATCTTAGTGGAGCTGCTGGTTCTGCTGACCAGCAGATCGGTTCACTCTATCGAAGTGGACACGGAGTTGGGAAGAGTGCGCGGTGCCAACCTGACCTCCAGATTGGGCTTGCCCTTCCATGCCTTTCGCGGCATTCGGTATGCCGAACCTCCCCTGGGAGAACTGCGATTTTTGAATCCCCAGCCCGTGAAGCCGTGGTCCCCGAAAATTTTCGATGCCAGTCAAGATGGACCGATGTGCCCGCAACCATGGGACAATATGACGGATGTTTCCGAGGACTGTCTGCGGTTGAATGTGTACACAAAGGATTTGAAGGGCCGTCGACCTGTGATCGTGTTCCTGCATCCCGGAGGCTTCTATGCTTTCTCCGGACAGAGTAAATATTTGGCCGGACCCGAGCATTTTATGGATCGCGATTGTGTGCTAGTCTCGCTAAATTACCGGCTGGGTAGCTTGGGTTTCCTGGCCACTGGAACCAGGGAGGCCCCTGGCAACGCGGGAATGAAGGATCAGGTCCTGGCATTGCGCTGGATCCAGAGGCATATCCATCGGTTCGGTGGTGACCCCGGCAGTGTGACCCTTTTGGGCTACAGTGCAGGCAGTATCAGCGTAGCTCTGCACATGCTATCGCCCATGTCGCGGGGTCTCTTCCATCGGGGAATCGCCATGAGTGGTGCGCCATATGGACCACTCCAGTATCAAAACAATGACCTTCGGCTGGCCAAACGACAGGCTGGTCTATTAAAATGCCCCCAAGAACCGGTCAAGGAAATGGTTGAGTGTATGAGGCAAAAACCCTACTTGGATTATGCGAACACCTTTAATGAAATGTTTGAGTTTTTCGGGCATCCCATACTGCACTGGAAAATCGTGGTCGAGGAGGATTTTGGTCAGGAGCGCTACCTCATCGAGAGTCCCTTTAAGACAGCTCGACGAGGTGACTTTTACAAGGTTCCGATCATTACTGGTATTACGGAGTTTGAATTCCTTTATCCAGCCTTTTGTAAGTGAAAAGTAAGATTCAACTAGAACATTATAATCTAAATCAGTCTTTATCAACGCCCTTCAGATCATGTACGAAATGAAAGCATTGTGAGGAACTACAACCAGAACTGGGAACACTTTGCACCTATTGTCTTGATTTATGAACGTAACTCAACACAATCGCGAGTTGCCAGTCGAGTTTTGAGGGAGAAGTATATGCCTGAGAGCAGGGACAAGCTGGAGTACCCGAAATCCGTCAAGGGCTTGGGAGAACTCTACAGCGATGCGGTAATTGGAGTGTCCTTTAATCGGTTTCTTCGCTTGATGGCTCCCCACACACCCATTTACACCTATCTGTTTCGGTACAACGGAAGATATAGTTTCTTTATAAATCCCGATAGCCAACAAGCCATGGGTGAGCAGATCGATAATATATTTGCAAGATGTAAATTATATACTTTTTTTTAGCTTTTAAAGGCCCTGTTCATCATGATGAGCTCCTTTATTTGTTCCATGTGGGTCTTAAGACTCCTTTGTTAAAACGAGAGGATCCTGAAAACTTTATGATTGAGATTATGACGCGTATGTGGTTTGAGTTTGCTAAAAAAGGGTAAGGAGTATTGTTTCTTAGGTCACTTTATAAATGTTATAATATTATTATTTGTTGTCCCTAGTGATCCGCACAATAAGTGTGATGAATACCTGAAAGATCTTAACTGGCCCCGGTACAATTCACAAGAGAAAGGTTATCTGGAAATTGGTACCAATCTTATTGCTAAGACTGGCGGCTTCTTTCTGGATCGATATCATATCTGGGATGAATTATTTCCTCTATCAAGCTTTCGCTGATTATTTTCCCAGGACTCGGAATGTCAATATGTATTTGTTACATACTTTAATATTCCTAAGCATTCCGAACTTTATATTTAATGAACCATGTTAATCAATACTAATTTTAAATATAAACCACAGTTTAATTAAAATGAGATTACCCTGCAAATAGTTATTGCTCCATCATTTTTAAAGAGTTTTGTTGTGGCAAAATTATGGGATGTAAGGAATGTCTTAAGAATAATACTGGTACGAATTAGCTGAGTGACGAGTACGTAATAGTCGAAGCACTCAACTATAGCGTAAAAGCTCTGACGTATTTATTATTATTATTATATACCTGCACTACAAAGAAAGAACGTTAACTTGGGCAAGCTGAAGTTTATATACCCTTATACATATCTAAAATAATTACTTAACGTATTCAATGCACATAACTGAGTTTCAATTATCTCCCTCTCTCTCGAGAACGAGATTCTAGTGCTCCCTCGATCGGTACTGTTCAAGGGATATCAGATATATATTTGGCATGTTTGCCATTTGTTTTTTTCAAATTGTCAAAAATGTTCATTTTTTTACTTTAAAACAAACAAAATTATAATGTTATTTCTACTATTGTTTCGAATATTTCTACGGTAGCCATAAGATATGGTGGGAAAGTTTACGAAAGATTCATTGCGATAGCTGCGAAACAGTAGACCTAAAACGGGCAGATGGATATATCTAGATGGACTCGACTATTGTTGCTGATCAAGAATATATATACTTTATGTGGACAGAAACGTCTCCTTTACTGCGTTACAAACTTCAGACTGAAATTATAATACTCTCTACAAGGGTATAACTAGGCCTGCATTTGGTTTTTCTAACTTGTCGGGGAATTTTCTTAGGTTTGACATAGAAATGAATTCAACAAAACACTAAAAAAAAGTGTGATGCATTCTAGGAGGGTTATTTAGAACCCAAAAATTATACAAATTTTATTTGCAAGTAAAAAAATTGTAAACTTGTATTTATCTACTTATCTAGACATAGTTAAAGCTTAAATATGCATCAATTTATACCGATTTTTAGTTTTGTAATTCTATAAATTTTTTCACTTTTTTTATACGTTTTAAAACAAAGAATTTCTTATGCAGCTGTTTTACACATTCCTTTGTTCTCAACTGAAGCGACTATTCACCTGTTCGCCATCGTCTTCTATAAATCTGTACATATAGCGACGACCAGGCGATCTTGTTATTATGCCAGATCAGTTCACAATCATTGCTGGGTAAAGCCCCAAAAGCAATTTCAGTCGCTGGGTTTTGTATAAAAACGACAACGGAAACTTTTACAACTTAGTTTAAGGCAGGCGGCAAGATGCTGAAGTTCATCTTAGTGGAACTGCTGGTTCTGCTGGCCAGCACATCGGTTCACTCCATCGAAGTGGACACGGAGTTGGGACGAGTGCGCGGTGCCAATCTGACCTCCAGATTGGGCTTGCCCTTCCATGCCTTTCGCGGCATTCGGTATGCCGAACCTCCCCTGGGAGAACTGCGATTTTTGAATCCCCAGCCCGTGAAGCCGTGGTCCCCGAAAACCTTCGATGCCAGTCAAGATGGACCGATGTGCCCGCAACCATGGGACAATATGACGGATGTTTCCGAGGACTGTCTGCGATTGAATGTGTACACAAAGGATTTGAAGGGCCGTCGACCTGTGATCGTGTTCCTGCATCCGGGAGGCTTCTATGTTTTCTCCGGACAGAGTAAATATTTGGCCGGACCCGAGCACTTTATGGATCGCGATTGTGTGTTAGTCTCGCTAAATTACCGGCTGGGTAGCTTGGGTTTCCTGGCCACTGGAACCAAGGAGGCCCCTGGCAACGCGGGAATGAAGGATCAGGTCCTGGCATTGCGCTGGATCCAGAGGCATATCCATCGGTTTGGTGGTGACCCCGGCAGTGTGACCCTTTTGGGCTACAGTGCAGGCAGTATCAGCGTAGCTCTGCACATGCTATCGCCCATGTCGCGGGGTCTCTTCCATCGGGGAATCGCCATGAGTGCTGCGCCATATGGACCAGTGCGATATCAAAACAATGATCTTCGGTTGGCCAAACGACAGGCTGGCCTCTTAAAGTGCCCCCAGGAACCGGTCAAGGAAATGGTTAACTGTATGAGGCGAAAACCCTACTTGGATTATGTGACCACCTACAATGGGATGTTTGAGTTCGGCTGGAATCCCACACTGAACTGGAGAATCGTGGTCGAGGAGGATTTTGGTCAGGAGCGCTACCTCATCGAGAGTCCCTTCAAGACAGCTCGACGAGGTGACTTTCACAAGGTTCCCATTATTACTGGCATTACGGAGTTTGAATTCCTTTCTGGAGCATTCTGTAAGTGAAAAGAAAGACTTAAGTAGAACCTTATAATCTCAAGCTTCCGACTTTCTTCACTCGCTTCAGTTGATCTGCGAAATGAGAGCATTGTAAGCAACTACAACACGAACTGGGAACACTTTGCCCCTATTGCCCTGATTTTGGAACGTAACTCAACACAATCGCGAGTTGGCAGTCGAGTTTTAAGGGAGAAATATATGCCCGAGAGTAGAGACAAACTGGAGTACCCGAAATCCCTCAAGGGCTATGGGAGAACTCTACAGCGATGCCATGATTGGAGTGTCCTTCAATCGCTTTCTTCGCTTGATGGCCCCTCACACACCCATTTACACCTATCTATTTCGGTACAAGGGAAGGTATAGTTTCTTGAAAAATCCCGATAACCAACAAGCCATGGGTGAGCAGTTCTTTTATATATTTGTAAATTGTGAAATATATTAATTTGTTGATTTTTACAGGCCCTGTTCATCATGATGAGCTCATCTACTTATTCCATGTGGGTCTGTTGACTCCTCTTTTAAAACGAGAGGATCCCGAAAACTTTATGATTGAGCTTTTGACGCGCATGTGGTTTGAGTTTGCTCAAAAAGGGTAAGGAATATATATTTTTTTAAATTTTAAGATATTATTATTAATTTCTTGTTTCTAGTGATCCACACAATAAGAACGATGAACACCTAAAAAATCTCAACTGGCCCAGGTACAATTCGCAAGAAAAAGGTTATCTGGAAATTGGTACCAATCTCACCGCCAAAACTGGCGGATTCTTTCTGGATCGATATCATATCTGGGATGAATTGTTTCCTCTATCAAGCTTTTGCTGAGATTTTCGGGATGTAACTATTTAAATTTTAAAATTATTATACCTCAATTTTAGCATTCCAATCATCTTATAAAATTATTAACATTTTAAAAATATAAAAAACTTGAGTAGATATGAGATTAACCTGTAAGAATACTACCATCTCTTTAATGCAGTTTTTGTATGCTGAAAAGAGCTACTCTTCAACTTCCATGTTTAGAAGCTAAATCAAAAAAAAATTCGATGACATACTCATCTCTTTGGGAGAGAACTCACAAAAATTAACAAACAAAAATGACAAAATGGTTGAGCGCATAACTATCGCCAGGTGAACGAGCATTGAGCACAGTTTCAGCAATTTCCATCTGCAGTTCGGATTTTCTCGACTTTTTGCCTGCACAAATTGTTGTAAAAACACGACAGGAAAAGCGAGCGAAAAAGAGAAATGCAGTGAAGCGACCGATTTGCTTGGACAAGTTACCGATTAGATTCAGTCAAGAAGTGAGCTGATATTTCGAGACATCTCAGAGACTGCAAATTGGAGTTGCTGACATTGCGTAAATAATAGCTTCAGCTTAAACAAAAAACCAGAGAGGTTGAATTTTCTTTTTCGGAGTGACTATTAAACGTCAAATCCTCTGCCTGGGATTTGACAAATCATCATTTTTGCTGTTTGCACTGACGATAATCAACAGCTCATTAAAAACTCGTCGAACCACAAAACAGGACATCATTAAATAGACCCTTTTCCACTGGCGACCACTCGGGGGACATTTAAAGGGTTAAGGACCGGGAGCCACGGGGGTCGCCAGATCCAAACCCTAAATCGCATGAAATTATCCACATTTGCATGCCAACACAAAACACACAGAGCTAATGGCAATTTCAGCCACACCACATTTATATAGCTCATGAATTTTTGATTACGCATTTGGCAATGCGGCCAAAAACGGCCAAAAGCACCAGCCGAACCCAAATGAACCAAACCAATCCAACGGAAGTGACTCAGTGCAATTTAATATTACGCATACGCAGCGAATGCAACTGATTGGCAGCGGTTAATAAATGCGCTCAAAACCGGCGCACAATAAGTATGTATCTACGCATGTACATCCATAGCCAGCCCCGCAAATATTTGTATGCGTATTCCATAATTCACTGGACGCCAATCGAGCAGCTTTGCGTGTGACCAGAAAAGCATCGTTATAATATAAATACGCGCATCATAATATCCCATCATTTTGGTGCGCTATCTGTGGCGAAAACAAACTGGGAATCGTGGGGCCGGTCTCTCAGAGGTGAATATTTGCGATAGGTGCTTATTTGCCAGCCATTATCTGGGATGGAATTAATAGAAAAGAAAATAAATGAGTACAAGATGTAAAAGTATATAATTTTAAAACCTAAAAATATTATTTTATTTACATTTGTTTTCGAATTTTGCAGTGCATTTATATAACTTTCTGCTTTTGCTTCCTTTTATCAACAGCAGAAAATGGGAATACCATCTTGAAAACCTTAACCAGGGTAAGTCTAAGAAGAAGAAGAATAAATACAAGAGCTACAAAAAAAGTACCTAAGACATCCAGGCTGTGATATGTGAAAAAATCCAATTCTCTCCCTGTTACCCGCATATATTTCGCACCCTTGTGCCGAAGGACGTAGTTAGTCCACCACACTGCAGTTTCCAGAGGATTCATGGGTTGATCCCGATATCGAGCAGCGGTTGTTCTGGCCGTGACATCGAAACTCTTTTCTGTCAGCAACCGGAGAATAGAGTCCTTGAACTCCTCTCCTGTCATATCTTTGTAGTTCAGAAGCAAACCTAGGCCCTGTCGTTTGATATGTTCCATATTGCCAAACTGATCGTAGAAGAAAGGCAACCCGAGCATAGGTTTACCATGGTGAATGCTTTCTATTGTGCTCTGCATTCCTCCGTGGGTTATAAACAGTTTAACTTTTGGATGGGCCAGGATATCCTGCTGAGGGAACCATTTGCTTATTAACACATTCGATGGCTTTTCTGGCATTTCCTCATCTTCGAACTTCCACAGGATGCGCTGTGGCAGACTGGCAAAAGTATCGATCAATATTCTCTTGCGATCCTCTACCAGGTTTTTGCTTCTTACGTTGGTGCCGAGAGAAAAATAAATTACTCCATGTTCGCCAGCCCCTTGGATAAAGTCTTCTAAATCCTGCGGTAAAGTTTTCGTTTCCTGATTAATATGCATACCTCCCACCTCGATTACATTTGGTGCATATGGTCGAGGTGGAGCCAATGTAAAGTGTTGATTGACCAAAATCAAAGCAAAGTTTTGCAAAATCTCAGACAGTGGCTTCTTGTCAGCTATTTTCGGAAAGTATTTTCTGTAGAGGTCCTTATGCTTGTTCTCATACCGCCAGTGCCAATTTATCCAAGAAATGGAGCGTTCCACAAAATGTCCCAGACGACCCACATAAGTCTCCAAATCATATAAGTAAGAAGAAGGAGACTGGAGATATGACATTGGTGATGGATTGCCAACCATTTCATCGATTTTCCAGTCTGTTCCACAAGGGGCCATTCCGATAATTGGAGCCTCAAAAAAGGCGGCCAAGGCATACAGAGCATCATACTTCCAAAGGTCTACTATGATCAAATCAAACTGAGCTTTTCCTGGCCTGAGTATCTTTCGACGAACTCCATCATTATTAAATACTACTTTTATAATGTTGAAGACGAATTCGTTGGTCACCTCAAAGAATTCCCAAGTATTTTTTGGCGTTGTCATAGCTTTCAATAATTCTGTAAAAAAAATTGATCAAAAATATATTTTTTCGAAAGCCAATTTTACTTACCATCAAAACTATCGAATACCTCCGGAACGGGAATCTCGTGTATATTAGTCACAGGTTCTTTCGATGGAAACGGAGTTACAGACGTTATTTCATGACCCAAAGAGGCCAAACTTTTCAGATAGGGTAAAGCATGATAATAATGCGATTGACTTGGTATTGGAAACAAGGAAAGTATGCGAGCTCCTTCCGGAAAACCAGGAAGTAGAAAAAAGAGTAGGGAAAGAAGCCGAACAGGAAACATTTACGGACTGCGAAGTGCTTTGCCCAAGATCTGACGGAAGACTGAAACCAAAACCTGTTTTTCTGAAAATTGATAAGGTTAACTTGATAAGAAACTACACTGAAAAAGGAAATAAAAACAGAAAGTGGCATTTTAATTTATAGGTCTATTTAATAGAATGAAAATAAAGCCGCGATAACCACTAAAATTACTCTACGAAATTTTTTTTTCAAATCTTCTGGTGTGTTGTTTTAGATGTACACAATTTTGTTAGGTAGCGATATCAAAAATAGTAGAATAGTAGTTCCATCAACATTTATTTAGTTTTCCGCTTTCTAGTTTTTGGATTCTTTTCACTTCGCAGGACAATCTTTAATGACATAATCACACAAAAGACAACACTTGCGAAAACAACCAATAAGCCTAAGAGAAAAGTGCCCAAGACATCCAGGCTGTGATAAGTGAAGAAGTCCAAGTCTCTGCCTGTTACTCGCATATATTTCGCCCCCTTGTGACGAAGGATGTAGTTAGTCCACCATACTGCGGTTTCCAGAGGATTCATGGGTTGATCCCGATATCGAGCAGCGGTTGTTCTGGCCGTGACATCGAAACTCTTTTCTGTCAGCAAGCGGAGAATGGTGTCCTTGAACTCTTCTCCTGACATATCCCTATAGTTCAGAACCAAACCTAGGCCCTGTCGTTTGATATGTTCCATGTTCCTGAACTGATCATAGAAAAATGGCAGTCCCAGCATCGGTTTGCCATGGTGAATACATTCGACGGTGCTCTGTAATCCTCCGTGGGTTATAAAAAGTTTAACTTTTGGATGGGCCAGGATATCCTGCTGCGGGAACCATTTGCTAATCAACACATTGGATGGCTTTTCTGGCATCTCCTCATCTTCGAACTTCCATAGGATCCGCTGTGGCAGACTGGCAAATGTTTCAATCAATAATCTCTTGCGATCCTCTGCCAGGTTTTTGTTTCTTACATTGCCGCCGAGGGAAAAGTAAATTACCCCATGTTCGCCAGCCCCCGGGAAAAAGTCCTCTAAGTCCTTGGGTAATGGTTTCGGTTCCTGATTAATATGCATGCCTCCCACCTCGATTATATTCGGTGCATATGGCCTAGGTGGAGCCAATGTAAAGTGTTGATTGACCAAAATCAAGGCAAAATTTCTGCTAATCTCCGTCAAGGGCTGTTCGTCAGCAATTTTCGGAAAATACTTTCTGTAGAGTGCCTGATGCTTCTCCTCGTGACGCCAGTGCCAGTTAATCCAGGAAAGAGAGCGATCCACAAAGTGTCCCAATCGACCACCATAGGTTCCAAGATCGTGCCAGTAAGCAGAAGGAGACTGGAGGTATGATATCGGTGATACGTTGCCCACTAACTCGTCGATCTTCCAGTCAGTCCCATATGAAGCTATTCCGATTATTGGAGCATCAAAATACGCTGCCAAGCCATAGAGACCATCGAGCCGCCAAAGATCCACAATTATCAGGTCAAACTGAGCTTTCCCCGGTTTGAGAACCTCTCGCCGCACTCCGTCATTGTTCAGCACTTGTTTTACCAGTCCAAGGTTGTAAGTGTTGATGTATTCATTATCTTCCCAAGTTCCCCTGGATATGCTTAAAGCGTGTATTAATTCTGAAAATAATTTTAATATAATATTAAAATATGGTCATTCTAAGGTTTTAATAACCAATATAATATAGCTCACCCTCGATATTGTCGAACAATTCCGGAACATGAATGTCGTGAATGTTATTCACAGGTTCCTTCGATGGAAATGGACTTACAGAGGTAATTTCATGTCCCAAAGAAGCCAAACTTTTTAGATAGGGAAGCGCGTGATAATAATGCGAATGACTTGGTATGGGAAACAGGGCAAGGATGCGGGCTGCCTCCAAGAAACCGGGCAGAAGGGCCACCAACAAGACGAACGATCTCGGGAACCACATATTCTCAGACTGGTCGTGCTTTAGCCTTTAGTTCAACTGGAAGACTGTCTGGCAGAACTCACGCCGACATATTTCTTCTCGCTGATAAGCTTAATCGCCAGTCATCCACAGACAATAAATTATTAAGTTCCCGTTTCTGATTACTCATGATTACATGAGGGAAAGTACCGTATTCGAGTTGGCTTTAAATCAGTCATATCATGATTATTTATTACCATATAATTCTTGACCTACCAGAAAATTATAAAATAAATCAGATCTAAATTCTTGATCTCCCTTTATTATTGATACATTAAAAACTTATTTAATTACTTTCTATTACTGAACCTTTTGCTTTCTTTTAGAGTTTCCAAAGCCAGCCAAATTAGCAACTTTCCTTAAGACACACAATGTGATTAGAAGAGTGACAAGGAGCTCCGCCCAAAAGAGCTCCTATGACATCCAGGCTGTGGTAGGCAAAGAATCCCAAGTCCTGGCCGGCCACTCGCATGTGGTAAGCTCCTTTGTGCCTCAAAACATACTCTGTCCACCAGATGGCCGTGTCCAAAGGACTCATTGGCTGATCCCGATATCGATCGGACATCTGCCGGGCCGTTTCGGCAAATTGTGGTTCCTTAATCAATCGCTCGATGGTCGCCTTGAATTCGTCCTGGGTCATTGTCTTGTGATCCAGTCCCAAGCCAAATCCAGCCTGAGTGGCTCGCTTTACATTTAAGAACTGATCGTAGAAGAAGGGCAGGCCCAAAACGGGTTTACCATGATGAATGCTCTCGATGGTGCTCAGCAGCCCACCGTGGGTAATAAATAACTTGACCTTGGGATGGGCCAGGATATCCGGCTGGGGGAACCATTTGCTGATAAAAACATTTGGAGGGTTTGCCCGGCAACTGATCGTCCTCGAATTTCCACAGTACCCGTTGTGGCAGACTGGCAAAGGTTTTCAGAATAAGTTCCCTTCTCTCTGCCGGTAGATCCTTGCTCTTAACATTGGAGCCCAGGGAAAAGTAGATCACGCCCTGCTCCCCGGAACCCTGAATGAACTCCTCCAAGTCCTTGGGCAGGGCAGCTGGCTTGTGGGATATATGAAGACCTCCGACCTGAATCATATTCGGAACGTAGGGTCGCGGAAAGCTTAGCGAAAAGTGCTGATTGAGGAGAACGAGGGAAAAGTTTCTGTTCAAATCGGTGAGTGGAACCCTTTTTGAGGCCACGGGAAAGTATTTCTCATACAATTTCTCCTGTTCTGGCATGTGCACTATCCTATAGTTGAGCCAGGCAATTGTAGTATCCACAAAGTTGGTAACACGCTCCCCGAAAGTCATGCGATCCGTAAAACCCGCTGTTACCAAGGGAGTAACAGATAGAGGCGACACATTGCCCACCAGCTCATCAATATTCCAGTCGGTGCCAAAGGTGGAAATGCCTATGATGGGGGCATTAAAATGGGCTGCAAATCCATAGTAGGCATCCGAGCGAAGAGCCTCCACAATGATAAGATCATAGTGATCCTTGCCAGGAGGCAAAAGCGTTTCTGTCACCTCTTTATTGGTGAGAACTGAGCGGGTGATGTCGACAAAGAACTTGTTTATAAAATTGTTTTCCTGCCACAAGTTCATTGGATCGTTTAGCTCATTTATGATATCTGGAAAAATTATATAGCTAAATAAATTCATCTCACTGATATTTTAAAACCATTTTACCATTATAGTTCTTAAACACTTCGGGGATGGGAATATCTCTAAAGTTGCTCACTGGTTTCTTTTGGGGAAAGGCATTAATCGAGGTCACCTGGTGACCCCGAGAAGCCAGTGTCTTCAAATAGGGCACCACATTGATGTACTGCGATGGTCCTGGAAAGGGAAATATGGCCAGTATCCTGGCAGCCTGCAGACAAACAGGCAGAATCAGCAGCAGAGCACTTAGCTGGAGAGCCAACATCCCAAAGATCGTCTTGTTTTCGCAAACTCAAGCTATAAACTGAATCAGAAAACGCACATTACAGCATAGTCCGGGGCTATTAGATAACACCCACTGAGACACCGACATGCGATAGCAATTCTCGACAGATGCGATTACGGAAATTTCGTAGGCGATCCACATCTCACCGTGGCACCCCATCACTATTTTGTTTCCTATCTTATCCCCTTCTATCCCACAATCAAAAGGCTTCGTTGCACTGCTCTACTGAATTAACAATTGCGTGCAGTCGGAGAAAAAATAATAAGTTGGGTTTTCTAGATAGAAAATTTAAAATTACAGGTTACCAAGATTTGTTTTTATGAAAAAGTTCAAAGAAGACTTTAGCTACAATATATTTTCCCGAGTGTATTGGCTTTAATGGTGATAGCTTTAAATCAAAAGTTAAACAAAGTCTGGGGTTCATGCGTGCACTGAAATGATTATAATGATAGCATTTGACGTTTTAACAGTAGAGTGTTTTGTACGAATATTTATATTTAGTTGCCCTCACAAAGGGTTTATTCACTATGATTTTCAGATTGTTTCACTCAAATTGCTAAAATAGTTTATTCATTTTTATTTATTTAGAATTAAAATTATTCTTAGTATTAAGATGTTTATAAGTGCTAATAACAGAAGAAATAATTTTATATATAAAGATCGGTGGCGGCATGAACTCGACTAGTTAATGAAATTTAATTGGTTACTGGCTCTTCAATTTACTCGACCCCTGACGACGCTTTGAGATGATATAACTGAGACCCCTCAGTAGACAGTTCAGTGCAATCACGATGGTCAGTAGACGACACAAGAGCGACTGCGATGAGAAGGCCCCAGGTATCCAGACCATGAAACTGGATAAAGTCCAGATACCGGGAGGCACATCTCAAGTGGTTAGCGCCCTTGTGCCTCAAAACGTATTCGGTCCACCAAATGGCTCGCTCCAAAGCGGTTTCCTTCTGATCTCGGAATAATTTCGATTTAATCTGAACTGCTGCAGCAAAACTGGGCTTATTCAGCAGTTCCTGAATCAGGGTAATGAGTTCAGTGGCATTGGTACTCCATATATCCGCACTAAGACCATAGCCCGCCTGCTTGGCCCTCTGGACATTCAAGTGTTGATCATAGAAAACTGGAAGACCCAAGACGGGTTTACCGAAATATATGCTCTCGATGGTGCTCAGCAATCCACCGTGGGTGATGAAAAGCTTTACATTCGGATGGGCCAGAATATCCGGTTGGGGGAACCACTTGCTAATAAACACATTCGCTGGCTTTTCCGGCAGCTGATCATCCTCGAATTTCCAGAGAACACGCTGAGGCAGACTGGCAAAGGTTTCCATGAGAACTTTGCGAGTGGCTGGCGGTAAGTCGGCGCTCTTGATATTGGAACCCATGGAGAAGTAGATTATTCCCTCAGCGGATTGCTCCACAAATTCTGCCAATTCTTTGGGTAAGGGCTGAACCTTTCGCTGCTGTTGCAAATGCAGACCGCCCACTTCGATCATATTGGGCAAGTAGGGGCGTGGATAGCTCAGCGAAAAGTGTTGGCCCAGCAGCATCAGCGAAAAGCTATCCAAAACCTGATCCAAAGATTTTCTGGCATTTGGAAAGTATTTCGCATACAAATCCCGCTGAGTGGGCAGGTGGACAATTCTCTTGTGCAGCCACATTATCGTAGCTTCCCACACATTCCGCAGTCGATCCGCGAAACCCATTCGCTCGGTTCGCGATGACAGCAGCAAGGGATTGTAGGATAATGGGGAAATATTGCCCATCAATTCATCGATATGAGTATCTGTCCCGTACGATGAGATGCCTATGGTTTGCGCATCAAAATGTTGGGCTAAACCAAAGAGCGCCTCGGTTTGAACCGTTTCCATGACAACCAGGTCGAAACTCTCCCCGCTGGCCAGCAAATCCTTCACAGCCGGATCATCCAGAACACTTGTGGTCATAATATTGAGGAACTCCGTCGTCATTGTCAAGGTCGTCCATTGACTGGCCTCCTGGTTAAAAACCATATTTCCAAATGCTGTAATATAAAGTTTTTTGTTTCAAAAGTTATCTTAAAATTTTAATATCGTTTGCAAACTTACCTGCCATTATTTCGTGAATTTTTTTGGCACCAATTACCCGAAAGTTGGGCTCGGTTTTATCGCTGCCGAAGGTATTGATCACGGTGACATTGTGACCTCGTTGGGCCAGTTCCTTGAGATACTGCTCGGCAAATATGTACTGTGATCGGCCGGGAAAGGGAAAAACGGCCAATATGCGTGAACTTTGAACCCCTTCATCGGCACTAACGCTGAATAGCAAAGCCAGGCCAAACAGCAAAAGTCCCAGACCAGTTCCAGAACACATTATTCCCATTTCAGTAGCAACCACAGCGATTCGCTGACGAACGACAACTAATCTAACATAAAAACTTTTCTATATATAATTATCGGTGGGTGCCGATTAAAAGAATCGCCCAAAATTTGCTCATTCTACACAATGGAAGTTCACTGAAGCGAGGCAGAAGCTTGGTTTTTTTATACGCTCTTTCTGTATTTTTAAATTTATTTGCATATTCGTTTTTTTTGGTATCACCGGCTTGCCTCAAAACAACTTTGTTGATTGTTTACATACAAGTTTAGTTGTTACGCAAGCGATAAGAGAATTAAAGAACACTCTTTTCTTCCATTTGGTTCTCTTAAGTTCTCTCTTTATCGCCATTTGACTCTCTAATTGGCAAACTCTCCAGTTGTTATTGTTTACTCGAACTTTTAATTGAACACGGTTTTTGTGCTCAGAGAGCTGTGAAAATAAGTATAATATATTCTACTCTACTCTTAACGGGGAACTATCTAGTTGTAACTCTTAGTTGAAAGAAATACTGCAATTAAAATATATTTATCTAAACTTAAAATTTATTAATAATTATTAATGTAAATTAATTACATGGGTTAGTATGGATTAAAGTAATTACTAATTTGTATGTTTAAAATCAATCTAATGAAAGTGAAACGTTCCAAAAATAAGTCCAAAAACACTTGGAAACAATCATAAATAAAACGGCAATTAAGATTAGATAAAGCTACCATTGCTTATCAATCGTTGTCCCGGCTGTAATCAACCTAACAAAACACTAAAATAATGGCAATCTAATTCAAAATATACACTTCTCTGCGCAGTTCGTAAAAAATTAAAAACCATCAAAGTCATACATGTAAACAAACATTTATTAATTGTACTCTCTTTTTAAATATTAAATATAAGTATTTTTTAAATTAAATAAATAAAATTACTTAAAATCTAGATTATTTAACTTATCACATCGTTATTATTTTGAATGCCAATAACGGGCAAAAACGGCTTTGCAAAAGTAGTCAAACGATTCAAGCAACACCTTCCTTTGGAAAGGGCCAAAAACACGATACCCACCACTAGGGATAACCGAACTCCCACTATTAGGAATTTGTCCAGGGAATAGTATTCAAACAGCTTTACTTGTGATGGAGACACTTTTATATGATGTGCTCCCTTGTAGCGTATTACGTACTCGGTCCAATAAACGGCGGTTTCCAAGGGATGCATGGGCTGATCCCGAAATCTCTGGGAAACAGCTAAGATATTTTCGTGGTATTTTGGCTGGTTTATCAAACGATTTACAGTATCTCTCAGATCCTGTCCTGTCAAGCTGTTAATGTTCAACTGAAGGGCTGCACCCTCCTCCTCCAGAACTTCCAAATTCCTGTATTGATCGTAGAACAAAGGCATGCCCAAAACAGGCTTCGCATAATAGGCCGCCTCTATTACACTCAGCATGCCACCGTGGCTAATAAAAATCTTAACATTTGGATGAGCCAAAATAGCTTGCTGTGGCAGAAGTTTGGCGATGTAGATGTTACTACTTAAACTCCTAGGAGGATTAACCTCAAACTTCCAAATCACACGCTGTGGCATCGATTCGAAACTCTCCAGCAGCATTTTCTGCGTTTCTTTCGGTAAATCCTTACTTTCCATCTCGACACCTAAAGCAAAGTAGATTACTCCATGTTCTGCCTCATCGATGAACACCTGCAGATCTTTGGGCAGCTTCGGATCCTCTTTGGGAATGTGAAAGCCAGCCACTTCAATCATTCCCGGAACACTCGACCTTGCCCGAAACAAACTAAAGTGTTGATTTAACAGGATTAAGGAAAAGTCATGTCGGATCTCATGGAAACTCCGCTCCAGATGGCCGAAGAAGTGATCGTGAACGAGTCGCAGTTTCGGCAGAAAAACCAAATTCACCAACAGCCATTCTTCAGTAGTATAAAGCCAATTGTAGACACGGTCCCAAATATTGCCGACGGTTTTTATGCCGAAAGGCATCACAGGCTCCTCCAAAAAGGACGATCCATGACCCATCAGGGTTTTTATATTCCAATCCGCTACGCAGGTTGAAACTCCGATCTGTGGAGCATCGAAATGAGCTGCCAGTCCGAAAAGCAGATCAGTGAAAGATGGTTCCACAACCACCAAGTCGAATGTGACTTTCGATTGCATTAAATTCCGAACTTCTAAATTATGGAGTACATTGAGGGAAGCATTAACCATTAACTTGGTCATAGAAGTCATTTCTCCCCACTTGCTAGCCGTGGAAGCGATTCCAAGGAACTCTTCAAAGTCTAAGGAAAAGAAAAATAAAGGAGGAACATATTTTGAAAAGTATATCTAAAAAACCTCTTGCATAGAAAATGTTGAACTTATTATTTTAAAATGTACAACACTTTATACCCTGCATAGCAACACTGTGTTACACTAATGTGAATATTTGTGAGATTTTTAAATATGTATCTTTAAACTTGAGATTGCCAATCGCTTTTATCATTTTGTGATGGAATAGTATTTGTTATCTCGCATCTGAATGTGCATGAGTGCAAATTAGCTTATCTAATGAAATGCTTGCGTTCAATAGGGCATACTAGACTCAATGAATCGGCATGTATGATTTATACCCCACAAACACGTACCTGAGTAAACGTTTGTATTATCCCTTACACGAATGAAGGTCACATTTTCAATGAGCTTGCAGTGTTTGAACGCATGAATCACAGTCAGCTGGTGACCCCGATCGTTTAGGGCTTGAATATAGGGAGTCATCATCATGCACTGTGAATGCGACTCGAAGGGGGCGATGATGAGAATTCGGGCACCGCGAATCCAGCAGATCGCGTTAGAAATCAGCCAGAACATCGGGAGAAGCCATCGCCCCGGTGGAAACATATCGGTCGAGCTCCTGCTTTTCAACTGACTAACTAAAGAGTTTTCATTTCGAGCTCTTGCGCATTTTCACTCGATTCATTTCACTGATTAGATAGCCTCCTCATCGAGCATGTATAGTATTTTCACCAAACAAAGGCAATATCACATCGATAGCATGTGCAATCGATTTACATGAGATGGTTAAAGGCCAGAAATGTTTTGCTGGCCATACTATCATACATCTTTGTCTTGATCTAGTTGCTGGTCCATTTAGTTTTAAGTCTTAGCTGAACGAGATCGAGAATATTTAAATTAAAAATAATTATGTGCCCAATTTATTATTTATTATTTGTTATTGTAAAATTGAAATATTTATTTGTATAATTCTATGGGGCGCCAGTAACGTTCAAAAAATAACCTTAAAAACACTTAGAACCTAGCATAAATAAAGCGGCAATTAAGATTAGATATTGCCACACTGCTTATCATTCATAGTCCCTGCTGTAATCAACCGCGAAAAGCCATAAAATAATTACAATCAAATCCGATATATACACTTCAAATATACACTTCAAACCATATACTCTTTGTTTTAAGGAAATTATCATACCAGAAGGGCATACATACGCAGTCAGACAGCTTTTAATGAAATGCCCTTTAATCAACTGGATGGCTGCAACCTCCTCTTCCAGGGCTTCCAAATTCCTGAATTGATCGAGGAAAAAAGGGGATGGCTAACCCATAAAGGATATCGGTGAAAGCTGGTTCCAGCACGACCAAGTCAAATGTTATTCAAAACTATTCAAAACTATTGAGTACTTTGAGCAAAGCATTAACCATTATGTTAGCCATTGAAGTCATTTCTACCCATTTGTTGACAGCAGCACCGATTCCCAAGAACTCTTCAAAGTCTAAGATAATAGAAAGAAAAAGGAAGAAAATATTTTTAAAGTTGGGTCTCAACTTGCTTTCACATAAAATGTTGTTTAAAATAATTTGTTGCATAGCAAAATGGAGCCATATTGAAAATAATGTTTTAGAGATATAATATCAAACGGTTGGTTTTTATTGGCATGACAATTTTGCAGCCTTTATCTTTAAAGTTGGGATTGTCAATTGATTTTATAACTTTGCGACGGAATAATAATTCTTATCTCAGGTCTGAAAGTGAGTGCAAATTAACTTATCTTATAAAATGTCTGAGTTTAATCGCATACTAGACTCAATTAATGGGCATGTAAGACTTCCCCATGGTTTACCCCACTATAACGTACCTGAGTAAACGTTATTATTATCCCTTATATCATCGGGAGAAGCCATCGCCCTGGATGAAACATATCGGCCGAGCTCACGCTCTTTAACTGACTAACTGAAGAGTTTCTAATTCGAACTCTTGGGTATTATTGGTCGTTTCATTTCACTGATTAGATTGCCTGCCCCATCGAGCATGTATTTCGACCAAATCAAGGCAGTATCACTTCGGCCAGCCGCATGAGCGGTCGATTTACGAAAGATAATATAATTAAATATTTCTTTTTATAATAATACAGGACGTCAGAAGACTCAAGCACCGAAATGTTCCAAAAGTAGGGCTTAAACTATTGGAAACAATCAAAAAATTGAGCATATATGAATTAGAATCGAATCCCAAATATACACCCAAATACCCAAATATAATAATATGCTTTGAATAACATGTGTTTTATTTTTAAATATTAAAAATATAAACATTTTCAAAAAATAAATTTAAATTAAAGGTAATTAAAAACGTAAACGTTCTTTTAACTTATCACATCGTTATTTAGTTTAATGCCAATAGCGGGCAAAAAAGGCTTTGCAAAAGTGGTCAACCGATTCAAGCAACACCTTCCTTTAGAAAGGGCCAAGAACGCGATACACACCACCAGGGATAACCGAACTCCCACCATAAGGAATTTGTCCAGGGAATAGTACTCTAGCAGCTTTACTTGTGATGGAGACACTTTCATATGATGGGCTCCCTTGTGGCGTATGACGTACTCGGTCCAATAAACGGCGGTTTCCAAGGGATGCATGGGCTGATCCCGAAATCTTTGGGAAACAGCTAAGATATTTTCTTGGTATTTTGGCTGGTTTATCAAACGATCTACAGTATCTCTCAGATCCTGTCCTGTCAAGCTGTTAATGTTCAACTGGAGGGCTGCACCCTCCTCCTCCAGAACTTCCAAATTCCTAAATTGATCGAAGAACAAAGGCATGCCCAAAACAGGCTTCGCATAATAGGCAGCTTCAATGACACTCAGCATTCCACCGTGGCTAATAAAAAGCCTAACATTTGGATGAGCCAAAATAGCTTGCTGTGGCAAAAGTTTGGCGATGTAGATGTTATTAGTTAATACTCCTGGCGGTTCACTCTCAAACTTCCAAATAACTCGCTGCGGCATCGATTGGAAGCTTCTTAGCAGTATTTTTAGAGTTTCTTTTGGTAAATCCTTACTTTCCTGCTCCACACCCAAAGCAAAATATATTACTCCATGCTCTGCCTCATCGATGAACACCTGCAGATCCTGTGGCAGTTTTGGATCCTCTTTGGGGATGTGGAAACCAGCCACCTCGACCAGGCCCGGAACATTCGACCTGGCCCGGAATATGCTAAAGTGTTGATTTAACAGTATCAAGGAAAAGTCATGTCGGATCTCCAGGAAACTCCGATTGAGATGGCCAAAAAAGTGATCATGAACGAGGCGCAGTTTTGGTAGAAAAACCAAATTCACCAACAGCCACTCTTCGGTGGTGTAAAGCCAATTGTAAATGCGGTCCCAAATATTTCGTACCGTTTTTACACCCAACGGCATTAAAGGTTCCACCAAAAAGGAGGATGCATGACCTATTAGGGTATTTATATTCCAATCCGCTAAACATGTTGAAATTCCCACCAGCGATGCATTAAAATGGTCTGCTAGCCCGTAAAGCACATCGGTGAAACCCGGCTCCACTATCACCAAATCAAATGTGACATTTGATTGCATTAAGTATCGAACTTGCAAATTATTTAGTATATTGAGGGAAGCATTTGCCATTATTCTCGTCATTGATGTCATTTCTCCCCACTTGTTAGTCGTAGAAGCCAATCCCGTGAACTCTTCAAAGTCTACGGTAAAAAAGGAGTCAAAGTTAAATATTTATAAATCGGATTACGAAATGATTACAAAATGTAAAATTGTAGAAATATTATTATTATTATTATTAACCCAGCATAAGAATATCGAACTAAATTAAGAATGGTATTATAGCAGCTGCTAAAATTTAGATTAAATGACTGGAATTATTAATAAAAGTCATGCCAACGTAAATAAAATGAGTTTGAGATATAAAATGAAACGTTTTGTCTTTTTTGTAGTGACAATTTATAAGTTTTTAGTTTTGAATTTGAGATTGCCAATCGATTTTATCAATTTTCGATGCAATAATATTTCTTATCTCGTGTCGTTAAAACGGTATGATTGCAAATTAGCTTATCTAAGAATAGTTTACAGCCAAAATACACCAAGACGGAAAAAAAAAAGTCTTCAAAAAATCTTTGTTTTTGTGATTTAGGGCTCTTACTCTAACTCCATCATCCTTCTTGGTGTATTTTCAAACAATTATTTTGTAAGCTAGTGTAATAGAATGTTTGAGTTTAATGGCATGCTAGACTCCTAGACTCCTGTAAGATATTTCCCTGTCTTATAACCCACTATCACGTACCTGAGTAAACGTTATTATTATCCCTTATACGAATGAAGGTCACATTCTCAATGACCTTGCAGTGTTTAAACGCATGAATCACCGTCAGCTGGTGACCCCGATCGTTGAGGGCCTCTATATAGGGAGTCATCATCATGCACTGCGAATGCGACTCAAAGGGGGCTATGAGGAGAATTCGTGCACCGCGAATCCAGCAGATCGCGTTCGAAATCAGCCAGAACATCGGTAGAAGCCATCGCCCCGGTGGAAACATATCGCTCGAGCTCCCGCTTTTCAACTGACTAACTGAAGAGTTTCCATTTCGAACTCTTGCGTATTTTCGCTCGATTTCATTTCGCTGATTAGATTGCCTGCCCCATCGAGCATGTATTTCGACCAAATCAAGGCAGTATCACTTCGGGCAGCGGCATGTGCGGTCGATTTACGTGAGATGTTTAGGGGCCCGGGCATTGCTGGTCTGCTGCTCCCGGTTCTGCTCGTTGGCCTTCTGTGCCTCCAACTGGCCGAAACGGAAAATATTTTGGCCATATTCTCCTACACCTTTGGCTCATCTTACTTGCTAATCACTCCGTTTCTGAAGAACATCGTCCAGCGGGGTCACCAGCTGACTGTGATTTCATCCGTTGCAGAAATGCCCCACATAGATGGTGTCCATCACATACGCGTGAAAAAATTAGATATGCTAATGCAAAGTAATAATCCTCAACAAAATCTAATCACAAAAAAAATTCTTACAAAGCCATTAAATTCGACAACCTAAACTGCCCATTGGAAAATTTGCTGTGCTTTTTTAATTTGCTAGCTGTAGATACTAATCGTGTAATTACCTTGAATTAATGGAAATTCTGAAAATGCTGAGTGTTTCGAGTTAATTTTTATACCCGTTACTCGTAGAGTAAAAGGGTAAATTGTATACGTGCAAAAGTATGTAACAGCTAGACCCCATAAAGTATATATATTCTTGATCAGGATCACTAGCCGAGTCGATCTAGCCATGTCCGTCTGTCTGTCCGTCCGTATGAACGCTGAGATCTCGGGAACTATAAAAGCTAGAAGATTGGCATTTTGCATGCAGATTCTAGGAGTTCCTTCGCAGCGCAAGTTTATTTCAAGAGGGTGCCACGCCCATTCTAACGCCCACAATCGCTTATATACGATTTTAAAAATATTAATATTTCGGAAAAGTAAAAATGCATTTTTGTTATGTTTATCAATACCTATCGAAATGTAGAAGAAATTTTTTAAATCAGACTATTCGTTAAAAAGTTATGCCTGATATTTAAAAAATATATATATATACATATACATATATCTCCATCTCCCTCGCAGTGCCTTTAGCTGAGTAACGGGTATCTGATAGTCGGGGCACTCGACTATAGCTTTCTCTATTGTTTTTTTTTAAGAGCATGACATTTATTATACACTTTTCATCAGTGTTTTATTTACTATCAATTTGTTTTAGTTAATTTAATTTTAAATATTTTGTTTTGCAGTACTCCTGGATTACGATTACGACTTTCAACTGAGCAAATGGATGGAGGCTCAATTCGTGTCCGACTACTTTTACAACTGTTCGAAATTCGTCCTGGAGGATCCCGGGGTGCAGGAGCTGCTCCACAATGCCAGTGCCCAGTACTCGATGGTTATTCTGGAGGCATCCCACACCGATGCCCTCTACGGATTTTCGCAGCACTTTAATGCACCGCTGGTGGGCATTGCCGCCTACGGATCGGCATGGAACATTGACTTCCTGGTCGGGAACTCGGCACCGAGTGTCTACGAACCGATGTCCGCCCTGGGCTATTCACCTGGTCTCAGTCTGATGGAGAAGTGGCACAACCTGATCTTCATCACCGAGGAGCGTCTGGTGGAGCGATTCATCTACCTGCCGGGCCAAATTGATTTGTATAAGCAGCATTTTCCCGGAGTGCCGGCTAGTATTCACGAGCTACGACGCAGATTCTCATTGATCCTGATCAATCAGCACTTTAGCATGGGTCGAGTACGCAGTAATGTTCCCAATATCGTGGAAGTGGCCGGGATGCACTTGGCCGAACCCACACATCCCTTGGATGCGGAACTTCAAAAGCTTTTGGATGAGGCCGAACATGGAGTCGTCTATTTTTCAATGGGTCTGCAGGTCCTTGATAAATGGTTGCCACCTGGAATGATAGTATACGATGCTGACTGCCTTTGGGCAATTGAAACAGCAAGTGATTTGGAAATTGAACAATACAGCGATAGTTGATAATTCAGGGAATGTCTACGCGAGATCATGGCTGCCACAGCGAGAGATCCTCAATCATCCCAACACCAAGCTCTTCATCACCCACGGTGGCCTTTTGAGCTGCATCGAGGCGGTTCACTATGCGGTTCCCCAGCTGTATTTGCCGCTGTTTTACGACCAGTTTGAGAATACCAAGCGCATGGAGAAAATGGGCGTGGCCAGGATTTTGGATATCTTAAATCTCTCTGCAAGACGAAATTGCGATGGTCATTGAGGATCTCGTGTACAATGCTAGCTATAAGCTAGAATGCCAGGAATCTATCACAGCGATTTCATGATCAGCCAATGTCGGCCATGGAGACAGCGATTTGGTGGACGGAATATATCCTGCGGCACAAGGGAGCCGATCACATGCGAATCGCCGAGCAGGAAATGTCCCTCATGCAATACTATAACGTGGACGTCGTGTCGGTGCTTTTCGGTCGAATCGGATTGAGTGTTATCATCGTGATCTTTGTGGGTTGGAAATTGGTCTGTTTGGCAACGAGAAACCTTGAGTACCGCTTCAATGTGCCCATGGTAAGGTGATCCTGAGATATGTTGTAACCCCAAAATGAAAAAAAAACTTTAAAAAAAATGTTATATACACCCGTAGAATTTTGTTAGCTTTTGTTTTAAAAAGTATAAGTCAAATTTTGAATCCTTTGGTAGTGGTAAACATTTTTTAGTAATAACAATTTTTTATGAACTCACTAAGCAAACCTAAAATTTATAACCTTACATTAGACTAATCTATGAGTCGAAAATAATCGCGGGTAGCGTAAAAGAAAAAAGTGTATTAGTTGTAAATGGTTCTATCGCATTGATAGCGATTTATCTTATCAGTCTGTTAAACGGCCGTGGAGACGCCAAATAAAATATTTCGACTAGCGTCGTTATCAATTAAAAGATTTAAAAGTGGGTAAACATTTGTTTAATATTTTTTCCACTGGTTCTTGCGAATATCAAGTAATATTTGGAATAAATTAAATGTATATCTCTTAACTGCCACGCATATTATAATTAGAAAACTTTACCTACTTCAGTCGGTATCTATCCAAACCTTTTTACCCTCGGCCTTCTTTTTCTCGCCCATAAACATAACCGCGCTCATTACGCATTTTACATCAATCAGCACGTGCCCAGCATGTTTTCAACTCTTTTTCACAAAAAAAAACAAAGAAAATAAAAAGGAAATTGAAAAAAGGGAATACTCGAGGAAAAAGGGACATTAAAATGCACAGGAGAGGCTGGTGGAAAAAAGTGCGCACAATTGCTCCCTCAATTGCTGGGTGAAATACCCCAGAAACGTGAACCAGAAGAAGTCGATGCCGAATAGACCACCGAACTTGAAGGTGAACCCGAAAGTGTCCAACTTCCCCTTCATAACCATTGGGGCGTAATGTCTGTGACGGTCCATCGATAGCCAAGGTAACGAACGCACTGCGCATAAAAACAGACCCAACCACAGTGATCCGTCCGTAAAATGGTTAAATAAACAATCGCATTCTGATACTGCTTTGTGCACTTGTTGGTTCGGTTTATTGATTAGATAACCTGATTGCAGTTTGTTTAGATGAATATTTTTCTATCGCTCTAGTTGAATTTCCAAAGTAATTCAATTTCAAAAGCCTAATAAAGATAGTAGCCAAATAAAATTAATAAAAATTATATTTTATATTAATTTAATAATCTTAAAACATTGAAAATCAAAATTAGTCAATGCACACCGTGTTTCCAGCTCATCAAATTTATTTGAAAGCCGCTACTAGTAATTGAAAACAAAAATCTATAAAAAGCGGTCTCTGCCCACAAGAATGTCAAATTATTTATAACCAAAAATAAAGCTGAAAAGCGAAAATAAAATGTGTGCCAAACGTTGGCATGTTAATAAGTTAGGCGGAAAGGACGGAGAACCAAAATTGCACTCAACGTGTTGTCAATTTGATGTTTATTGCAGATTTTTATTTGATTTTACGTTGGCTACATTTGAATTTATGTGCCGGCCATAAACTGCCGTCGAGTCTAATCCGAAAATTCTTGTAAAATTGCCAAAGCCTCGCTAGAAAGTGACTGGGTGAAGAGTTGACCCAAAGTCAGGCCATTTTTATTGGCCATTTGGCAGAGACGCCATGGCAAACTTTGTCCCTCATTGTTGGCGTTGGCGTTGCCGCTGCTCTTGGCCAATACTCAAGTGGGCGGCTTTCATTGGCGCTTAACTAACTGAAATTAAGTAAACTTTTCTTTTGACTTTCATAAGCCTTTTAATAAGCCATAATCCCCGCTGGCATTATCTGGCCCCCGTCACGAGCGCACAAAGGACAAACACTCGCGCCCGCACACAAAGACATGGGCATAATAAAATCTAATTAACATCCAGGACTGAGCTCGGGCCCAAACGCCGCGCAATAAAAATCATCAATAGTAGGAAAGAAGTTTATTAAAAGTGATTTTCATCACTGCGGCCAAGTCTCTGTGGGTTGATATGCTGGTGCAGGGCAAACAGGAACTAATGTTGGGTCCAGAACGAACATTTCCCGGGCCGATTGACTTTATAACACATGCCCGCCCCGGAAGGGTCGCCAAATGGGGTATATGACCAGCAGCTTTTCTACTTTTCTTGAGCCTGGGAATAGGCCGCAGTCTTAGGTATATACTCTTAATAAAGAAAAGAGTAGAAGACGTCAAAATAGTTGATTTTTTACTTTCAGATATATTTATTATAAAAGATGAGATGTTCTTTTTGTATTAAATAGTTTATTTAAACCAGAAGAAAATTTAAATAAAATATAGTGGTCAAGACTAACATAAAATAATTTACAATATATTATATTTAACAAATATCGAATACCCATTTACTCATTTTTAGTACATTTATAATAAGTTTAAATATGTTTCCCTTATTTTCCAGGCTTTAAAAAACGTTTTTTTATTTTACAACGAAATGCAGAGCATATTGCGATGCGTCACATCGATAAAGCCGGTAATTTTCATTTTCCTATGAGTCTTATACACTTTTTTTTGGTTAGAAAAGTTATGCGGCAGGCTTTTAATTAGCGCCTGCCAACCAGTCAACCAGCCGTCGTGGCCAAAGTCCCAGAGCGCATTACGCATACGCAGCGTTGACGCCGAGGTTGCCGCTGAGGCCGGCACATTGGCTTTGGGATTGCCGCTGGCTGGTCGGGCACGATTTTAATTAATTAGACTTTTATGAGGCGTACATGCAGCTCCGGCATTGTTGGGTTAAGGCCCAGTTATTGTTTTTTCCCTTTTTGGTTTTTTCTCCTCTCCTCTCCCTTCTCTTCTGCCCTTCCCTTTGGCTGAAGTCCCTTGTGCTGTTTTTGCCGCTTGTTGGCCTGGCCTAATAAGCGTTTCAGAGCTTAACACCGCCAACGAAATGTGTATCAAAATTTAGCATTTATTTTTGGCGGACGGGTGTGAGGGGTGGCGCTCACACATGTCCATGTCCGTTGGCCATGTCGTGTGCGGTAATGAAAATTGCGGTGGCATTATGCTCAACATTTGGCATAATTGCAGTCCAGGATATGCGTTTATGCTCAGAGATTACTTTTTGTGGCTGCTGGCTGCTGGCCATTGACCAAGCCCCACCACCACATACAGCACCACCATACGGACAGTGCCACCATACGGACAGAGCCACCACCACCACCGCCGCACCAGCAACAACAGCGAACGGCCAAGCGTAATAAAAGCCAGACGATGTCGCCTTTTGTATAAAGAAATAAAAATAATACCCAGCTCTACCCCAAAAAAAACCCCGCCCTCGATTGTTGGTTTTGTGTTCCAGCTCTTGTTATTGGTATCTCGCTTTGTTACTCTCCAGCTTCTTGTTCCCCTTTTTTCGCCTGGTTTTCCAGGCAAATTAATTTCCACTTTCTTTCGTTGTTTTTTTTGGTGGCGCGACATATTATTTGTCGTTGCCAGACCTTAAAAAAGGAATCCTTAAGGGTAAAGGAGGTGCAGAAATTGTTTACCAAAAGCATTGTTTTGTTTAAATGTGGAAGGAAATGGTCTAGGTTCGATAAAGAATTTAAGAACACTTTAAAGTTTATGTAAAAAAATCTACATAAATATTTTGAATGTATGGTTTTATTATGAATTCGAAAGTTAAGTTAATTCTTACAAAAGCCTAATACTTATCGCCTTTAAATTGTTTGCTTTTAGTCAGTGAAATACATAAATTACTGTGAATATGTGGAAGCAAAAAAAGACTACGCAAAGTGTAAAAGACTTTTATCGTGAAAATTAAACAAGACCGGCAAAAAGTAACCAGTAAACAAAGAAAAAAAGGCAGTTGCAAAACAATAATTAAAATGCGCACGCAACAATTTTCTGGCTAGGCAAATGTATACATAAAAAAGTGAATAAAAAATAAAGACTAAACCAAATTATGTTTATTATTATGCACGATGAATGGGGGATGGCAGTGGAAATGGAAGTGGGAGCAAACAAAGCGCCAGAAGAAAAGTGAGCTGGGAAAAAAGAAGTGAAGAGATGGGAAAACTTGGGGGGTGGCGCCAAGTAATCCGCTTGTTAAAAATAAACGAAAAGGAAGAGACCGGAGAGCAGCGAGCAGCGAGCAGAGGAAGCGCACACAAAACATAATCATCATAAACCGGAAATATCCCGACGGCAAAACATCCGCACATAAATTTTTTAAATAGTCTACAATATTTCGTTTTGCCGTTCGGCATTTGCCATTTGGCATCTCTGTTTCGGTTGGCTCTTTATTGTTGTGGTGCTGGTGGTGGTGGTGGTGGGCCATATCGCGTGTAAATACGATTAAGTGTCGGTGCTCTCTCTCCCCAAAGAAGGTCCGAATCCAAATCCCAAGCCCAAGCCGAACTTGGCCAACTGCAATAAACACACAAATTAACCCGTAATACCCAAGGCCAAGCCAAGGACCAAAAGGACAACGTGCCGCAATTCCAATTCGGTTTGCTTTTGCTTTTGCTGCTGCTTCTACTGCTGCTGTGGTTATTCCAGCGCCAGCAACAACGCACATAAATAAAATATTACAATTTTAATTTGTCTCTAATCCCGTTGGACATTGAATGGCTTGTGGCTGCCAACCATCCAGCCAGCCGAGTGGCTCTGAAATTTCGCCCCGGGAGGGGATTTCATAAATTGCTTGAATACACCCAGACCACGTTTATCTATACGGGATTTGTAGCCACGAAACAATGAATACATAAATCAAATGGATCGCTCCTGCTGACAGAGCTTATACGGTGTACGGTCTTTGGTAAGGTAAGGTAAGGCTGTTCCTTTTCCTTCTCCTTCTCAGATTGTCGCGGATTTTCATATAGTTCTCTGATATTAAATCTGACCAGCTTAGCGTCCAATACTTGATTGAAAGTTCGCTCGATTGACTCGCCGCTGATTGATCCTGAGTTGAGAGCTTAGCTCTGAAGCATATTCTTATTTATTTTCATTTTTTATCAATACTTATTTTGTTATGATTATAATCTACTTTATCTACTTATAAGTCGTTCTTTAAATACCACATATTTTATGGTCTATATATTTCGTAATGGCCCATTTCAGTTTAAACTTAATGCTCTCTAAAAGTTGTCATACATTCGATCATCAACTTCATGTGTTGGTCTACTTATTTATGATAGTTTCCGTTCCATTCCGAGCACAATCCACGCTTTCACTTAATTCAGTGGGGTAAGATAGCGAACTCTTCGATTGCAGCCCACTAAAAATCGCGATTTGAGCCCGGTTCTCGACAATAGCCGGCGGCGCGACACTAACGGTAACCGTTACGGCAACAGCAATAACTACAGCACCAGCAAAACTCAAAAAGCTCTGGGCCATGTCCTGCCCTCCACTGTTGTTGTTGCTCTTGCCTTTGCTATTGCCATGGCCATTGCGATTGCGATTGTGATTGCTACTCGCTGCCATCGGTGTTGGGAACTTGGCTATATCCAATTGGAAGTTACAGGAAAATAAGCAAGTTTCCTATATCGGACTTAAAATAATAACCGAAATCTCTTAGATATCATCTGAGAACTATATTTTACTGATCCGATATCAAGTTAAACTTTGAGGTTAATAATTATTATAGTATTCATTTAATTTTGTGAGTAATGGCAAGTTCTAAAATCACTTTATTTACTTCCAGTTTTAACACAGTTATCTATTAATTTTAAAAATTATTATTTTATTTATTTGGAATAGAGCTATGAAAAGCCCATTGGACTTAAAAAATGTATAGAAAATTTTCAATATGATTGATTATTTGCGAATGACAGGAACGCCATGACTCGGGTTGAATTCGCATCATAGGAACTCTCATAGGATAATAAGTGGTACAATTAATTCATTATAGTTGTCTCTTAAAACTCGAAATGGGTCAAAACGGGAGTAGTTTGACCTGGCAATTTCCAGTGATAAATTTAATACAATTTGTTTATTTACAAAGCAAGAAAACCAAACGAAAATCCTCTTTCGTTTCAGTTTTCTTCTCTCCCCTAAACAATTAATATCAAAGTTTTAGTTTTTGGGAAAGTCCTGTCATTTTGTATGGTTTTTTTGGCCAGAATAGTTGCCAGCACTGATTTTCAAGACTGTTGCCGGGGTCTGCTATTGCTTTCACGTCTCTTTTATTATTTCACGCCATTTCAACAGCCGTGAGCAACAAGATTATTTATGCGTTTTTCTCGCCCAGTCCCAAGCACGCTTTAAAATCGTCCCGGGTTCATGTCCATGTCCGGGTCTGTGGCCCGTAGTCCATATTCTGTATTTTGTATTCCAGGAGTCGAGGAGTCCAGGAGTCGGGGTCGGGGTATCCGCGGTCCGAGGCCAAACGCATTTTGTAGACGCGCGTGTTTGGACACAAGTTAGGGAGTCTGTCCATTGCCTACTTCGCGGCGTTGTTACATTGTGGGTGGTGGAGGGTGGATGGTGGATGGTGGGAAAGTGCTGTAAGTTGAGCAGAATGGGAAACGAGAGGTGTGAGCACTTGGAGTGCTATAAAATGCCGACGGAGGGACTGTTATTGTGATTTTTGGCAATGAATACGAAATGCCGAGCGTCTCCGTTCTCGTTTTCGTTTTCCTCCTCGTTCATCACCATTCTCTGCCCTCTCTTCCCACACCTCCCACTTGTTCATCATCGCTACGCCGTGTTGTCTTTTGACAAATGGCTTCGATGATGTTTTTTATTGCCCAGACCTATCTGACTCAACTGTGTGTCTCCATGGCTGCTGACATTGTTATATAGCAGACGCATACTTATATGCCTACATACATATGTATAGCCACGCATTGCGCACACTGAGGCATATTTCGGTCATTACATACGGCCCAAACTTCAACCTGTTCCTAACTCTATTTATTTGGGCTAGGCAAATATTTATTTTCCCTTTTCGCATTTTTCATCGCTCTGTACTGGATTGTTTGCCTCATAGGGTTGTGTGTACTCTATGGTATCTAAATGTAAGTATTATTGACAACAACAAATATTCATATATTATATTAAAAAAATGTTTTTTTTTTAAATCTAAAAAAGATTATTGTACAAACAATTAAATATATTTAATTTTATAAGTACAAAAAAAAGAGTATTTAACTGTTCGGCGTGACTTGGCCCAACCAATTCGATTTCTTTTTGGATTTATTTTATTTTTTTGTGTGTTTTTATTGTTGTCATGTTGCTTTGGCCGTAATGGCAGCTCGTAAAAATGTTTCATTTATGCTAAATTCATTTTTGTGCCTTCGAAATCTGTTGCCGCGCCAAAGTAATAAAAGGATTCTTTCCATTTGCCACCATTCATTCGCTCGCCGTTCATTCATTCGTTTTCTCGTCTAGTCTTCTTCTCGTTTCTTTGTTGTTCGGTGGTTTCCGCATCCGCATCCCCACTTCCATCCACTTTTTTGACCCACCCAGAGTTTATTGGTCTACAAATTATATTTGCTTTGTTCGGCAGTTAATGAGTCTGTTAACGTTGTGTGTTAGCGCTTTTGAGTGTTCATAAAACCGGTGAGTGCATACTGAGTGGCGTTTTGAGTCGCGGCATCTCTTCAGCTATTCATGGACACTCGGGCTCTCACCCTTTGATGCCGCATAATTACTCGATAATGTGCATTCAAATCGTAAAATCGCCAAGGCTCCGCGAACCGCCGAAAAGGGCTGTTAACGCCGAGGAGCTATAAGGCGTGGCCACCTGGCACGCTTTATGATGGCCATCAAATTGTCCAAGTGAAGAGTGGAAATATTCGAGAAATAGTTTTCAATGGATTCCGGGGTTTCGATGTTCACGTTTGCATTTGCAGCTAATTGCTGAATCCACTTAGCATTCAAATTCAACTTTTTATTGCATACTTTCGGGGCAAATCGCTCCACTAATCCTTGCACTCGAAATCCCATCCAATCCCAACCAAAGACACTGACAAATCAGAAATCCAACAAGCTGTGCAGCAATTCACACCCCAAACCTCGGGACTCAAGGACTAAGGACTTTGGAATCCTCGAATCTCTGGAATCCTTGGCCATCGCCAGCGAAGCGTGGCGCAAGTGACAGGCATTAAAACCGAGTGAGACGGAGGAAGGAGAAAACTGCGAGGCACCCAACCGCCATGTCATTAAATGCGAGAATCCATTAAAAGCCGAAAATCAAACCAACTTTATTGAATATCAAATTAACATGTTCATAAAAATGCGCACATTAAATTAAAAGCGGAATGGAGGAGCATCCTCGCCGTCCAAGGACAGAGTCCAGAGTCCAATACCAATTTCAGTGGCTGTGGTGTGAAGAGGAAATAATAAAAATTAACCAGCAGGCAGAGAAAAAAGATATAAAAAGAGATTCTCAAGACCGGCGAACTACGTTTATGGGATCACAGTTTTTTTTAAAACGTATGTAATGACCATCAATATTGGGTCATTATATAAGCAGCGTACAATTATGTGCTATTTAAATAAACACATTTAACCGTAGTACGAACAACAGTTTAATCACATTACTATTTTTTAATCCCCAATTATACAATATATGTATGCAATTATTTTTGTATTGATTTATTGAATTAAATATTTAATTAACTAAATGAAATTGCATTATTAATAATTGTTTAAGGATTTTAAGCCACTAAGCTTCCGAAAAATAAATACAAAGCATATTTTTTCCATGTGCTAATTTTAGTATTATCCTAATTTCTATATTTTGTTCCTTTTGCGATATATCGACGTATAAACCTTCGGTTTCTGGAACACTTGTTAGCCAGGACAAAGATGTCCTTTGGTGGCCTGTGAAAATAGCACGAACATTTTATTTATTTATTACGCTTAGGTGACAAGGACATCGGAGGAGATTTTCCCAGCTCCTTTTCCGATCCGCCATCCCCGGCATCTCCTTTCCCTGGCGCTTTGTGTGTGTAATTAAGTGAGGCATAAATAAAATGCCTTTTTAGTATTCATCACAATTTATGCTAAGCTCTCAAAGCATCAAGTTGCCTATGACAAGGCGCCAGAATCTTTTTCGCATTCCTTCCGAGCAGTGAAGAAAGCGAAGACCGGGGAGGAAAGTGGGGTGGTTTGGGGTCTGGGTTTTGTATCTCGCTACTCTGTTGCATAACTAAGTGCGTCGTGGGTTGGGATTGGGCGGATTATGGGGCTATATATCCACTAGTTTGGGGCTCCGGCCCCTCGTACATTCCACCATTTGCGTCGCCGACCGGTTCGCAGCTCATCAAATATGCAATTAAATCAGTTTCCGTTTAATTAAACCGGAAGTGCGTCGACTGCCATCTCGCTCTCGGTTATGTATTGGCATCCCAGTCTCACACTCTGCGGTTTGATTTTTAAGTGCTTCGCCAAGCTGGGATTTTTACATTTTTATGAGGTTTTACCCAGCATTCCATTTAATTTTCTCGCTGTTTTCCTCTCCGGCTCATTGGTTATTTTGCATTTTATTGACTTTATCGAAAGGACCGGTTCGTAACGAATCGAATCGGATTGGATTCGATGGGGAAATGAACGGCAAACCACAAATGAATCAACTAAGCTAAGCATGCAGGAAGGCTTAGTTGGCAATTAGTTAGCCATTGGCATTGCCATTAAGTTTGCAGGCTGCAAGTTGCAATCGCCGTTGCCTTGACTGCGCTTTAAGCCCTCAAAACTGGCTAATTAAACCACGCGAATTGCACGCCCTAAGTTATGCCACACTCGAAAACAACAATATTGCCAACAACAATGGCAATTGCTGCCTGGCATTGCCTCCTTTTCTGTTTTCTGCTTTCCGTTTCGCTTCTTGTGCTTATTTCTTAATTATTAATTAAGAATGAAAACAAGGCAAAAAGTAAGTTGCATGCGCGTACTTTCGCTGGAATTGCCACAATTTCACTGAGACGCCCGTGAGCATGCAAAAGCTCCTCCACACTAACATTGATGGGCGGGCATCTTAAAATTTACCACTCAAATGTTAAATCAGGTTGATGTAAAATATTCATAATGTTTTATTGTTAAATAATTATTAAGGTATTTGGGAAAATTGAGTTTCACATTGTTACTTACACAAAATTCTTTAAAATTGAGATCAATAAATTATATTTATTTTACAAAAAATAAATTAGCAATACACATTTTTATTATACAACAGATTATGTTTTTTTCTTAAAATTTTTTAAAATACAATATCATATGCATCCAAAAACAACGTGATATGAAACGATGATCAATTTGATGTTGTGTGACATACATTTTGACTTGATAGGCTCGAAATGTAAACAACATGTCAGTTTGAATTTCGAATGTGTCTTTCTCCCTTCCACTCATGTAACTTTTTCGAAGTCAGAGAATCACCGAGAGAGAGATTCGGTAAAAACGATATGCGCATATCGATTTGAGCGCGACGTTCTTTTTTTCAGGCTTTATTACCGATAAAACACATTTTTTAAAGAGCATTCACCGCTTTACTTTAGAGATATTTAACATTTTGCAATTTTCCCACTTTGGCAGCCTCGTCAAGACATTTGGATACAACAACTGTGTCACTTCAGCCATTCACCTCACCAGCCCGGCCACCCAACCACCCTTCAACCCCCCTTGAACACCCACCACGCCCACAAAGCCCACCGCCCACGCCCAAAGCCCCGGCACTTGTATACCTTAGGTATTATCCAGCGTTGTCAACGGCAACCAACGACAACAATGGCGATGATGACGATGATGATGACGAGGAAAACGAAGACGATGTTGCCATAAGTTAATTTGCGTCTCATATATGCATGCCTGCATTTGCATGTGTGTCAGTCAGCCTGGGTTTTGCATTAAAACTTGAAAATTTAAATGCCCTAAGTGATGCAACTTCAACTGTCTTACAAGTGGCCATATAAGTATGTCTCTCCTTGTCCCAGTATCTTTCACTCAACTGGTTCAGCAGCGATTTCAATTGTCTGTGGCTTTCGTAATTAGCATGAAAATAACTTTCTTAACCGCCTCGAGGCGGAGCTTTAAAGATTTTTCACCGAAACAAGCATGCAAAACGTGGCACTTGGCACTTGCGAGTAATTGAAACAAATGCATATTTAATGAATTGCGCATAACTGCTAATATGTGTCATCTGTCAATAGAGACGTTAGGTTTTGGCCAGTAATTGATTTTGCGCATTTATCACGCAAATTAATGTTAATTGTGAGCTAATATCGAAATTTATCACCCAGCCCACACTGCGTATGATTGATATGCGTTCAAGTGCAGCACTTCAACTCGATATATGGGATGTGTTTAAATAAGGTACCGAAAATCAGAGTTAATTGAGGTTTGTGTTTAATAATAAAACTAAATAAAAACTATTTAACGATTTATTAAGCTTAATATCAGACGGTGAAGGTTACTAAAATTATTTGAAGTAATTTCCCCAAGCCCACAACACACGTGCCCCAACACATTTGCGGGCTGGGCGAAAGTATTGGAGAAACATTCTTCACTCTTTCTTCGTTTTCTCGTCTTTTTTTCAATTTTAATTACAAAACTTTTCAGGGAACTGAGCAGTGTTCCGTGGGGGTCCCTGTTCGGGCGCCACGCTTGATTACAGGGCGTGCTTATGCGCTGATTGCTTGGCTATGAGTTCCATTCACTCGCTCCTGCCCCATTTGCCCCTTCTACCGCACTGCTCCCGCCTCACTGATTGTTTCATGCAGCTTGACTTTGCCATCATTATTGGCTATTGGTTGTTCTTTTATCTCTGCTTCTGTTTTTGTGCTTTTTGTGTTTGATTTCGACTCCATTTTTTTTTGTTGGTCGGTTTAAATGCCACATAGTTGTCCTTTTTATTATTTATTTTCCTTTTGACTGCAAGCTGGAGCAACAAAACTCTTTATCAAACATTGTTCTGATGTTTTTATTACTTTCTAAATACTTTGGTGGGGCATTGGTGATTATTTGCACAATGCCAGAAGGGAAATACTTTTAAGGCAATCATAATCACTGGGGGAAGAGGATATATATTTTAAGAGGTGAAGATAAAAATACAATAATTATTTTTGAAATCAAGCAAATTGGATCTAATAAGCAACATTTGCTTATAGTTTATAATTTGTAATATTTACTGACAGATTTTAATAATAATATAGAAATTAAGGCACAAAAGTTTTAACATCATCACTCCTTTATTATCTGAAATATCTTTTCAAAATATCTTTTCAAACTACCTTAAGTTAGAGTATAATGACGACTTTTCCGCCTGATTGCCCGCAAAGGTCTTGCCAATACCTTTACCTTTTCGGGCTTCACTCTTGTAACCTTTTTCCACTTGAACTTTTGTCTAAGGAATTTTTCACAAGGATTAAGGCCAAGTTTCATTTAACCAAATTAATTTTCCAAATTAATGGATGGCATGTCTGCTTACCTCGTTTTCCAATTGCCCAGCCCTCCACCGCTTTTAACCATAACAATTTCTTTAAAATCTTGGCAAACGTGTATGTTTTGTTTCTAGGAAGCGGGGTGAAATATGTTGGAAATGTTGCCACACTGCTGGCAGGCAAAAGAGTTGACAGCCATCTCCTGCTGAGAGCGAGACAGCTACATGTGGGAGCGGGGCAGACTACGACGAATTACAATTATGATGACACAAATTGGTTATGTTTCTGCATGTGTGTTTTTTTGTTTTTTGTTCTGCCTTGAAGTTGGTTTTATTTTATTTTTGGTTTTCTAACAACCCAAAATGTCAGGATACTCAGACAGGATACATGGCATGTGGGGCTTGTCATCGTTTCGTTGGCATTCGGTTGGCTCTCTATCCATTTCAACATTTTTCTGGCTCACCCCAAAGCGAATAAAAAGCAAATCGTAAAAAAACATAAAGTATAATGCTGAAAAATGTATGCAAAAAAATTGCTTGCTAGCCTTCTGGCCAGGCCAACATAGCCGAACATAAAATATGAAATTACATATAATAAAAAATCAAGCCATAAAGTTGTTTGCTACTGCGTAAGCTCCACTCTTTGATGCTGGTTTCATATTCGTTGGGGCTTTCCAGGACGCAGATGGAATGGGGTCTTCTGCCGGCAGTCTCGCCCTTAAAAGTAACTAGAACAAATTGCATTTGATTAGCTCGATTATGGAATGGATGCGAATATGAAATATGAATATCTAAGTGAGCTGAAAAGGGGGAGCTGCAATCTAAGGAACTTTAATTTTAAAGTGTTTTTAAATTCTATCAGAAAAATCTTCATTATGATAAACGTTGTTGATGCTGCAGCAATTAAAGTTTTTCAAATGGGAAATCCTGAAAATTCATTTATTAAAACCAACAGGTACAACTTTTGTGCGAAAGTCAATTGTATGCTCAATAGCTAATAACCGCTGGCTATGTGTGCGTGTCCTGGTTTTGCAGAGGGATGATGGAGAGGGGTGAGGGTGGTGGGGGAAAACAATTTGGAGTAACAGACCTGCCGCATACAAACGACTATTTCAACCCTCTGGCTAGGAAGAAGAGCACACCACCCCCACCCACCAGGCACCCCCACCCCACCCGCTGAAATAACTTTCCCACCTGCTGGCCAACGAAAACAACAACAGCAACGAGGGCATATAAATAACAATGTTGCCACTGAATATGAAGTGGAGGTCGGCGGGCGGAGGACGGAGGGGGGTCTAAAAATGGGAAAATGAAAATTGTTTACGCTGCCCACGGAGTTCTTTTGCCAACAGCATAAGACCCCATTTTATTAAATTATTGTTTTGACCATAATTTCAACGACACTAAAATTAAAAAACCATTACCAAGAGCCAAAAAGGCATTATTTGCTAAAAATGTGAAGGAGAATCCCCCTCGCGTCCCACGGCAGGAAAATATATTTCCGCTTAATTTATTAACGATTTTTGTAAGCCATAAACTTTTCATGTGTGTGTGTGTGAGTGTGGGCCCTCTGGCCTCCACTAAGTGATTTTTATCTTAGACGGGCCAACCGCCCCCGTTTTTGTTTCTTTTTTTTTTACGATTTGCACATAATTATAATTGAAATTGCGACGAAGCCGTGAGCGCCAACGACTTTCATTCGAGTGCCAATAAATAATAGAATCAAGTCATAAACTGATAAATGATGTGCCACCATCAGCGGCAGGATGAGGATGAGGTGGTGGTACCCCCACTTTTTTTTTCCTTGGCTGTAATAAACAAAGTTAATCATTTAGGATAATTGAAATTTTTACGAGACACTCAAAGTTATGTTTGCCTCTTTCTTTTTCGCTTCCCTCGCTTTTCACCAATTTGGCAGGTAGCTTAGACCCAGGACCCTCATTAGTCTACCCTTCGGGGGTGCTGTTGGTTTCGATGGCTCGATGGCTAAGTGTTGGGTACTTATCGATGCAAGCTGTTGATTGGAATTATGCCCACACGCCCAGGAGAACAATGGCCGATGAGGACGAGATGGCAAAATACATAAATAAGAGCCAACACGTGGACCATCAAAACGCCTGAAAGTATGCAACAAATGGCGAGTCAGCAAACAAAGCACAAAGGACTTGAATTTTGCGGTGGATGAGAGCGGTTGTCTGGACAGGTTGTATAATGATTCCTATTATAACTAAAAAAGAGAAAAGGTCAGCTTTTACAAATTATATTAAAGAAATATTCTAATATATTGTAACTCTCAAAACTTATATTTTAATTTTAAAATTAATAAATACATAATATTGTACAAATAATACAATATCGGCATTCATTTTAACTAAAAAAGACAAAAGGTCAGCTTTTACAAATTATATCATATATTTCCCAACAGTTTTAAAGAAATTTTTTAATATATTATAACTCGCCAAACTCATATTTTAATTTTAAAATTAATATATACATAATATTCTACAAATAACACACAATCCGCCTCAATTATAACTAAAAAAGAGAAAAGGTCAGCTTTTACAAATTATATTCTATTTTTTACCAACAGCTTAAAAGAAATATTTTAATATATTATAACTCTCAAAACTTATATTTTAATTTTAAAATTAATATATACATAATCTTCTATAAATAATACAAAATCCGCATTAATTCTCACCATTCAATAATTCAATTTCACATCCACTTTTCCCCTCAAAAAGGTAGTTCGTTAACCTATTCCCCGCCACTCTGTCCACATTTGCTGTATACAAACCAAACATATGTTCTCCCCCACAACAAAAACTTGCTGCCAAAATACATTAAAATTAAATATTAAATTTAAGTGCATCATAAACGAAAAACAATGAACCCATCAGACAGTCAGAGAGAGAGAGAGAGAGACAGCCATCGAGTGTGAGTATGAGATGGGTTGGGAATTTACCTGGGCACAAAGTGTCGACGCCTCAATTTTCATCACACCGAAATAAGAGCAGAGGTGGAAGAAATCCGAACCCAACCCCACAAAAAGAATGAGACTCGAACGTAAGCCAACTGACAATATGTTAAACCGAAATGGTGACGAGGTGGGATGACTTGGATTAAGCTGCACCAAAGAAAAATTCGAAAAGTGGCGAGAGTTTAGCACTGGAAAATGCAGGTGTACATTTTGTGCCTTTTTTATGTTTCTTACAATTTTCTTAGGGGACAACAGTATTGAAATGCTATTTTTACCTTAAACATAAGTAAATGTAAATTTTGTGCCTTTTTTATTTTTCTTACAATTTAATTTTTGGACAACAGTATTAAAATGGTATTCTTACGTTAAAAAATATAAACTAATGTTGTCTTTTGAGTAAAGAACAATCCAAATACCTTTTAGTTACGGTCCCTGGTTTAAACAACTTAAAATCTCGTATAGCGTTTTAAAATCATTAATAAGGGTGTCTAAAAGTATGCAACAATATATTTCAAGACCGTTAGCGATGGAAATACGACTATTAATTATTTACTGTTGGCATTTTTATTTAGGCATCTTCAAAAAGGATTTCAAAAACCTACACCCAGAAAAAAAAGAACGGAAAAAATCAAGAACATTTTTCAGGATTTGAGAACAATCCGTTCGCTATTTTTCGTTCATGAAAAATGAACGGTGCGGGGTCAAATCATGAACTTCTTGGTAAAATTATGAACGCGTCTCTGAAAAGTGTTGAGCATTGAACGATTGTGGTCAGATTATGAACAATGGTTCTAAAATTGCACACGCTGTTCATGAACAATTTCTTGCTCGGACCAAGAAACTTGTAAGTCTAGTGCCCCGATTGGCCGTACTAGAAAAATTGGTTCCGTGGTCCAACTGTTAGGCCGTCCGCCTTTGACACATAGTAGCTCAGGTTCGAGTCCGCAAGAGGACGTCGTGAATCGTAAGTTTTAATAAAATATTATTTCTAATGTTTATATGTACTTCTAATAATAAATAAAATGTATGTCAACAACAACTAAAATACATTTATTAATAATAAATCAACAGCTAAAAGTAAAAAAATTAAATACAAATCTACCAGGCGCACAAAATAATCAGCAAGTGCGTGTCCAGAAATCTGTTTTTTTTTTGTTTTTTATGAACTTTTCGTTCTCAAATTAACCCCAAAATGTTCTTAAAATGACCCCATTCGTTCGGGATCGAACCCAAAAGTTTCGGTCAAATTTTATGAACGAGCGTTCATGAACTGACAACAAACGGGCTTACGCACTTTTTGACCACGTTTGGGGTTGATTTTTGAACGTTTCGAACGGATTTTTTTCTGGGTGTAGTCGAATTTGCCAGTTTTGATTTTTTTTTAAGTTTACGGAGTTATGTATGGGGTTATTGACATAACGCTGTTTTTTTACAAAGGTTGTGTATAGACAACTAGATGTGGGCAAAAGTGAGGTGCTTTTAGGGCCTTTGGTATTTCCGAGTATTAATTAATTATTATTAAGTTTTCCTTTATACTGGTACCCATAAATCTTTCCGATTCTTTCAGTGTAGTCCCACTGTTACTGCCACTACTGCACTTGTCGATATCGACGTCAAAGTCTCGTAATGCCGGCACTCGCACTTGTCAGCCTAAAAGATGACAGTGATGGCGATGTGTTATTCTTGCCACGGTGTGGTTGCGGGAGCGAGATGGCGACTGAAAGGACGCGAGGTCCTGGCGGGTTAACACATATTACGGCCCTTGCGTATTGATGTCGATCAAACCGATATATGTATGTGCTCGTCGGTGAGAGTGTGCGGCTGTATCCAACGCAATTGAGGTCATGTCCATGCGGCATCGGCGAATGGCGACGTATATGCCAAAGCATTAACTCGGCATTTGTTTCAAGCTGCTCGGAGGCAAGTCCGAGAAGGGCGACATGGGTTAAGGGGAGGGTTATGGGGGACAGGGCTGCAGGGGCTTTTGGCGGGTGGACAGATAGCGCAAGTTTGGGCCGAGAGTTGCGACATATTGAAAATCATTGCACACATACCCGTACACTCGCCAGGCAGGGAAAATTCGAAAAAGAAAAATAAAGGAAGCTGGAACAATGTATTGAAAGACAAACGGCATTGGCATCAATTTTTATTTGCCTGAACTGGCATGTTTGTGTGACTGTGTGTGTGTTTTGGCCGGAGGAGAAAAAATTTTTATTACATTGAAAATTTGCATAAAATATTTAAGCCAAATGGTCGGTCGATTCTACGGGTGGGAAATGTGGCCAAAAAAAAAAACTTCCTTGATGTGATGGCAGAATAGCAGCGCCACTCCTGTAGGCCTGCGAAAGCTGATGGGATTTGTTGTCTGAAGATTTGACAGGCCTTAAGGGCTACAGAATGGTAACCGACAGTTGCGGTTTCGATATGCGAAATATCCTATAATGGAGTACCATCTTGAAGTGGGAGCACAATTTGATGCAAAGGCTGTGCAGAATCGATATTGGAAATGTTTTGAGTGTCGTCATATCGATATAAACAGAAATAAACATTATTAGTATAATTAAAATATTCAAAAAAAGTTTTAGAAAAATACTTTTAATTTTTTTTATCTAAAAATAATTTATTTAGGCTTATATTGCATATTTCTCTCAAGATTTTACAAACTTTAAAAAACTTTAAATTTAAATTAAATTAAAATTTCGCTACAGAGATAGCACTACATTGTTATAGAGACAAATGAATGGAAAGAGAGAGAGGAGCTCTGGCAATATCTAGAAAACTTCAAGGATTCGCTGCACGTTCGCATCTTTAACGCCATATGTTGACTTTTGCTACAATTTTCATGCTAACCCACAATAAAGTGGGGCAACAGGAAGGAAGGGGCTGCTGGCCATATCCTTTATCTTATATACGCTATTTTATGCCTGCACCAAACCACGCCAACTCCCCATCTTATATGGCTGTTGTTGTTTCTCGCCTCTTTCGCCAATAGATTGTGCCACCACACTTTGGCATTTTATAACATAAACTTTCATTTGTTTTCTTTCGTTTTTCTTGCTGTTATTATTTTTTTTATTTTTTTTTCGCCACATTTTTTGTTTCCATTGTTGTTGTTAGTGCTTGTAATGCGCTCATGTAGTTGTCCCTCTCTTCTTGTCTTTATATATTCGGTTTGGGTCGCATATGTTAAGCCCCCCGAACACATAGAAACGAGTCTGATGTCTTGACATCTGTCTACCGGGGGCTTCGGCACCCCAGCCATTCAGTTTTTCGGCTTTGACAATCGTCCAAAAATGTAGATTTGCATGCACATCAGCATTGGGCATACATTTATCTCGCCCACTGTCGACGATGGCCCCTTAATGCGATGGCACGCTAAAAAAGAGGACAGCCAGATCTTACTTTAAGGATGGGGAAAAGGGACTTTGAGAAGGAATTAAGAAAATTTTAAATAAATACTTATTAAATTTATTTATAAATTATATTTATTTTTATAAACTATAAAGCAATTAAAAATTCTTTTGTTTTTCTTATGTTTCTCTTAAAGAATATTTTTAGCATTCCTTTTAATTAAAAAAATGTTTATGTAAGTAAATTCAAAATTTCTCGTTGATGGCAACTCTAGATTCCATTAATCACTGCTTCGGTTGGGTAAAATGGATATCCTGACCGACCTGAATTCGCATTGATTCGTCTAGATGTGCTCAGCTCCGTGATTGATTGATTGATTCGAGTAAGTGCAACAGTTTATTTGCATATTTTGCAGAATTTTATTGCACAACGGTAAATAGAACTGAATTACTGCAAAAATATGCAAAATATTTAAATTGCCAAAATATCCCTTAGCCGAGCACATAAATAAGAGTTCGCAGATGTCAAGGGAGGCCAAAGGGATGGCCAGTTGCAGAGGCCAAACAAATGTAAACTCGCTTTGTAGTTTATTGAAAATTTAATAAAGTGCTGCCCACAAACGAGCGGACAAACACAGGGAATGGGAGATAAAATAGGGAAATGCCAAAATGCCAATGAATGCGGAGACTGCATGAAATAAGAAATACCCAAATAAATATGCTATTTGCCTTTATTGCAATTCAATTTACTATCAAAGCATCAGCCCTGGAATCAGCATCAGCAGCCAATGGACATATTCGGGGCTAAATGTATTCCATAAAGGATTTGCAGCTCCCTCAGCTGCTCGGTATTTTTGGAATTTAAATGGAATTTAAAAAGCATTTCTGTTCGGAATGCTTGTCAAGAACTCCGCACAGGTATGATGACACAAATCCGCCCGCAGGTGAGGCAAAAGCCAAGACTGTGACATCCTTTCGACCTGCTGTCATCCGATTTCTTTGCATTTTTGCGATCAATAAGTGCGGTTGCATACAAAAAGAAGTTCTAAAACGAATGAGTGATTGTTTTGAATGCGTTATCCATTTTTAATTGAATACCCTTGGAATAACCTACGGAATCCAGGTATTAATTCAGTATAAGATATTTTTAAAATTCATTTTTTTAAGTTTGCTTAGAAAATATATAATCACTTTTCGCTTATGCTTTTTTAAAAATTCCATTATTTCCTCTAAATTGTATTTTGTTAGCAAAACACATTTTCTGATGAAACACACAATATTAGGAAAATGAAATGCAAACTTTATTTACAAAATGTAATAAGCTCTTAAATTGAATAATTTCCATTTGAAAAAAAAATTCGGACTTTAAGAATCTTATACTATTCACAACGCTATAGATAATTGCCATCAAACATAAAGCAAAGAACCAACGAAAAGGATCAAAATTTGTGAATAGGACGAATATCAGCTTGGTTTTAGACCGGTATTGTTTTCATTGTTGTTTCGAAGACAAAATCAGAATCCAACAATATGGCAATAAACGAATTTCGGTTATAACAATGCAGTTGACCTCCACTGGGTTGTTTCCCAAAAAAAACACCATTCCACACAAACTGCGTTCGACCGCATGCAATTTTGTTGGGATGCACATGTATCCATGGTCTGGCTATGGGGACAATGGTCGTAGCTGGCGAAAAAGGGTTCCAAAAATGTCCCTAGGTGTTGGCCACATGGGAGCCGAGTGAACGCATCTATTTGTATTTTGTTACAGGACATGCTCTCAGTGGGCATATCCTTTACTCGCCCAAAGAGGCAGGAAGGGATGTGGGATGTGTCACAGGGACATCAGACAGAGACTTTTATTGAAAATGTTCAATGGCAGAAATTCATAACGGCAACAGAGAGGTACACATGAAAAAATATTGAAAACTTTTTCTTTGTTTTTCAATAAATCAATATTTTTTTATAATTATAATAATTTTATAACAATAGATGCCAAAAATATAAATTAACTAATTTTCCTTTAAATCGAAAATATAAATAAAAAAGCTAGAAATTTATGAATTAAATTCTTTTAATTTTATTTTATTTCGCAAACAATTTTTCGAGCAGCGCATAGCATTTAGGTTTTCATTTTGAAATCAAAAATGAAGAGTCCTGTCCCCCGGGCAGGACATTGGACTTCGTCTGCTTTATGGCAAAGGGAATTATTGAGTTTTTGCGAAACGTTGAGTAATACGATTGCGGTGCTAATTTAGCTGCAATCTGCAGTGCTTCAATTTTAGTCTCTTTTTTGTCTCTCATATCCGGCACTTGGTTAGTGACGTTGGCAAATCATTGAAACGCTTCGATTGCCGGCAGGGAATCTTATCAATGGACGGCCAAGTGGCCGTTGGCTCTGCGGAAAGAGGCTCTGCAAAGTCAGTCAATGTCAACATGTCGTCGTGGGTTGTCTCCACCACCGAGCTGTACGATTGCGGTGCCAATGGGCCAACATCATCCTCAGCCACATCCTCGCGGCACACTCGACTGATCCTGCTGGTCTGGCATAATCTGGCCGAGAAGTGCCAGAAATTTGGTAATTTCCTAAGACGAGAAACGAATAAGCCGCTGCCCAAAGAACTGAGACGATCGTTACGTCTTAACAAATCGGCCCGCCGGAAAGGCTATCGGAGTTACGAGAGCGAGGCAGATAAACGCTAGGCATTATAAACCTATGTATTATATTCGAATGGGCTAGATAAGCCCATTGTTATTGTTTACCCCAAGGTTCGACTATGTACAGGTGTCTGTAGAGTGAACCTCTTCCAGGTAATGCATATATTTTTTTGAATTTGAGTGGTTCAACTGGAAGTTACTGTCGATTAAGACCGACAATAACTGGAGCATTTAGTTTCTGTATAATTCTTCAATATTATTAGATTTTTAAAGAGGTTTATATGCTTTCATTTTGATTTGGTTTATAGGGAATCAAAAAATTTCTTAAAAACAGGTACATAAAAAGAGTAAAAAATTATTTAATTTAGCTACAACAGTACAGTTATATATGTGTAACCTTATCTCAGTACAATAATACAAAATTTTCCATTTTCCAGGCTGATGAAAGAGCGTTTAAACGAGCCCGTCAACATATCCATACGCATGGGACCGGCCTACGACTATAGACCGTCGAATTTGTAATGGATCTGGAAATGGATAATAGGATATCGCCCTTCGAATTGTTAGCTCTGCTACTTACTTAGCCTAAGATGTAATGTTATTGTTACTAACTGACTGCTGTAAACTGTTATTAAAAGTTTAATTTTTACACATTTTTACATACATGTCGTAAGTTGTGCAAAACAGCTGATGAAATCCGAGAGCTTTGCGCAGCAATCAAAGCTCCAAATTTCTCTTAGGCCCACTCATGATGGAACTATACAAGGTGATCTCGTCGCGAGAGCTGCCCTCTTTTGAGGACGTTATTTGTGCCAGTCTCTATCTACCTATCTCATTCTATCGCTTAAGAGAGACAGAGAGGTAAACAAATTTAACGTTCTCAGCAGAGCTGACGAGACCACCTTGTATAGTTCCATCATGGGCCCACTTGTAAACTTGATTCGATGAGCTCTCTCTTTTTAGCTCTTAAGAACGCCCACACAAAAGTTTATTGCCCCGCTCACAACAAGTGGACGTGACTTGGTGTATTTCAAAGAGGGTATATTCGCTTCTTTCAATGGGAATTAAAGTCTATAAAGGTTATTATCAATTAACATTTAAAAATATTTTTAATTCGAAATATAAATGAATGCTCCATAATTTGTGTATATGCTAGGTTGGTATAATTAGCTAAAAATTAAAAGAAGCATTTCAAATAATTTACCGATACTGAAAAAAGGTATAATTTTTAAGCACTATAATTCCCAAGTTATTTTTCAGCACAATTTTTTTTTGAAATTGTGAAGAATTGGGGAAGAATATCCGGAAAGTCGGTGAGGCCTTGTGTTTAACTCGATTCTCGGATGGCTTTTCCTTTCTGCCGCCTTGCACTAATGCGCCCCGACTGGCACTCTCCGCGAAGCACTTTCTCTTAATTTCCATTGGGGCTCTTCTCATACGTCACAGAAAGCGTTATCTCCCAAGTTTTTTTTGTGCGGTGCCCGCTTAGTGTGAAAAACGTGTTCGACGCGGAAATGACATTGATAGTGAAATTTTAACCAAATTATACGAGATCGTGTTTTTTTTTTAACTTTTTTGCGTCCAGCGAACAAACCAGTTACGAAAAGTCCGAATTTGATAGATGAAAAGTGAACTTTGATTGAAGCCACATAAAAATAGTTTTCATATATATATATACATATATATTTGCCATTAGCATAAACAAAGGGTTCAGTGCAAAATGAACTTGATTTCCACATTTGTTTATTTACTGGTGGCATTCTACAAATTCGTCAAGAAGTTCCTGTAAGTGGCCCAAATTATCTAATACTATTTACAGGCTTTGTGTTTTTTTTTTTTTTGGGTGTGCCAGGCCTTGTCCTTTTTTCGCCCTTTTTTCCTCCCTTAAAACAACAACAAATCTTGGAGCTTATTGATAAAACAACAAACAAAACATTCCGTTGTTTGCTGCGCTGCTGCTTTTCATAAATTAAGTTTTCTTTGTGAAGCTTTTCCGTCTCGGTCTTTGTTTGCTGTTTTTCTTTAGGTTTTTTCCTTGGTTTTTGTTTATGTGATTTGTTTTTGGACCTGCAGTTTATTACACAAAAATACAAATTTGCTCCAATCTGCTGACTTGTGCGAGCGGGAAAGAGAGCGAAATAGAGTCCGACCCGCTCTTTGTGTGCTCTTCCCGCACTCTCCCTGTCCCGCTCTCGCACCTCCCCACCCCAGTAGCGCCACGTTTTTGTTTGGGTTTGAGGTCGCTAGGAAATTGGATGTGGTTTCGTTCCATGCGGAGATAGTAATTTACCCAAGTGCCTGTACGTTTGGGTGTGTTCATCGGGCGGGGATTACAGCAGAAATGGGTTTTTAATTACTATAACTGTCCTTTTGTGAGCCTGTTTTCCGCGAGCTCTTCAGTTCTTCAGAGGGCGTTGTACACATAATTTACAACAAGCACATAAGATCTGCTCTGATTAAAGTGAATATCTGTTGTTGGAGGAACCCGTAATTTCATCACAATTGACCGGAATTCCCCGGCTCAAAAACATTCCACTTGTTGAGGGTAATCATGAGTGACAGAAAGTAATTTGGTGAAAGCAAGTTATACGTCCTTTTTAATTGCAATGAAGAAATGTGGTCGATTACTTGAAGGTCTTAAACATTAAATTAATATCGCAATCACAAATCAATCGATCATATTAGAACATTAAAAAGCATTTAGGTGATTTGATCCAATAAAGATAAATTATACCTATCTAGCCCTTATTCATATCTTAACTTCTCCCATGGCTGTCCACATGTATACGATGCAAAATATGGGATAACCAAAAATCACCCCTTATCGTAATTTAAAAGTTCATGTATAAGCCTGATCTTGACTTCACTTATTACCTAACCTACCACAAAGTTGATTAAAATCCTAAGCCTTCGCCTGAAACCCGTCTCAACCGGAATGACTCAGTTATAGATTTTATTTTACTGTTGTGCCTGTAATCCGAATAAGGCCTTTGTACATCTTATTATACACACAAAAAAAATGGTTTATAAAAAACATTTTACTATAAACAGTAAACGATTCAAAATGGTTTTAATTCTCCGTGCACTAAGACCTTTCCAGAATGTTTCTATGATTTCTAAAAGCCAAATGCGCTCGGGTAAATGATTAATTTCAATGATATTTTAATGTGCTAACATTAAAAATTCAAATGGACTTTTAACCATTAAATTTGTTTGCCTGTACTGTTTAAAACTGGGTGATAATAGCAAATATATGTATGTACAAAATAGAAAACGGTACAAATTCCAAAATAATAAAAGTAATATTAAATAAGCGAGTATGTACATAATACAAACGGCACGCGTTTGTCAATTTCCTTGCCCAACTGATAAGGCGCGAAAGTAAGTTTGGCAGAACTGAATACATGACACCAAGCCTCCATAATTAGAACTGTATTATATAGACGATAAACTTAAGAGCGAACTTTATACTGAAGCACTTAAACAAGGCCGCTGTTGGTCCACTCGAAAGCCTTATCTTATCTCAGCGGCTAGACCACTGGCTGCGAGTAATAGAAATACTAAATGCTCGGCTATATAATAGAACTAAATAGTTGTACTCCCCACCTAATCGGCAGTCACCACTGACCTTGACAGGCCAACTGGGAATGGGATTTGCTAGAACTACGCAAATCCAACCGCCTAAAACTAATTGAAACCAATTAGATCCAGGCTACGTCACTTTTTTGTTGCATTCCCCGTTCTTATCAATAAGTAGTAAATCAAATCCCATTTGAAAGTTTTATAACTGACCAGTGCGAAGGAATTATGCTGGGAAAAACTTTTTCAAGTGGCCAAACCTCCGGTTCCTTCGCCTTAAAAGTGCTCCCGATAAGATATACACACCAGACACAAGACCAGACACGATCCTCATGTCAATGGCATTGTTATCAGCGCGAATTTACAAATTGTTCACAATTGACCCACTCAGATCAAACAAAGTAAGTGGGCACACCAAGTGAGTCATTTGATTGATGTCTTTGAGTCTTTGTTTGTCAGGGGAAAGTGATTGCGAATTGCCTTTTGAATGTTCTAAAGATTATAAGCCTGAAAAGATTGCCTTTCTTACCATTGAGCTCTAATGAAATCTAATTCTGAAATATCTTGAAAGGACCTATAAATATAATGTTTTAGGATGTTTTTGATACCATAATTCGAAGTTCTGATCTATTGTATTGCATCAGAACTATTGAGAATATAAACCAAACCCTTAATAAATTTTTCGGAAATACGGAAGATCAGAAAATATTTGATCATAATGTTACGAAATGTATGATGCTTTCCAAAAACTTATGAACAAAATGAGCTTATACATTTTTCTAATCACTACACAAAGGTGTGTATCACTCATACGCGGGGTATGCCCAATAGAATCCAAATAAAGAGCCCCTCGTCTGTATTTACACTAAAGTGTTACAGACCCTGAGAGAGTGAGCCATTGAGCTTATTACGATAATGAGGTAGAGAGTATGAATGTACGAGAGAGGGGTCTTCTCGCCGGGCGATTGTGCAATGGTGATGGTTGGCCAGACAAACAGAGAGGGTCTCTTGGCATTATCCTTATCAGCCGATGGGCACTGAGAGCGTTGGTATAAATGTCGCAAAGCACGTACCATCGAGTTTAGTTCTTTGCAGCTCGCCGGAGCAATTGAACCGCTTGAAATTCGCGCTCTGTCAGTCCACATTAGACAAATTCTTCGGATCGCGAAAAGCCTGCGCGGGCAGTTTGGATACTCTGTGATCGCCATCTAACCATGTGTGGTAATGCTCAATAGTGCAGGCTGCAAAATGGTGAGTCTCAGCGTGTCCGCTGCGATTTGTTGCATTTGCCCCACTGAACCACTTGCAAAGTGCGCCACAAACCTTTCGGGAAAAGCGGTCGAAGTTTCATTTTGCGTCCAGATGGAATCAGCTTTTGCCGGAGTAGAACCAGTTTTTTCCAAGCCAAAGCCGATGCGATACTCTCCATATGTAGTACGCTTATGTGTCCCAATCTGTCGCTTTGCTGTTGTATAACGAAAAATAATCGCAAGGCAGCCACTAAAAGCACCAGGCGTACTCTTTTTGTCTATACCCTGTAAAAAGACAGACAGAGACCAAAAGAAAAAGCTGGTATTTCCTTAGAAATGTTAAAAATGTTTATATTAAAAATAAGATGTATTTGTCAGTAAGGGAAACATTTATAGACAATTTAGGTTTGGTATAAAAAATAAAAAATATTTACTAAAAAATATTAAGAGTCTAAAGTCCAATAAAAATATATCAGGAGTCTAAACTCCATGAATTAAAGCTAAGTACAATTTAAAAAATATAAGAAAAGGGCTATTACTTTTAAAAAAATGTAGTAAACAAGCCTTGATAATAGGAAGTGAAAGATCGAAAAGCTTACGTCTTTGCAATCTCTCTAGCAATTTAAATATATTTTTTTTATATTACCATATGGGGCAGATTCAGGTCATCTGATAGTCGAGCATCCCAGATGGTTTCGTGTGAAATCCGCTGATAAGCTTATCAAATCGTTACCGTTTTTCCCTTTTTATTCGTTTTTTGTTTGCTTCGGATTAATCCATATCAGATGAGTGATCGATGAACCGATCAGCCGGCGGGAGCAGGTGGTCAGCCAGCTGAATTAACAAAAAAATAGTTACATAGTGGCTTTCAAGCGTTTTCTATTATCTCACCCACGAGGCTCAGGCCTGTCATAAATTGAGCGAACCTGTTGCCAAGTTCATGTGGGATTCTCGCCATTTGGCCCGTACACTCACGTACATATAGCCATATAAATAAAACTCAATGTCGGCCGCTGCTCTTGTTGATTCCGCTCGACTTTCCGCAGTGCATTGCCAAAAAAAATTCGAAATCCGTAGAAACGTTTGTAGAGCAGTCACACCTGCGGAAGGGGAAGAGAATATTATTTTCAATTAGTGATATATCGAAAATTGACTCAAGTTATATGGGTATGTATGTACGGCTAAAAATATAGAAAATGTACATTGAAGTAGATCAAGTTCAATAACAGCTGAGCAAACATAAAAAGGCAAACTGAGAGGAAGTGTTTGTTAAATAGGAAACTGCAAAACACAAATATTGAATTTCTTATTTATCTGCATAAGTGTATTAGTGATAGTTGGACTAAAAACATAACTAATAACATGTTTTATTTTCTTAACTATTAAAATATCTGATATATTTAAAATCTACCTGATATTGAACCAAATGATCATCATGTAAAACGAATGTAAAGTTTGAAAGCTCTTGCCTACTTTTAGGCCAAAAATAATAATAAAAAATAATTAAAAAATCAAATAGAATAAATAAATAAAAAACTATAAGTTTAATAACATTTAAATTTAAGAAATAGGAAGGAAAAAATCAAACTAAGAAGTAAGGAGATGATTTATATACAGAAACCATTAATTAACGTATTGCGGAAATGAATGAAAGTCATTCAGTTCATTCAATTTGTTTTAGTTTATTAGCCAAATGAAATGCAATCAAATTGCTCTTGAATTAATGCAAATCTTGAAAGTGCATAATAATTTATTAGCTACAAATTAGCATTGGAGGCTTTCGTCTTGCCTATCATTCCGTTCAAATGACGTTTTCGGAGGAGGAACAAAGTGAGGCGTAAAATTAATTATGTCTGTGTGGATGTCAAGTGACAGGCAGCCGACATAGAGCGTAATTAATCAATCGCTGCTGATTGAAAATGTTCTTTATTTATCTGTAATTGATTGTTTGCGGAATACGGAATGCCAATATGGCACTTTAAAATCAAAGAATTTAACACAATTTACAATTGATTAGAAATTAATGTTTTGCTTGTTAATACAAATTACTTCCTTTAATTATAATTATCTTTATATTTGTAAACACAATTTCTGAGATATTTGCAATTATTTCACACTCGTTGCAACCTTAAGCAGCCGAAAGTTCAGGTAAAATCTTGTTTGTTATGCTTTCGAAACAAGCCATTGCTTGTCGTACTGATTCATCGGGTCAAGTTTAAAGTCAAGTCGATGAAAGTATTATTTAGTAATATTAGTATCAAGCGTATGTCTGAGTCTCTATTTGGCTAATAATAAATTTGACATTTTGGAAAGTAATCAAACAAAATGTGGTTTGCCTTTAAACGAACCGAATGAGAGCGGCAATTTCAATTTCAATTTCATGCTATATTTTATATATTATATGAGTACCTATGACTGAACAGCGGCAATCTGTCTGCGGCTGCTCTTTTTTTTATTAATGAGAAAACCAGAGAGAGATCGGATCAGGGAACTGAGCAACTGGCAACTGGCATCGGGCACTTGATTGCCTCGATCTCGACTAGAGTCGGCCAGAAGATATAAATAAGGAAAGGCAACGCACGCGCGTATTAATTGTTGGCTGTTCTAAACGGCCAGAAGTGCGCTCGAATATTACGCATACGCAGCGTGGTCAATGAAATATATATACAAGTTGTTCAAGTTAAATGGATCAAAAGAGTGGAGTACGTGAAAACTATGGCCATCGTCGTCAGCCAGCCTTGGGCAAAGCAATGCCAGTGACGGCCCTCTTGTTGAATTTGGAGGTGAATCCTTTGGATTACCGAAGAAGTGATGGTGGTTCAGATCAGTTGCCAGAAGAAGATGATAAACCGCCGCAGTTGTTTAGCCTAACCGATGAGCCACCTTCTCCCGATGACCAAGACGGTGACTCTGGGCCACCCAATCACTATACGGAAGATAAAAAACTGGCTGGCGATGGGCAAAGGAATATACCCTGTTCGAATTGCCTGCAATCGGCACCCGATCACCTGATCGATCGCAACTCGGCCATCAATGAGATGTGCCAACGCCTGTGTGGTCCCGAGTGCAGACGTCCCCAAGGCCTCACGCTCGACGGTTTTCGCCAGGATTTCCTCAGGCAGTACGAGATCGCGGAAGCTGTGGCCAAGACCTCGGCCATGACCTCCACCGTTCAGATGAAACAGCGCCTGGCGGCGCGAAAACTGGAAATCGGCAAGGAAATGGATGACCAGCTGGGCGTGGCCAGCCCCCATATCGATATCAATCTCGGCCAGAGTTCAAGCAGTTCCGCTGCACTTTCAGCCGGAGAGTTTGAGTTTGAGCCGCCCCGCGATCTGCTCTTGTATCTGGTGAGGTGAGAGACTCGTTTCTGCACAGGCGCTATGGATATGCCTTACCTGTCTGTCTGTCTGTCTGCCTGTCTGTCGGGCTTATAAATCAAGTTCATGGCTGGCAGCGTGTCAAGTGTTCTTAGGCATTGGCCAGGCCTCAAAGCCACTTAGCGGCAATCAACAGCAACAAAGCAACAACAGATCACCGAGATCACCAACAAAAACTAACCTTGCACAATTTGCGCGAAAGTGATCATAACAAAACTGACAGTATATAAATATATTTAGCTGATGGCCCAGGGAAAGGGGAAATACGAAAGATTTTTATTAAAATTATAGGCTTTTTAATTGGCTTAGTAGGCAATTTACTAGTGCTGTTATCTCATATTATAAGGAATTGTATTTATAATTTATAATTGATAAATTCTAGTGTTAGTGCTAAATATCTAGCAGTTGTAGCTTAGAAAAGTGTATTTCATCCATTTAGAATTAATTAAAAAAGGTATTTTAATATCTGACATTCTGATGAGTAAGGTTATATTAAATATTTCATTTAAATAGAGATATTTTGAGGTACTTTTCAAGGTATTAATTTCACACTCATCTTATTGATGCAAATTTGAGCAGCCGAATAGTGTTCAAGTGACAATAGTTTCGTTTCTATGACTATTTTTTTTTTTGGGTGTAGTTGTAATTTTTAATTTATAATTGGTAAAATCTATTTAGGCTTTCTAGCAGTTCCTAAGATTTAATCCATTTACAATTAATTGAAAATGGTATTTTTATATCTGACATTTTGATGAGTTATGTTTTCATTGAATATTTTAATTAAAAACTCGATGGGTTGAATTTGTATTACGGTTAGGAAAAAACGTTCAACTTCTATGAATAATAACTGCTGTTGTAGACATTATATTAAATACCATATTCTTTCCACCTTCACCGAGCTTCGACAAATGACAATTCACCGTTTTAGTGTCGATTCGTTTAGCTTATCTAACGCAAAGCTGAGAACTTAATGGCTTTCCATTAAATGATAAGTCATAAGTGAGAAATAAATTGCCATCATATCGGTGTAAATGAAGCAAAAAAGATCCTATCAATGAATAAAATAATTGCATTTAGGTCACGAAACTGTTTCGACACGTGCCAAATGATTGAGTCAAGTTCAAAATACCGCTCCGAGTTTAGTGGGCATCTTGCAAGTGACGTTCAGCGAATGATCAACCCGAATCGAAACCAAATAACCATCATCTAACCCTGTAATAATTTTGCCTTTCTAGGAAACACAGATGGGGCCGCGTCTCTTTGACATTGCCATACTGACACTTAATATAAAACATTTCAAGTTATCTTAATATCTAAACAAGAAACGAAGAATCCCAGAATCCCAGTTAAACAGTCAGAAACCGAATAAACTGAAAGTGATATTTTACTTGGACGTTGAGTAAAAAGTTTGCAGAAAACGGTTCGAAAATGGAGTTTCTAATGAAAACGTCGCGTTTGATCGTCACATCGAAGACGTTCGCGAGACGTGTGGCCGTGCCGATTCCCAGGTAACGAAAACGAAATCGAATTCAAAATCCCCCCCTCGCCAGAAAAAGTTGCAGATACAACAGATATACGTATATACATATATATGGATATATCTTCGGGCGGACAGCTCATTACGCATGTAACTGCGTTGCTGTATAAATTGTGCAGATACAATTGTATCTCCTTTGTCTGCGCAATTAGCATTTGAGAACATTTGGGATTCTGCTTAGGCATACAACACCGCCAGGCATTAGCTAAGGATGCTGGATTTTGCATACTTTCTATACCCATATATCTACATTCATGCAAACATATATCTGAAAAGAGCACTTTTGTTTTCATTAACTGATAGCCGCATAAATATTTAACGAGCCCCGTCAATAGTCAGTCATATAGAATCGTTCTTTTGTTTAGCATTTTGGCGGGGCGCTCTCCACACGTGAGCCGAACGTATTGATCTCGTTCTGGCTAGCTGGGGGTATCTGTATCTTGCAGATACATCTCGTATGCGAAATACCCGTTTGTGCGTGCTCTCCTCGCGATCTTTTCGCTTTTCGCTGCCTCGAGCGCGAATGATCTCTCTAATAAAACCCCGCACTTCAGTTGGCATTCAGTTTCGCCAAAGTCGCTTGCAAGCGCACCTCGTTCCGGCGCCCCCAGATCGCAGATTTCAGATCCCCAAAACAAAAAAACCGAGAAATTCTAAATCCCCAAATCCTTTCGATCCTGACGCAAAAACATGGAGCCAGCAGTGCCAATAAAGCGAGCCAACAAGGCGCCCTGCAAAAACGATCGAAAGGCCTATCTGCAAAAAGTGATGCTGACCAGGTGAGAGGGCTGGCATCTTAGGGGGCATCCGATTGATTGATTGCGGTGACAGGCCGCAAACCCGTAAGCCCCAAATCCAGTCTCCAGCCATTCGCCATCCAAACCAAATCCCCGGCGGGAACTGGTTTCGATTCTCTCGCGGAGCGGACCAAACCAGCCCAACAGCTGCGAAGCTATTGACCGAGCGACATTTTTCGCCTTTGTTTTTGTTTCGCGGGATTATCATCGCGTGGGCGATCCACCATCTCCTCCCCTCTAATCCCCCCATCCCCCGATTCCCGGTAATCTCCTTAGAATCAGAGCATATGTGCTAATTGCCGAGAGCTTCGGTGTACGAAAACCAGAAACGATCTTTCCATCAAGAAATAGAACCCAGTAATGGAACACAGTTTCAGCTGAATCAGAATCCATCATCAGGAAATCCGATTAATTTTAGACAGGGATCCAAATAGAATTATTTAAAGTAATGTATTAATTACAATGGTGTTCAACTAAAGACCATCTTGTATTAATGTTCATTTCATCAATGATAAGAAATAGTTTTAGCTTTTTGCACCCATAGTTAGAGATATTTATAAAAGAATTGATCCTTAAATCTAATCTATATTTTCGGAGTATTCCCATCACTGTTTTATTCATTCCATCTTCTCTCCCTTTTAATGTTGCTTTTTCATTTTTTTGCTTCTGTGATTTCGTTAAATTAAAAAAATTGCAATTACAAAAATCCTAACAGTTCTAAATATTTCTCTCCCTCCAACACACAATTTTTAACACTACCAAAAAAATACATTCCAGCCAGGGGAAAATGGAAAAATTTTATACGAGTCAGCGTCATAGTCATAGCCTATTCATTTTCAGCATAATACTGAGAAAAATTCTGTATAGAAAACCAGATGCGTTGTGAGTACCAGAAAATGTTGACATTATACGTATATTTTATCGATGTTGTTTATTTGGTGTTGTTCGCTGAAAGTTGTTTGTTTGTTGCGAGAAGCTTTTATCCGTTGTTTTTTTTCGATTGAAATGCCAAAAGAAAACATAATTATAAAGAGATGCCAACGAAAGACTAATACAATTTCTGTTGGTTTTACCTTTGTGTTTTGCAAGCAATATAATCGAATTGTGAGTGATGAACACGTTTGCTTAGCCGAGTTAAATCTCTTCGACTATGATTTCAGAACTGATTTGAACCGATCTAATCGTTTTCCAGAATGGGCTCATTCAACTCGGCTCCAAAGATCAACAACGTGGACTCCCAGGACGATGGCCTGGAACTGCCCACGGGTCTGAGCACCTCGGCTCTCCTTCAGCACGTCCAGCAATTGCGGGGCGGTGGAATCGAGCAGCCCTCGCTGCTCACCCGCGGCTTCCTGAAACCGCTCCTGGTGGACGAGGATGTCGCCGACGGACTGCGATGCCTCCAGCTGAACTCCGTATCGAGGGGTAGGATGCCAACCCTTGTCTTATCCGAGGGATAAATATGCTAATTTATGTATTTATGCAGTTTGCAGTGCGCCAGTTGAGGGCGAAGCCTCGCAGAACATTCGATTGCTGCAATGGAACATTCTTTCGCAAAGTAAGTATTAAAAAAATACCTAAAATTCTTAACCTTATTTAAATAAACAACATTTTAATAAGTAATTAAAAATAAAATAGGATTTGTTCATCAAATCTACGAACAATTACTAAAATCAACACACTAAAAAATTTATTGGTAAATCTAACTAATTTTACCAATCAAATAATTACTCTCACAACAACAAAATACACACATATATGCATATTTTAGAGTAGTTTTATTATTTAATAGTACCCAAATCAAAAACTAGGCACACGGTACTATTTTTAAAACCTTATATAATAGTTACGTAACTATCCGTAAAGATTAATTTTACCAATCACATTTTTTTGCGTGTATGCAATTTTCCAAAAGTTAATAAAGGTTTTAAAAATATATATATTTTCTAAATAATATATGGATGAATGTATGCCATTTTGGATTTTTTTAATTTTGATTTATTTAATACATTTTCTGGGATAAGTTTTCATTTATTAAACTTATTATTATAAACAAAATCGAACTCAATTTGTTCCCTTAAAATTCAGCTCTCGGCCAGCACAACGATGGATTTGTGCGCTGTCCCGAGGAGGCGCTCACCTGGGAGCACCGCAAGTACCTGATTGTCCAGGAGATCCTGCAGAACCAGCCCGATGTGATTTGTCTGCAAGTATATTCACACCATCCCTGATCTTCAAGCGGTAGCGCTTTAACGTGTATTTTGTTGCATCCAAACAGGAAGTAGACCACTTCAAGTTCCTGCAGACCGTGTTGGGTAGCCAGAATTACGAGGGCATCTTCTTCCCGAAGCCCGACTCTCCGTGTTTGTATATCGAGCAGAACAACGGACCCGATGGCTGTGCCATTTTCTACAAGCGGGATAAATTGCAGCTGCAGGGTTACGATACCAGGATCCTGGAAGTGTGGCGGGTGCAGAGCAACCAGGTGGCCATCGCCGCCCGGCTGCGAATGCGATCCAGCGGTCGAGAATTCTGCGTGGCCACCACCCACCTGAAGGCCCGTCACGGCGCCCTTCTGGCCAAATTACGCAACGAACAGGGCCGGGATCTCATCCGGTTTGTGAAGCAATTTGCCGGCGAGACGCCTCTCCTCCTGTGCGGCGATTTCAACGCTGAACCAGTGGAGCCGATCTACGCCACAATCCTGGGATGCGATCTTCTCCGTCTGGGCAGCGCCTATGCCGATGTGAAGCTAGACCGCGAGCAGATCCTCCAGCCCAGCGAGGATGTGGGCGAGTTCGTTGCGGAGTCGATGAAACGAGAGCCACCCTACACAACCTGGAAGATTCGCGAGGAGGGCGAGGAGTGCCACACCATCGACTACGTCTTCTACACCCCCGATCGCCTCAAGGTGGGTTTCTACAACTGACTTGAAATCATCTTGGTTTCTATTATCCTATTATTTGATCTGATTATTAATTCCAAAAATTCTCTAAAATTTCAGATCAAAAACTGTCTAGACTTTCCCGAAGGAGAGCAAATCGGCAAGAACCGCACACCCAGCTACCAATATCCATCGGATCATTTTTCTCTCGTCTGCGATTTCGAGCTGCTACCTTCGATGGAAAACGGAAAGGAAAGCGTTAGCGATGAGGAAAATGGAACGGAGGGCAGCAAACATGGAACCATTCAGTAGAAGACTCCAGTTTTAAAATTCACCACAGAAGAAGTTTCAATTACATTACATCGATTGTGATATTAGTTGTTAGATACATATTAGCCTCATACACAACCGTTGCACTTCAGCTTGCAGCTTTTACAAATGATAATCCAAAATTCACAATAAATAAACTACGTAATATGGAAGAAAGTTAAGAAATTGGTTTTTGTGCAATAAAATAATAAATTCTAGGTGGGAAAAATAAAAATCAATTTAAGAAGCTAAAGCAGAAATAAATGAAGATAAGAGTATTTACTAAATATTTTTGATAGATATAGGACTTGAATGTCTAAAGTTATCTTATCTTATTATTATCCGACTTCTAATGAATTTTAATTTCCCAATCAATAAGTATGGCCGACTTTTCGGCGCCAATTCTGTTAACGTTCTGTTAAAGTGCGTCGATGGGTCGGGCGTATACTTGATTTCCCTGCCGTCAATGGACCGCAAATTGCCTCCCAAAGTGGCCTACAAATTAAGATCTTCATATGAAATGAACGAAAATCGATAGAAAACACGCAAGTCCAGAAAATTGCAGTGAAAAACAATCGAATGCAGCGCATCCAAAGCCGTCAAATGGGTTGCGTAACACAACAAATAGCCTTGTAAATATACACACTACATGTATTTAGTATATAACAATTTTCACATAATGCTCACACTAGAATTTAATAAGTATAGGCGGGAACGTTGGCTTAGAGCAGGGCCAAGATGGCGGTCAGCACGAAAGAAGCAGCAACCATTGCGTAACCGGTCGAGTAGACCTCCTTGATCTTCAGGAAGCGCCCGGTGTCCCAGAGGAGATGGCGGATTCCATTGACGGTGTGATAGCCCGCCGGATAGGCGATGATGAACTTGAGGGCGGTCAGAGTGGCGCCGCTCAGCTGGAGGCCCTCCACCATGGTCACATAGTGGCTGATGTCGTGCGACGAGATCAGGGCGCCCAATCCCAGGCCCCAGACGCCCACACCCAGGGCCAAGCCTGTGCCGCGATGGACGATCGACAGCATGGAGGTCAGCTGCGGCTGGTAGATGGTCAGATGGGGCGACAGCTTCCTGCCCAGCCGCTCGTTCTTCTCGAAGAACGACTCGTCCTTCTGGGTGGCGCCCACGGAGACCACCTTCAGCGACACCTGGCGGCTGGCAGCGGCCATCTGGAGGCCCTGGCGCAGCGCCGGCGAGCGGATCAGCGAGCTGGAGAGTGCATACCTGCAAAAAGCAGTCACAAATCAGGGTTTTCCCAGTGCCATCGCAGAAATTACGTACATTTCCTTGTTTTTCACTCGAACTTGTATTGGTGGGACCGTACACTGGCTGCTCTATATTGCCGCAGCCGGTGATGCCACTAAGTTGTATAAAGTCGGCAGGCCATCGCGTCGATAGTATCGATAAAACACTCCTAAACTGTTGAATTGCCAATTTGTTGAAAATTCCACATTTTATGGCACTTAAGACATGTAAAACTGTATTTCCGATTGTTTACTACTGCTCAAAATAATTACAAAAGGTAGAGGTTACAATATTGGTTAGAATACCTGATAATTTGTGAAACAGCAATAGGAAGCATTTCATTTTTTGTTTTATTTACTATCTAATAGTAATGAAAGGCTAAAAATATAACGAATAATTTATTGAAACAGCGCAAATTCAATAGTTTCGGGAATACCCTTGTCAATAGTATCGAAACCTAGTGGGCGCTGCCACACCGGCGTTTGGCGTCGAGCGAGTTGGCAGTTCATTCGCCATTTTTTCTTGCTCATTCTTTTTGGATGCCGCTCCGCTCTCAACTTAACATAATGTTAAGATACAACGTTTTCTTACATTGGCAGAACTGTTGCGCCTCTGCCGCTGCTCTGCCATATGTTAGAAATACGTTGTATCTGACATTGCCGTTAGAAAAACCTTGAAATCTCAGCATTGTAGTGAGCGTACAAATTACACGGACGTGGGAAACTTGCGTTTGGGGACACGGGCGCCCTCTATGGAAATAATATCGAAAAATAAAATATCGATATTGTGATATTTGGCTAAAAAAATATCACGATATAAATATATTTTTTTTGCTAAAAATATCGATGTATTGATATTTTGATATATTTTTGACATCCCTATTGGCAGCTCATTCGCCATTTTTCTTGCTCACTCTTTTTTCTGTCGATTCGAGCGCGTGGCAAGTCGTTCCGCAGTGTTCCCGGTCCGGTGCAGTTGTAGTTGCATATTCGCCAGCGATTTAGACGCCATCTTCCGAGCCCCGAAAAGCCAATCATCATGAAGATCTACAAGGATATCATCACCGGCGACGAGATGTTCGCCGACACCTACAAGATGAAGCTGGTGGACGACGTGATCTACGAGGTCTACGGCAAGCTGATCACCCGCCAGGGCGATGATATCAAACTGGCTGGAGCCAACGCCTCCGCCGAGGAGGCGGACGAAGGCACCGAAATCACGTCGGAGTCTGGCGTCGATGTTGTGCTGAACCACCGCCTGGTGGAGTGCTTCGCCTTCGGGGACAAGAAGTCCTACACCATCTACCTGAAGGACTACATGAAGAAGGTGCTGGCCAAGCTGGAGGAGAACGCCCCCGACCAGGTCGACGTGTTCAAGACCAACATGAACAAGGCCATGAAGGACATCCTCGGCCGCTTCAAGGAGCTGCAGTTCTTCACCGGCGAGTCGATGGACTGCGACGGCATGGTGGCCCTGGTGGAATACCGCGAAATCGATGGCAACAGCGTTCCAGTGCTGATGTTCTTCAAGCACGGACTGGAGGAGGAGAAGTGCTAAGTGGCTTGTTAGCCATCGACCGCCCTACCCCCCCGGAACTATACTCATGCATACCTTCTACATAAATATTTATCAGATGCTTAGTTACAATTTTGAAAGTCTTAAATTTATGTTAAACGCTGACAAGATGCCTGTCCCCTCGATCTGTGCGATTTTATTTTTGATTTCTTTCGGCCGGAGCACTCATAAATTCGACTCAATGTATGTTTATTGTTTAAAATCACACCGAGCTAAACAAACTGAATTGCGCCCATAACTATTGTAATTAAAATAATATTTTGATAGCAACACCTTAAATTTTGTATGCATTTTCGCTACCATTTATGCAGAAAATAGAAGCAAGCAAAAAATAACCGCAAAATGGGAACACCAGTACTGAAATTAAACGGAAACCATATACAACTGTAAATCCGCATGCCTGTACTTCTTTCCATTTAACCGTTATGCGTAGGTAGACGCCGCCATATGGTGGCGCGAGTGCGAGCGAGACGGCCAACCCGCCGTCTGAGTCACACAGACTTGGGTTATTTTTTGTTGTCTTTTTTGGGCAATCGCGGAGTTATTGACCTTTGACAGTGATGTACACGTGCCCCCCGTACACATGTACTATGTATGTACGTAAGTATTTGGAGGTCATGCGCAGTGCGCCCTGGATTACTATTTTCTGCACGCTGCAGTTCCACTTGCCCCAGTTTCGCACGTTGGATTCGCCCTAACCTCAACCGCGCTAAAGAAATGCGTCGCTCTCGGCAACAATTTGGAATTCTATAATCTAATTCTTGGGCGGGGAGTACGTTCCTCATTATCTGCTGGCGGGGCGGGGCGCACCGGCACAGGTGCTATTTCCATTTCAGCGAAACGTGTCGACCTGTTGCCACCGTCGCGTGAGAGATGCCCACAGTGGGCCCTCGCTTGGGCTTACTTTGTTAAAATTAAAATATATTGGCATTTAAAGAAATGTTAAACTTATGCCCACAGTGGGCACTCGCTTTGGCTAACTTTGCCAAAATATGTAGGCACTTAAAAAAAGGTTAAACATACATATATTAATTTTTAAAATTTATTTTTCAACTGGAATAATGTTATGAAATTTGTAAAAAAAAAATGTATAACAAATGGATTTTGAAGAAATGTTTGGAATTTGTAAATCACGATACCGTTTTTCTGTTTTTACACAACTTAATAAATAACAAGAGAAAACGCTATAGTCGGGTTGGTGTCCCGACTATCTAATACCCGTCACTCGGCTAAAGGGAGTGCGAGGGAGATGGATATATAAACTTTGATGAGCCATAACTTTTTAACGAATGGTCCGATTTAAAAAATTTCCCCTACATTTCGATAGGTATTGATAAGAACAACAAAACTGCATTTTTACTTTTCCGAAATATTTAAATTTTTAAAATCGTTTATCAACTATTGTGGGCGTTAGAGGGGGCGTGGCACCTTTTTGAAATAAACTTGCGCTGCGTAGGAGCTCCAAGAATCTTCATGCCAAATACCAATCCTCTAGCTTTTATAGTTTCCGAGATCTCAGCGTTCATACGGACAGACAGACAAACGGACAGACAGACATGGCTAGATCGACTCGGCTAGTGATCCTGATCAAGAATATATATACTTTATGAGGTCGGAAACGCTTCCTTCTACCTGTTACATACTTTTGCACGAATACAATATACCCTTTTACTCTACGAGTAACGGGTATAACAAGAGAGAACGCTATAGTCGGGTTGGTGTCTCGACTATCTAATACCCGTCACTCGGCTAAAGGGAGTGCGAGGGAGGTAGAGATATAAACTTTGATCAGCAATAACTTTTTAACGAATGGTCCGATATAAAAAATTCTTCTACATTTCGATAGGTATTGATAAACACAACAAAACTGCATTTTACATTTCCGAAATATTTAAATTTTTAAAATCGTTTATCAACTATTGTGGGCGTTAGAAGGGGCGTGGCACCTTTTTGAAATAAACTTGCGCTGCGTAGGAGCTCCAAGAATCTTCATGCCAAATACCAATCCTCTAGCTTTTATAGTTTCCGAGATCTCAGCGTTCATACGGACGGACAGACGGACATGGGTATATCGACTCGGCTAATGACCCTGACCGAGAATATATATACTTTATAGGGTCGGAAACGCTTCCTTCTCCCTGTTACATACTTTTGCACGAATACAATTTACCCTTTTGCTCTACGAGTAACGGGTATAAATATCAGAAAAGCTTTTTTAAATTGGGTAAAAAGGCTTTTTTGTTATTTGCATAATTTACTATTACAATTTTCCTGAAATTTTAAGTTTTGATTACATAGATTAAAAGTACCCATTCAATATACCCTTACTTACTTTCAGAAAAGGGTGTAAAAACCGGAAAATTGACAAACTTTATTGTTTTAATAATCCACAATAGAAATTTCTTGTTTATTTTGAGATTCAGCTGATTGTTAAGCTGGGCTATATTCGTGAACTTCTAGAACCCACGAATAACAATTTAAAATTTCTTTCAAATACCCACCCAACCGGAATTAAAACTCCTTTCAGTTCGGTTTACGTATAAAATTGCTAATAACAAATTAAATTTTATTTCGTTCATAATTTTGTTGCTTCAAACTGTGGCATAAACGGTTCACTCAATGCACTTCCACCGCACAGCGGAATGTCCGTGGAAATGTCAGTCAGATTAGATGCTATTTGTAGGTATGCATGATTCTGGTTTTGTTCATTCTGAATTTTTAAAAAATCTTTAAATATATATATTTACTCTTGCACAAATTCTTTCGCTTAGCTTACAATTACACTAATGCTCCTCGATCTCGACTATCGCATACGTTGTTATGCTTTCAGTATGTATAGAATGGAATGAATGCCGAATGCATTTCAACAAATACAAACGTTAAAAAGTTAACAAAATTCGGAAAATTACTAGTACAACTGAAGATTGAACATTTTGTTTTACTTAGCTCTTGGAGGGGACTTTTGGAAGTGATGGGGGTTTTGTGGCGTCGCAGTGAACTAAAATTTCAAGATAATTTTTGATAACAACGACGCCCGTTCGCACTGCACACAAACATACAACACGCGTTGTTAAATATACACATCATTGTACATGGACACCGGTGGGTCGATCTCATCTGGATCAAACGTAATCCAGCTGTATGTAGATCTGCTTCACGCCCACCGCCTCGAAAATCATCCGCGTGTGCGTGACCACGTACTTGGGATCGACGTTCTTGGACACCTCCAGCTTGAGGGCTCCCACGTAGACATCGGAGCAGAGGGTCCAGAAGTGCGGCTCCTGCACCGCATAGACGCCGGCCAATCCCGTGACCTTCTGGTAGCACTGCGGCAGTGATCGATCCAGGTCGGTGGGCTGTCGCTGCATCAGGATCATGATCGACTCCTTGATCAAACTCAGCACACTAAGCGCTATGAGCAGGGCGATGAAGATGGAGCAGATTGGGTCCGCAATCATCCAGCCGAACATGTGCATCAGCACTGCCGAGATGATCACACCCACCGATCCCAGCGTATCGGCCAAGATGTGCAGGAAGACGCCGCGCATGATCTGCGAGTTGCTGCCCGACATATCTCCATGCGAGTGTCCATGGCTGTCATGGTCGTGCGAGTGTCCGTGACCTAGAAACATGGGAAATTCATTAGAATATTATCAGTAACCAGTTTATCTCACAGGTCCTTATCATTAATTAACCCAAGCATGTTTACTATAAGAAAATCAACATACTACAAATTTTTAGGAACAAAAAAAGGAATTGTTAACAGAAATGAAGGAATAGAATCGGATTTTAAATGATTAACAACTATTGTTTTTAGAAATAGTGAGTAGATTCATAATTTCTAACTAATTGATAGCAATTAATGTACAGTGCATAAAGTAAATTATCAAAAATTTGGCTTAGTCACAGTGTAACTTAACCGAACCCTAAAGATTAGCTAGTAATTCCTATTATCTCTGAGATATAATCTCAAACTACACGTTACCATTGTCCAAAGTGATGGCCTGGTGATTGTGGCTGCCTGCGTCATTGTGGCTGTGAGAGTGTCCGTGTCCATGGCCTCCGCCGTGGGAGTGCCCGTGTCCACCGCCTCCGTGCGAGTGTCCATGACCGCCGTGATTGAAGGCATAGATGCCCACCAAGTTGACCAGCAGGCCCAGCACTGAGACGACGAACAGACGCTCGTGCTTGACCTCCGGCGGCTCGATCAGTCGCTCCACGCCCTCGGACAGGATGAAGAAGGCGATGAACAACAGGAACAGACTGTTGACAAACCCGGCCAGCACCTCGGCGCGCACATAGCCATACGAGAACTTGTCATTGGCCTTCCACTTGGTGATAACTGAGGCGGCCAATCCCGCCAAGAGGCCCGTGCAGTCGAAGAACATGTGGAACGAGTCGGAGATCAGGCCTGCGGATTAACCATCAAGAGGGTTATAAACTGCGGATAAGATAAAAGGCAATTAGTGGCCAAGAACGCACCCAAACTATTCGTCGCAATGCCGTAGAAGAGCTCCACGAAGGCGAAGCTTAGGTTGAGCAGCAGGAAGAGGAACAGATTGCGGGAGTTGCGGTCGGAGAAGATGAGCCGCTTCCAGCTGTTGAGCTTCTCCCGGACCCGGTAGCCGAAGCTGCTCCGGTCCTTGTGCGACAGCGGTATCATCTTGCCGGCTATGGATCTGCAAAGGAACCCGAGATCTACATGAGAATGGAATGCCTTCAGATAACGCGTTTTGTTTGCATACGTGGTATTAACGGGGGGCTGTAGCTATAGCCGCGAGTTCCAGCTGATTCCGTGATTCCCACTCCGATTCTAGCCGAATCCGCGAGAATCTTTATCGGCGTGTGGCGGCGGCAGGTCTTTTCTTTGATTCCGGAATTACCTCACAGCCCGAAACGCTTCCTGCTCGAAGTCGTCGTCGTCTTGTGTGCACAGTTGTGCGGCGCGGGCTGGTCGATCTGCGATTTTGCTACAGCTTAATTCATTTTTACTGGCTGCCAGATACCAGAACAAAACCGAACTCCCGTCTTTGCCAGCACCAAACCAATCTGCCGTGTTGTCATCAAAATAAAGGTAACCACGTAAACATTTTGCCCGAGCGCAGGCAACCCTTCGCTGTGAATGGCAACGGGGCACAGTGGGTATCCGCCTGAATGTTCGCTGGGTTAACAATTTATTTTTGGGGTGGCAACCCGAAAGGGGTTTTATATCAAGCCCTTTGTATTTGGGTTAAAATTTATACCTAGGGGCCCGTAAAGGGCAAAATTCGGTAAAAAAAAAACGGGGGCTATTATACGGGACGGCCAAATAAATCTTCCCCAATTTTTTGGTTGGCTCGGAAGTAACTTAATACTAAAAAAAAAAAAAATATTGTATACCCTACACATAAAACTTGTCATATATAGCGAGATCAAGTTTAAGTTTTTACTTTTTACGCAGAACCAGTTTAGAAATTGTTCAGATCGGACAAAATGTTTATTAAAAAATTTCCAGGCATCGAACTCGTTTCATAGCCTGATACCTGCAATATAATTTGTGCAATTATTATTTTACACATTAATTACGACTGTGTTAAAATATTTCATTAAGAATCTTTTTTTTTTAATATTTTTCATCTATAAAATAAAATTAAACTAAAACTTAGAGATTTTATAAAAAGGTTTTTAATGGCATTTGTTTCATACATTAAACTCGCATATTCCAGAGCTCACTGTCACGTGATCACGTAAAGTGTGAATGCCATCGCAAGAATGAAGAAGCTGTGAACAAATTCTTATTGGAAACTCAAAATACAAAATAATTTTTTGAACAAGTTTGTGTATACGAATTCATATAAAATTAAAGTTTTTTATAAAAATAGTAATCCTCAAAATTAAAGGTGTCAACTAAATTTATAAATCCACAGTTAATTGCAAGAGTAAAGATTTGTAAATATTATTACCATTTTGTGAGAGTATAACGAAATTATTCGTATTCTTTGCGAGTATGTTAAATTCAAAACGAATATTTTATTTATTAAAAAATTGGATTTTTCAATTGATTAATGATTAACTATTCTTATATTTCCAGGCTATCACAAACAGTATCGTGTTTTTAATGTGGAAAACGCAGACCTAGAAAGTATCTCGCACAGAATAACTTCGCCTAATTGATTTTATGCACTCAGCTGATAAAAAAGGCCATAATAAAAAAAACGAATAATACAAAATACCATCCTATTTTAGAATCTTGATAATTGCTGACAAAAGTTTTAGAACTGACCTAGTGCTAGATACAGATTATTGACTGGAGCACTGTTTAAGATGCACTTCACATAGAGCAGCAGTGCAAATACTTTCAGCCATCGAGCTCGTTTGATCTATGGTCCGCGATAAACTCTTCGATTGGAGAGGGTATCATATCAATAAAACATCACGCAAATGTCCCTTACATCAATAAGAAAGCAAGTTTATTCAACATTTCACACACAGCGGCATCGTAGAGCCCTCGAATACAATCAGTGTTCTATTGTAAAGCGAATGCAACCACGGATTTGCGAGACGGGTAAAAGGTAAAACATTTATGCCTCATCACCCTTGGTGGCACGTGTGTAGATGACCTGGGAATGATGCTGCACGACCTGCTTGATCAGACCTGAAAGCGAAGAGGATGAAGGATTAGTTCTTGAACGAATGGGATGAAGGATTCAAGACGGAAAACATACCCTTCTCGCGCAGCTCGATGAGAGCACGCTTGGCCAGGGAGCCGCGGATCTTCAGACGCTCGGAGACCACCGATGGGGTGATCAGCTTGTAGGCGGGAACTTCCTTGTACAGCTTCTCGTAGGTAGCCTTGTCGAACAGCACCTGGTTGTTCAGCTTATCCCTGACTTTTCCCTTGGACCACTTCTTCTTCTTGGCCTTGCCGCCGCCGGATCCCTCCTTCTTCTTTTGTGTCTTTTGCGGCTGCTTGGCCGAAGACTTCGCGTCCTTCTTAGGCGGCTGTTGGGGGATAGATAAACAAATGGCTTGTGTTAATTGCTGGCACTAATAATAATAATACAATAATCTAAACCACGGGAGCAGCACCTGAAGAGCTGGCCGCTTTCGAGGTTAGGGCATGCTTTTGTTTTTAGCCCGGATTTTCGCATTTCCCCCCTTTCGGAGGGTGGTGTTTTCATAGCCCACCCATGGGGCAGCACTTCAGTCATGTTTTGCCTTCATTTGCAGGCCACTTTCACAGTAAAAAACTATTATTTTCGCAGAATTCAGTAGCAGCGAACTCACCATCGTGAAAAGTCAATGCAGAAAGATGGAGGGCGGAAACGGCCAGAGTTACCATCCATCGACTAGGGCTGCACACGCCTGCCTATCGATAGTTCGTGTCGGAGAGGGGAAAATACTAAAAACATGTTTTTAAAAACTTTCGTTGGAATTAAGTCTTTGGAACCTATTAATAAAACTAAATTTACTTTTTACACATAAACAATTTCACATGATACAGATAAATAGAAAGTATTAAGTGGAGAAAAATTAACATATGTCTACAGAAATGCAATAATAAAACATAAGGCTCTTCTTCTATACAGTTTTAAAATTCTGTTCTCATAAATACATCATTTTGCTTAAAAAATTTAAATTATTTAAACATTTGTGTATGTTAAATCTAAAAATAAATCCAAGTTGATTGGACCATCTCTAAATTCAACCAATATTTTAATTATTTTAAGTATGACCAGCCATGAAATGTGGTATTCTGACCAACGGGCATATCTTTCCTGCTTGTCAAACAAATAAATTTAAATAATTGGCAAATCAATTGGGCAAAAATGAAGGAGTTCTGCCGCACCTGCGGCAAGACCATCGCGGCCGACCAGTGCCTCCAGATCTTCTCGCCGGAGGGTCGAAAGCTGCTGCAGTGCGTGCGCTCCATAACAAATTGCTGGGTGAGCACGAAGGGTAATAAATTCCAGTGGAAATTCCGTTTGGACTAAAGTTTGTTTACCAACTTGCAGCTGCAGGATGCTCAAGATTTGCCCAACCACATGTGCCCCGATTGCCAGGTGCTGCTCAAGCAGGTCCAGAAATTTCGCCGGCGATGTGCCAAGATCGAGAAATACTTCGCCAGGCGGCGGAGCAGAATGAATCTCGGGGAGGCGCCTGCCGCTGTGGCGCTGCAGCTTCCCATCCAGCAAACGGCTGCTCCGGATCCGCTGGGCATCGATGAGCTGATGGCGGCCAGCGAAATCAAACTGGAACCCAGCCAGGTGCAAATGGAGCAGGAAACTGAATCCTCGTATCCAGATGATCAGCTCGAAGAAGGAGCTAGCTATGAGGATGCTCCGGGTGAGGACTTCCTGCCCCTGCCAGAGGACTACGGAGAAGCACAGACTGAAATGATGGCCAGCACCACCACCACCACTACTGCCAAACCAGGACAGGGAAGAATCAAGACCAGTGTCAAGTCCAGCAAGCACACAATGCGCATGGGCAGGAAGCTAATCCACGTGAAAGTCATCGACGACAAGCAACCGAAGCGAATTGTGGACCGTAATGGTCAGAACGCCAAGCCCTGCATCTGCGAGCACTGCGGCAGGCAATTCAAAGACACCAGCAATCTCAATGTCCACCTCCTCCGGCACACGGGCACCAAGCCCTTTGAGTGCGAGCAGTGCCACCAGAAGTGCTACACCCTCCATCTGCTGCGACGCCACCAGCTGAAGCACACGGAGGGACCCTACGCCTGCACTTTCTGCGGCTTGGAGTACAGCACGAATAGCTCTCGGGTGAGGCATGAAAGGTGGGTAGTCTTAGGTCTTATATTGCTCGATGTACATGGCTTTCCTTTTGACAGGGAGGCGTGCAAAAAGGGTCGAGCTCCACAGTCCAAGTGGGAGATCATCAAAAAGGGCGAACGCACTTTCCAGTAAGTTCTCATACTCATTAAACATAGTCTTATTTAATTTTCCTATTTACTTTAGCTGCGAAGTCTGTGATCTCTGGTTCCTGCGCGCTGGCAACTTCACACAGCACATCAACTCCTCCAGTCACAGTGAAAACGAACGCAAAAAGAAACGCAAATCGAAAACAGTTGAACCTTCCGCTATAAATACATGAAACAACTGCGATTGAGCATCAAACTGTCGTTTCTTTCATTCGTCTTCAACTATTTCTTCTTGACCCGTTTTGCGAACGTTTTCCTGATGCATTTTACTGCTGGTATGAGTCTTCATGTTGTACTTGTAGCGGAAGTGGACATTGCAGATTTCGCACCTGCAAAGATTATTAGTTTATCACTTGTATCTTAAACTTATTCAATTGGTAACCCACCAATAGGGACGCTCTCCGGTGTGGATGAGCTCGTGCTCCCGCAGTCGTGTGCGCTGATAGAATCCTTTCAGGCAAACATCGCATTGCAGCGGCCTCTTCTCGTGGGTCATCACGTGGCGCTTTAGCCCGTTGGGATCCGAGTAGCACTTGCTGCACTGCTGGCACTTGAAGGTGTTTGCTTCGGTGTGCGCCTTTACGTGCCAGCTGAGCGCATACTTGGAGGCGTAATGTTTGTGGCACAGCTTGCACTGGTAGCGCACATTCTCTCGAGGCTTAGCCATGGGCTTGGGATTGATTCGCTTTACAATCAGACGGGGAGCAGCGTTGTGGATCTCACTGGATGAAGCAAGCAGATTAGTTCTATAAGCAGTTAATATATACTTTATTTACCACCCACCTTTCATGCTTTTGGCGAGCTCCCGCATAGGCAAACGTTTCGCTGCAGAAACGGCAGGAGAAGGGCGATTCCCCGCGGTGACGGATGCGGATGTGCATGTTGCGCATGTAGGCGTCGTAGAAAGTCTTCGGGCACTCGCTGCACTGGTAATTCTTGGTGCGACTGTGCCGGAGCATGTGTATCCGCAGGTTGTGGGCCATGCGAAAGGCCTGGCCGCACTGGTCGCACACGAAGTTCGGCGCCTTAGCCCGCAGCTGGGCACGTCGTATGAGGTTTCTCTCCTCTTTCGTCTTCGGATTGGCCCTGCGCTTTGGTTTTGCTTCACGAACTGCCGGTTTAATGATCCTGGGCTTCTTAACACTTGGCTCCTCCTTTTTTGGCCTACTTTTCTCTTGACCCATGTATTGGTCTATCAGTTCCTTGAAAATCTTGGCCCCCCGAGCCACACTAAGTGGATCCTGTGGGGTGGCGTCGGAGGATTCCACGGCTAGCTCCTCACTTGATTGGTTCTCCGTTGTGGCTTCATCTTCCGCAGGCTCTTCCTTTGGATCTTGTATTTCTTCTATTTGAGTGTACTCTGAATCTGATAGGAAATCAGGCTCTAAAGTCACTGCATCGTCATCAACAGCATACACCTCCGTGTTATCTGTTTCCGCTTTTACTGAATCGTATAGCAAATCAGGCTCTAAAGTAACTGAATCCTCATTTACAGCATAGACCTCCGTTTTATCTGGTTCCGTTTCAGCTAAGGACTTGGCTTGGCTGATCCTGAGCTCCGCGTTGATGCACATCTCCCTGAAATCGATGGCCATATTCAGGGATAGAATACAGGTAGGGCACATGAACTGGGATTCGTCTGGTTTCTGGCTGATCTGAAGGATAATTGGGAGTTTTAGTGATACATTTGTACATGTAATAATGGAAATAACCAACCCAAACACCGCTAATAACTTCTATGTGGTAAAGCAGGACACTGTTGTCCTGGTCAAAGAGATCCTTGGCACTGGAGTCCACGGTGAAGTCCTTGTAGCAGATGCGGCACTTTTCCAGTTCTTTTAGCTCATCCTTGGCCATAAGCGGGTCAATTTCCATTGATATAACCTCTGATAAATCCACATCCTGCACTGGAGAGACCGCTGGGGCTGGAGTAGTCGTGTTCTCTACAGCGTCCGCCAGGAGTTTGGCCACCAGTTTCTGGTTCTTGCGCCGCTGTGCCCTTTCCTTACGGGCTTTTTGCGCAGGAGTTTCTGGGTTTTTGTTTAGGCAGGGAACCGCACCCGGTCGCAAGGTTCTTCTTGTGGCGAGGCCTGGTTAAGGACAGCGGATTTAGTTCATCATTTCCAGTGGCACACTGTTGGCACTCACCCATCTCAAACTTTAGGGCTCCCACGATATCCTCGTCCTTAAAGTGTTTTCTGCAAATGCGGGGATTCTTCGTGTTTAAGGTGTCCTTCGTAAGTCCACAAAATGCGAGCCAACGTTTATATGTTCTCGGGCACTTGGGGAACTGGAAGAAGCCGCCCTGCTTCTGATCCGGAAAACTTCTGGGAACATTCGGGCAATTCGGTACCGCACAACCACTCATTTTTGTTTAGAAAAAAGTGCGCAACGTTTATAAAATTTATTTCTTCAGCATTGACTTAGTGTGACCAACCGTTGATTTGGCACGATTACCAGAGGTCGAGGTGGTTACCGTAGTGATGTCACAAATTTTAAATTAAATATACAAAAACATAATTTTAACATTTTAAACAACCACATTGAAGACATGAATGCTTCGAAGAATTTGTGGTAGAAAAACAACTTATTTTGAAGAAATTTTAGTTTCCTCTGAACCAAAAATTCGACGGATCGATGAAATTGAAAAACTCTTCTAAAATATACAAATATACCATGATTAAATTATAAACGATAATTGCGCAGGAATAACATTAGAATCTTTATTTTATTTCTTTGCAGTTATTTTCTGAATTTATTGGGCACCTTTGCAAAAAAATTAGTAAATTAGATGGTCATCTGTGACGATGTGGATGATTCTTTTTATTTTTTTCCCCCAATTTACTATGAATTTTACGGAAATGTGAAATATACGTACATGGATAATATGTATGAGTAACTAAGACTAAACTAGGCATACTTTTAAGATATTACATTTAAGAGAGTACGATAAGGAGCGGAAATGGACCCTAGTTCTTGGTCTTCTCCACCCGGCCAGTCTTGACTCCATTAAGCTTCTGTTTGGGCTCCTGCTTGGCGGGCTTCTTGGACTTCTTTTTCTTCTTCTCGAAGGCGCTAAAGTCGACGGTATCGGAGTCGTCCTCGTTGCCGTACTTCTCCATCAGGCGGTCCATCAGGGAGCCAAAGTTCGACTCCCGCTGATTGCGACGGGCCAGGATCATCTGCTGCAGATCGCCGCCATTGTCGGCCAGATCCTGGTCGTCCTTCTCCTTCTGGCGGCGCTTCAGACGCTCCTTGATGACCTTGGCCTCCTTGAATTCGCGGGCGTACTTCTGGTGGCGCTTCTTGCGCTTGGCGGCCGGCTCCTCGGTGAAGATCTTGAACTCGGGAACATCGCCGCTGGCGATCATTTCCTGGACGATCTTCTGGATGCGCGGCTCGTCCTCCACCTTCATGAAGGGCACGTGGTTCATCAGGTAGTTGATGCACCCCTTCCCGCCCAGGTAGGCCTTCTTCACGTCCGTGCGCTCCAGCTCAGAGTCCACATACTCCTTCTCGTAGTTGTTGATGTCCTCCTCGGAGATGGGCTTGAAGATCTTGCTCCAGAGGTCCAGCCACGACGACAGCTTGGACTCCGCCTCATCGTCGTCATCGATCACGCCCTGCTCGTCGTAGAGCGCCCGCTTCTGGGTGTCGGTGAGCACCTGGTAGAGCTTCGAGAGCACCTTGAACTTCTCGGTCGACTCCTCCTTCTGCTCCTCCGGCACTCGATCTGGGTGAACCAGCAGCGATAGCTTGTGGTAGGCCTTCTTCACCTCCTTCTCGGCGGCGCCCTTGGCCAGGCCCATCAGCTGGTACACATCGCGCGTCCCAAAGTACTTTTCGCACAATTCCAGCGTCGACATTGCGAATTTTTGCCTTTTTTTTACACACACTAACACAAAATGGGCCAAAAAATACCAAATGCCAAATGATGGTACACCCTGTACCAGTTTGGTTATCGTTTTCTGGCGCCAAATCGTGCCAGTGTGACTGTGAGAGGGATGGACAAATAATCTTGGTGCGAAACTTTTCCTAAGGCCCTTCTACACCGCGGGATATCAACTTTTAGTATTCGTATGATTGGAATTCATATTCTTTGAAGCCTAGTACTGAATTCTATTAAAAAGACTACGAAATATGTAATTTTTGTATAGAACTAACAATAAATAGACATTAAAAATTGAATGTGTCATCTCAGCCTAAACAAATTGTAATTAGTTTTGAGTTGTAATCCATTTTATTTTCAGGATACAAGGTCAACTTTCATAAAGTTTGAATCGTTGAAAACCACCTTATTTTACTAAAGTCATGGCAAATTTGCAACATTCGCAATATTTTCTTTAAAATCAAATTATTATTATTAGTAGTTCTTCTTACCTTGCTAACAATTTTAGACAGTAACTAACAATAAAAAATGGAATTACACATGTTTTAAGTTTCGTGAAACTTTTCAACAAAAAGATACTTATTTTTTTGTGCATTTCGTAACTGGCTTTTGGCCACACTAACAGTCAATCGCAACCAACTTCGCTTTGCCGTCCGCCGAATTGGTATTTTTTTATGGTATTTTTCGTTTGGTCCGACGCGGTCACTCTGATCCATATATAAATGAAGTGGGGCGGACCGCACGCCTTCTTTTCGTTTTCATCGTCTGAAGAGAACAGACATGGTAAGTTCTCCTCCTAAATAAGATAAAATATGTGGATAAATTATGTGAACAGTGAAGTTGGATAAAGTGAAAGTATTGAAAATTGTTGAAGATGCCAAGAAATACAAGCGGTTTGCCACACGCAATGCATTTAACGTAAACAACAAGCCGTTTTTCGGCATTTGCGCAACCTGCAACTTCCACGTGTTCACCTAACCTCAAAGTGAAAAGACCAAGTTTGCTGATGGATTTTCTCCGTTTAATTTCCAGTCGCATCGCAAGTTCTCGGCGCCTCGCCATGGTTCCATGGCCTTCTACCCCAAGAAGCGCTCAGCGCGCCACCGCGGCAAGGTCAAGGCCTTCCCCAAGGACGACGCCAGCAAGCCCGTCCATCTGACCTGCTTCATCGGCTACAAGGCCGGCATGACGCACATCGTCCGCGAGGCCGATCGTCCTGGCTCCAGTAAGTACCCACTTTCACCCAAGAGCACCCGAAATTACCACTTTTCCATGATGAGTAAACTAGAAGATTTATGGTTAGAACACAACTGATTAACCGTGATTATCTCAACTAGGGCGGACTGATTAAAGCCCAGCTAAAGTTGGATTTTCAATAGCTAGCATGGCATGAGTTTAATGGCCCGTTTTCTCCTTCTCCTACAGAGATCAACAAGAAGGAGGTGGTCGAGGCCGTCACCGTTCTGGAGACCCCGCCCATGATTGTGGTCGGTGCCGTCGGCTACATCGAGACTCCCTTCGGTCTGCGTGCCCTGGTCAACGTTTGGGCCCAGCACTTGTCCGAGGAGTGCCGTCGTCGCTTCTACAAGAACTGGTATGTATCCCGAGGACCACGTGGTTTCCACACCTCCCTCTCCCTCCTTTCGACGCCATTTTGTTTGCACCGGGTGTGGTACACACACAGAAACCACGTGTTTTCTAGAGCCTGAATGATGATACGATGGTATCTGAATGAGCAAAATATTGTTGAGAAGCCTTCTACCATCTGCTGCCTTCCTTCTGATCGGCCTCATAGAAAACACTAGGTTTTTGTTAAAAGTTGTTAAAGTTGAAAAACCAACCAGTGTGTAAACAGCCCCCTTATTTTTTTTATAAACTCTTGACAATTTTAAGACCCCTTTATTAAATGTAAAAATGCAATCATAAAGTTCTTCGATCAGCTTGCTGAGAGAGCTTTTTAAATCGCTGACCGTTGTGTGAGCTGTCAGGTTTTTGGTTATGGGCTCAGCCCCTGGTTAACTGAAACTACTTGACGAGTGAGCACGACATGGAAGACTGCATCTCCGCTCGCCGCTTGTTTGCGATGAGGTGCACTTCCTGTTCTATCTCGCCCCCACATAAACAGCAGCGCGGCTAAGAAGTTGGAGTACACATACCCCAATGGATTGCGTCATGTCGCTCGTTTCTGACCACTGCATCTCCAACTTGACCATCGTCCATCAGGTACAAGAGCAAGAAGAAGGCCTTCACCAAGGCCAGCAAGAAGTGGACCGATGATCTCGGCAAGAAGAGCATCGAGAATGACTTCCGCAAGATGCTGCGTTACTGCAAGGTGATCCGTGTGATTGCCCACTCGCAGGTAAATATCAATAGCTTGTGTAGTCTAGTAGAATTCACGACGTCCTTGGCCTTGTTGCGCCACTGGTGCTGGGTCCTCGGGCTCGGTGCCTTTGGTGCGCCTGGCCTAAAGCATTCGCGCTGTGGTCTTCAATGCACAGTTTAGGGATGCAACGTCGCAGAGCAAACTGCCCCTCGGGTGGCGGAGCTTGATATATTCCAGTAACGGTGCGGAGCCGTTCAGGCGATGATAGCGCGGTTAAACCATATCACGCACAGTCCAAAATCCGCAATTTCCAGTGAATGAAACTAACTGAGCCATCTCCCTTTGCCTCCCCTCTTAGATCCGCTTGATCAAGCAGCGCCAAAAGAAGGCCCATGTCATGGAGATCCAGCTGAACGGCGGCTCCATCGAGGACAAGGTCAAGTGGGCTCGCGAGCACTTGGAGAAGCCCATCCAGGTCAGCAACGTCTTCGGCCAGGACGAGATGATCGACTGCGTCGGCGTGACCAAGGGTAAGGGTTTCAAGGGTGTCACCTCGCGTTGGCACACCAAGAAGCTGCCCCGCAAGACGCACAAGGGTCTGCGCAAGGTGGCCTGTATTGGAGCCTGGCATCCGTCGCGTGTGTCCACCACCGTGGCCCGTGCTGGTCAGAAGGGTTACCACCACCGTACCGAGATCAACAAGAAGATCTACCGCATCGGTGCTGGCATCCACACCAAGGACGGCAAGGTAAGCACTAGTACTCCACCTGTCTTTGACTTTAAAATCCTATAAGGCTGTAGAGAATTCTGTTGCACTGATGATAAAAACCAAAAAAATCAACGACATCGAAAACAAAAAAAGCTTGATGAACCGTGATACTTATAATGATAGGACTGATCACAGATCTCAGCCAAATACGATTGAATTGCTGTCCTTTTCCAAAGTATGCAATAGACTGATGCAATCTTTTTCATTTGCAGGTCATCAAGAACAACGCCTCCACTGAGTACGATCTGACCGACAAGAGCATCACCCCCATGGGTGGCTTCCCCCACTACGGTGAGGTCAACAACGACTTCGTCATGATCAAGGGCTGCTGCATCGGCTCCAAGAAGCGCGTCCTCACCCTGCGCAAGTCCCTGCTGAAGCACACCAAGCGCTCTGCCCTGGAGCAGATCAAGCTCAAGTTCATCGACACCTCGTCCAAGATGGGTCATGGTCGCTTCCAGACCCCTGCCGACAAGCTGGCCTTCATGGGTCCGCTCAAGAAGGATCGTCTCAAGGAGGAGGCCGCCGCCGCTACCACCAGCGCTGCTGCTGCCGCCGCCCCCACCACCGCTTAAACAAAATGTCGTGTCAACGTTTAATTGTCTGCCCGCTGCTACCGCCTTCTGCTGCGGTAGGGCGGCGATCAATAAAAAGATTTTGGCTAAGCTAATTTGATTAATGTTTTGTACTGGAACTACGGGGGAAAGACTGATAATTTGACTGCGGATTTTAAATGGGCAATTCTTACCTATGAAAATACTATTTAACCGATCTTGATATGGATTTGGAAATAATCTTCAATGCACTGCCCCAATCTACATTGCAAGTTAAAATTTGTTATCTTATTGCTATAAGTTAAATATAAATTATTATTAGGACACTAGTCCATAGTTATTGGTAATAAACAATAAAAACCCAAAAAATACCCTAAACCCCTCGATTTGATTCCAATGCATTAAGAAATTAGTTCAGATTTTAGCAATTCATATTTGCAAGAGCTTTGTATAACAAGAAAAGTTTAAGAAAAATGGTCATCAACTTTCAGGTCCATTTCAGTTCCTAGAACACCTTGGCGTTTTCAATAACCTTCTCGTTGTCGTAGATCTCCTTGGCGTAGCACAGGTTGGGATAGTCGAAGGCGGCTCCATAGCGGTTCTTGCATCCCGTGGTGGCCTTCTCTCCGGGAGTATAGACGGGCTGACCCACAATGTTGGAGGTGGCGAAGTTGCAGGTCAGCACGAAGTGGTTGTAGAAGTCGCGGGAGAAGCGCACGGCGGCGCATCCCACATGGGTGTTCTTCTCGGCCACGGCAATGGTGAACTTGGCCACATCTTTGCTGGGCAGCTCCTCCGGGAAGCTGGCCAGGATCTCGGGAGAGGCATTCGAGCGCTGGGCGAACCAATTCTCGATCTGCTCCTTCACAAGCTCCGCATCTGTATACTCGGTTTCGGCTCCACTGTAGCTGAAGATGGCGTTGTTTTGGCCGGCGTAGGCGAATCTCTCAGTGCTGCGACACTTGTCAGGAATGGATTCACAGGTCTGCACATTGAGAAGGGCCAGGTGGGAGAGTTCCTCGCACCAGGACATCTTGGCCATGCGGATTGCCTTGGGTAAGCCTTCTACCTTGCCTCCAGCCACATTGTTACGGAGTTCGTTGAAGAGGGTCAGGATCAGTTTGTGATGGGGCTCAATCTTCACCTCACGCACATCCTTTGGACAGTTTTCACTGAAGTTCTGGAGGAGAAGATGTGAGTATCGAAGAGAATTATGTACTATTACTTACTCCTTTATTATTGCAGGCTATGTGCTTATCCAGACACGTGGGAAGGGCACAGTAGTCCACGGCTAAGGCTGAACCAAAAAGAACAACTGCCAGGAGAACGAAACCAGATGTCTTGGTAAAAGCCATTGCATGGATTGCTCCTGAATTGCGACTGACTTAACTGGCTCAAATATGCAGCTTTTATAGAAGATTGTAGCACTGCCTGGTTAAGTTACCAACATGATTATTAGGAATTTTGAACTGGAAACTGATACTCCTCCGAAAACAGATGTCCATTTTGCAGGTGATTACTGAAATTCGAGAAATACGGGTGCCGGCTTCCTATAAAAAGAGCCCCCTGGACTATTGGCAGTTCAGTGAGGAGCCAACAGCGGAGATCACCATGAAGTCAATCATTGTACTAGCCTTCCTGATCGGAGCCACCATTGCTGTGGACTACTGTGCCCTGCCCACGTGTCTGGATAAGCACATAGCCTGCAATAACAAAGGAGTATGTAGTTATACTAATGTACATATGTATGTAACTATTTCTGGTACTCATCCTTCTTCATCAGAACTTCAGTGAAAACTGTCCAAAGGATGTGCGTGAGGTGAAGATAGAGCCCCATCACAAACTGATCCTGACCCTCTTCAATGAACTCCGTAACAATGTGGCTGGAGGCAAAGTAGAAGGATTACCCAAGGCAATCCGCATGGCCAAGATGTCCTGGTGCGAGGAACTTTCCCACCTGGCCCTTCTCAATGTGCAGACCTGTGAATCCTTGCCAGACAAATGCCGCAGCACTGAGAGATTCGCCTACGCTGGCCAAAACAACGCCATCTTCAGCTACAGTGGAGCCGAGACCGAGTATACGGATGCGGAGCTGGTCAAGGAGCAGATCGAGAATTGGTTCGCCCAGCGATCGAATGCCTCTCCCGAGATCCTGGCCAGCTTCCCGGAGGAGCTACCCAACAAGGATGTGGCCAAGTTCACCATCGCCGTGGCCGAGAAGAACACCCATGTGGGATGTGCCGCCGTGCGCTTCTCCCGCGACTTCTACAACCACTTCGTGCTGACCTGCAACTTCGCCACCTCCAACATTGTGGGTCAGCCCGTCTATACTCCCGGAGAGAAGGCCACCACGGGATGCAAGAACCGCTATGGAGCCGCCTTCGACTATCCCAACCTGTGCTACGCCAAGGAGATCTACGACAACGAGAAGGTCATTGAAAACGCCAAGGTGTTCTAGGCAAGGACTGGATATGGATTTATAGGATGACGAGTTTGAATTGGTCTGAAACTTTTTATTTTAAGTGTGCTAAAAGAATAAATTAACAATTTTTAAATATGAAAGTAACGGCTTTGTAACATTCAAACAGCTGTTTTGTCAGCAGGTGGGCAGTCCCTTTTTGAGATTTTTGTATACTCTGTAATTCTGGGAAAGGGTATTTTTCTTAAGCTTTCATGTAAAAATAATTTAAATGAAAAAAAAAAATGCTTCAATTATATAATCGACGCACTTATTCTACTTTATTTAAGAAGGATTTTATATTCAATATGCAATCAATTAAAATGAAATACAGGGTATCCCGCTGTCGACCATCTTGCCTACTCAAGTTTCACATATTTTCCGTAGCAATTTGTTAGCCGGCTCGAGATGTTACGCGAAGCTCTAAGGATCGGCAGCCGGCGCTGGTATAGCTACAAGTCCGTACGTCGTCCAAATCTGGGTGCCACAGGTGCTCCCAAGGTGGAGCCGGTGAAGGAGCAGCCCGGAACATCCTCCACATCGGAAAACGGCCATGGCAGTCTGGCCAACCAGCTGCGAGCCAGGATTCTGGCCACTGGACCCATTCCCGTGGCGGAATACATGCGCGAGGTGCTGACCCATCCCCAAGCTGGATACTACATGAACCGGGATGTCTTCGGCCGAGAGGGTGACTTCATAACCTCGCCGGAAATATCACAGATCTTCGGAGAGGTAAGCGAACACCATTAGAAGTTCACCTGCTGATTCTCTCCTTGACCACAGCTCGTGGGGATTTGGCTGGTGAGCAAGTGGCGCAAGATGGGCAGTCCCTCGCCCTTCCAACTGGTGGAATTGGGTCCTGGTCGCGGCACCCTGGCCAGGGATGTGCTAAAGGTGATCACCAAATTCAAACAGGACGCCGAGTTCTCCATGCACATGGTGGAGGTTAGCCCGTTCCTGAGCAAGGCCCAGGCCCAGCGCTTCTGCTACACCCACGACACCCTGCCGGAGGACGCACAGCTTCCCCATTACCAGGTGGGAACCACGGCCACTGGGACCAAAGCCTTCTGGCACCGCCGGCTGGAGGATGTGCCTCAGGGATTCTCCCTGGTGCTGGCCCACGAGTTCTTCGACGCCCTGCCCGTGCACAAGTTGCAACTGGTCGACGGAAAGTGGCAGGAGGTGCTCATCGATGTGGCCTCTGATGGTGGTGTTAATGAAGGAAAGCCAGCCGATTTCCGCTATGTCCTCTCACGCAGTCAAACGCCCGTCTCAAGCGTTTTCCAACCCATGCCTGGCGAGACACGATCCTGTCTGGAGTACTCGCTGGAGACAGAGCGGCAGGTGGGACTCCTGGCGGAGCGCATTGAACGGGATGGCGGCATCGCTCTAATCATGGACTATGGACACTTTGGCGAGAAGACCGACACTTTCCGTGCCTTCAAGCAACACGAGCTACACGATCCCTTGCTGGATCCCGGTAGCGCCGATCTCACGGCCGATGTGGATTTCAAGCTGGTGAGGCACACCGCTGAGCAGCGCGGAAATGTCCACTGCTGCGGACCCGTGGAGCAGGGACTGTTCCTGCAGCGCATGCAAGGCGAGGCTCGACTTGATCAGCTGGTGGCTCACGCGCTGCCCGAAAACCAGCAGATCATCCGCTCCGGCTACGAGATGCTGACTGATCCCAAGCAAATGGGCAGTCGCTTCAAGTTCCTGGCCATGTTCCCCGGCGTGCTGGCTTCCCACCTAGAAAAATATCCCGTTGTCGGATTCAGTTAGTAACCAATTTTAAGGATCTAAATATGTTGCACATGATTGTTAAACAAAATACGAATGTTATTTCTTCTGGAATGAGGCATTGATCGCCTGCATCTCGGCGGTGGTGAACTGGAGCACCGCTGAGATGGCGTTCAGCATGTGACGCTTGCCATCCGCGTCCCGGGTAACAATGTAGCTGATGATCACATTCTTCAGGTACTCCAGATTGGCGCCCTCGCGCGTCTTGCAGCGTTCGAGTCTGCAACAAATAGAGCATTTGTAATACCCATTTTGGATAGACTATGACAAGAACCCACCTGTCCACCTGCTCTTCCAGGCATTCGATCTTCTCGTGCATTTCCTGTTGCGATGTGACCTTGTCCTGGATAGCCTTCCTCAGCGTCGATTCGGCAGCGTATTTGGCCTTGCGCAGGTTGGTGATCTCGATGTCCTTGCGAGCCAACTCATTGGCGTAGTGCAGCATGTGGCAGTTCTCGCCCAGCGACATTTTCTTGGAGCGCACCTTCAGCTTCCGTTCCCGCTGCTCGCTGCCCTCCACCTCTGCCACACTGTCGGCGTCGGAGGAATAGTTAAACGATTCGGCAGCCGCTTCCAGCGTCGGAGTGGCTAGTGTGCTGCCCACACCGCTGGCCGAGTGAAAGACCTCGAAGGAGGTCTGCAGTGTCTTGATCTCCTGCTCCTTCTCATCGAGAAGCTGTAGGGATCTCTGACGCTGCTTTTGCAGAAGCTGCTCCAGTTCGTTGAGCTTGCAACGCGTCTCGTTCTCCAGTTCCGCCTTGGCCTCCTGCCACTTGGTTCGCTCGCTCTTCAGGGCCAGGCGCAGTTTCTCGCCCTGCTGCTTTAAATCGATTTCTGCCTCGTCGATGTTGCGATTGAGCACCTGCACCTTCTCCTGCAGCGTCTGGATGTGCGAGTGCTGCAGTTGCACCTTCTGTTCGAGTAATTGTCGCTGTTGTTTGGCTGCCTCTAGCATTTGCTGAACTCCCTGGAGCTGTTGCTCGCAATGGGCGTGACTTTCGGCCCGCGTTGTCGTTTGGCCGCTCAGGGATAGGATCTCCGCGAGATCCATGGGATTGGCAGAACGGGCATTGGCACTAGTAAGCAGTTTCTTGAGGCGCACCATCTCGTCCACCAGCGTGGCCACATCCACATCTTCACTAAGGGCCGTTAAGTTGGATGTGGGACGGACGTGTACCTGCTCCAAGTCCTGCAACTGCTGCTTAAGGTCGTGGATGCTCTCCTGATCTTGCTGACGCAGGCGATCGTAGCTGCCCACTGTGGTGCTGAGCTCAGCCAGGCGAGCCTCCAGGCTGGCCACGCGATCCTCGTGCAACGCCGCCTGCCTGCGACTCTGATCCTCGGCCCGCAGCACACGTCTTTGTTCCTGCCGAATGGCCACCGCATGCTGCTCCTTCAGCTGCTGCATTTCAAGGCGCACCTGCTGCAGCAAAGCAGCGCTATCCGCACTGGCGGCTGCGGCGGCAGACTGCTCAGCCTTGGTCTGGAATTGTTTCAGCTGCGAGCGGGCCTCCTTGAGTTGGGACTGCAGTTCCCGCAGTCGGCTGTTCTCCGCCTCGTTGCTGGCGAACTGAGTCTTGAAATTGTTCAGCTGCATCTCGATGTTGTCCTTCAGATGGCGTTCGTCGGCATATAGCTTCTGCAGCTCGCGGATCATGAGCATCTGATTGTTGGTCTCCTTCTCACGCTCCTGCCGCTCCACAATCCACTTGGCCTTGACCTCGTCCACGTCGCTTTTGGCCCGCACAGTCTGCTCCTTGGCCCGCACGTGCAGCTCTTGGATGGACTGCTCCTTCAGGGCGATTTGGCTGCGCAGTTGCTTCTTGTCCGCCTGGAAGGAGGCTTCCATGCGGGATTTCTCGGCAGACAGAGTGGCCAGCGAGTTCATCAGGGTAATAATTTGGGTCTGCAGTTGTCCGTCGGCGGGAGGAGGAGGAGCAGATGGACCGGGAGCACCACCTTCTGCCGCTCCGTCCGCGGAATCTGTGCTGGTGTTCTGGGACTCCACTTCCCTGGCCGGCGATCCCGAATCACCCACCGCAGTGGCCTCCGCATGCGCCGCCAGACTCGTCTCCAGCGCCTCCTTCTCCTTCAGCAGTCCCTTGTAGGCAGTGACCACGTCTGCAAATTGAATTAATCACTCTGGATGCACTGGGAAATTGGGAAAGTGCTCACCTTTCAGCCGCTTTTCATAGCGCCACAGCTGCTCCTTCTGCGTGGAGACCAGCGCCTCCAGCTCCCTCTGTCGCTTCTCCATCTCGCCTCCAATGGGAATTAGTCGCTTAACGTTCAGTTAACTTTGTTGCTCTATTTATTTCTCTCCCGTGGCATTTTTGCATTCCCTTCAATTAACAAATTTTAGCAGCTGCCAGGCGGTGCTGCCAACTTGTCGCGTTTGCAAGCGACTAAAAATGGTCAGTACCGTGATTTAAATAATTGTATATATTTTATTTTAAGTTTTTTAACTTGGTCCTTATTGACTTATCACAACAACAAAAACAATAAAACAACAATAAAAACAAAAGCAATAAATTTCTGTTTAAATTTTTGAACAATGAACTATTAATTATAAAATCACAAAGGGTTCACTAAATATGTAAAAGATCAAAGACAAAATAATTAGACCACCTTTTTTTAATTATTAATTTTTATTTTTTTGAAAAACAAAAGTGTCAAAAAATAGAGCTCATCCAATAGGTCCTTTTTTTCATTGTGGGGGTATACACTTAATTATCCCTCGTTCCTTTTGTAAGTCTTTAGACTCTTTAGGGATTAGGGATCTAAAGTAATATACAAATTTTTTAATTATAGTACTACGTCGATTTAAATTTTTTATTTTTTAATAAACCATCATCATTATCATACACAATTATCATTAAAAACATGGCTCTGTGCTCTGTGTAACCTAATTGTAAATATTTAAATAAGATTGCCCTAATAAATTTGAGTCGATTCGTCCTCCTCGTCCTTCATCATCTGCTCAATTAGCCGCTTCCTCTCCTCGGCCTGTCGCATCTTTCGCATGACCAGGTCTTCGTAGTCCGTGGTCGAACTAGAGCTTCCAGTTGCGGATGATTTCGATGGCTGCTTCTCCTCCGTTGGCGGCGTCACCCATTCGAAGTGCAGTGGCTTGGTGGGATCGCCCTTTTCGTAGGCCAACACCATGTCGCAGGCTTCGCGGGTGGCCAGCTCCACCATGGCGCGTCCGCGTCGCTTGCTGTTGACCACCAGGGCCACCACGTCGCCGTACTTCTTGAGGTACTTCAGCAGCTGCTCCTGCGTGTAATCCTGGCCGGGATCGGCCTTCCACTTCATCTTGATGCGATGCTGGGCCGAATCGAACTGGGCCGGCTGTTGCAGAAGCTTCTGTTTCTCGGCGTGATTGCGCCGGAACTGCTCCTGCATGGCCCGTTGCTCCTCCTCCAGCAGTCGGGATCCCTCTCGCCTCAAGCGCTCGATCTGCTCCTGCAGCAGCTCCTCGTCGCTCTTGGCCACCGTGCTGTAGGGCTGGGCTCTGGCCAGTTTGTGCAGGGCCGCCCGCTCCCGTTCCTCCAGCTCCTGCTTGAGTTTCTGCCGCTTCCCGTCCAGCTGGCGACTCCTCAGCTCCGCCGCCTTTTTGGCCTTCAGCACTTTGTCGTAGGCTGCGCGGGCGGATTCATCGGTGAGGATCTCCAGGGCCTTGGACAGCTCGTGGAATCGCTCCACCGCCTTTGGATTATCCGGATTCTTGTCGGGATGGCAGTCGAGGGCTCTTTTGCGGTACGCCTTGCGTATCTCATTTTGATCGGCCTCCAGGGAAATTCCCAAAAGGTCGTACAGATTGATGTCACTGAACTTTTTGCTCGCCATTTCGATTTGCTAATATTTTCTAATTTCACAACTGCGAAAAATCACAAACAAAACATTTGCCTGGCTAATTGTTTACCAAACAAACCTGAATCAGCTGTTTTAGTTGGCTGCTTGTGGATATTGCTTGTCCCAGCTTTACCAACTGAATTTAATAAAATATACGTTTTTCTTTTATTATTTTATAACAACTAATATATTTAATAACTGCAGCCGGCTTGCATTGCAAATGAAAATAAAACATTTGCTGGGAATTTTGTTTACTGCATCAGCTGATCTCTGCACCGAGTTGGCAGCACCAACACACAACGTGCCCATTTGTTTGGCGTGGATTTATCACAATCGCCTTATAATATAATATAATGTTTTTAAACCCATAGAATAAGAAGAAAGTACGTCATGAGCATCTATCACGACGAGGTGGAAATCGAGGACTTTGAGTACGACGAGGAGGAGGAGATGTACTACTATCCCTGTCCCTGCGGCGATCGATTTCAGATCTCCAAGGTAACGAGGCGTATACGCAACCCTATTAACCCTATCAGACCTTAAATTATTTGGTAATTTTCCACCTTAGGAGGAGCTGATCGAGGGCGAGGAAGTGGCCACCTGTCCCAGCTGCTCGCTAGTCATCAAGGTCATATACGATCCGGTAGGTGACTCACCCAGATTAATCTAGAAACCCAACTAAATGTAAGGTATATCCCGAATTTCAGGACATGTTCAAGGCGGAGGAAGATGAGGAATCCGCTCTGAACGAAAAACTCAGCGACTTGAAGCTGGAGAAGAACTAACACAAACAAATTGGGTGTAATTAAATAGTTTTTATTTATATATTTTTATATATAGACTTCGTTTTAGTGTAAATAATACGTTGACTAGTAAAACAATGAATTCAAATTATTCAAGCTCGCGGAAACATTTCGATTTGTTATGGATTATTCGTTTTGGTGAGTTACAAATGATTTATACACGCATTGTACAATATCTAGAACTAAAACATGGGGTTATTACATACATTGCACTGAGCACTTTTTGGTCTAAGTAAGTTTCAATATGATATACCCAAACGGAAAGTGACAATTTGGAAACACAAATCAAAGGAACTGTGGCGCACCAAGTGTGGAAATGTGTGTAGTACAGAGAGTTACATACAGAGGAAAGCGGTTGGAAAAATATATATATATATAACATACAGTTACCACTTTCTGCTTACGGCTTAGGAATTCGACTTAAACTTAGCACGTAAATATTGTTACGGTTCGTCATGCAGCATCCAGTGGATTGGATATTGGATTTACTCTGCTCCTGATTTCTTTTAGAGAGCGTGCTCGTTCAGCAAGTGAGTGGAGGAGAACGGGACGAGAGTTCAAGTCCAGGTTCCCTCCATTATATGCGCTTAAATGCCGTCTGCAATGTATTTCGAGAGTGGGCGGAATCTACCGATTCTACTGTTCCAGCCAGGATCCGGTGACGGCATTGGGTGACTTAAGCTGTAAGGCAAGAAGTTTATTGATTAGATACCTCTTTGATCTATGGCCAAATCTCACCTTTATGTTGAACTGCTTCAGAGTGCTTTCCAGTGCCATGGCGTTGCCCGAAAAGTAAGCTGCGATGGCATTGTGAAGCAGAATCAGTTGCTTGTGCATTACTTTAATCTGTCGGAGGAATATATATTACTGGGGATTCATTTATTGTTTTATTAAGCTTTAACTTACGCGATTCTCGTCGAGAAATTGCATTTTAATCGCCACGTCAGAGCGCAGCTTCTCGTATTGCTCCTTGTGCTGCGCATAGCTGCGCTGGGTCTCCTCCAAAGCTGCAGCCGAGGGCGTCAGCTCGGGCTTGGTGTTCTCCAAGTCCATGCGATAAGCATCAAATTCGATTCTAAAGGGCGAAGCGAGATTTATCATGACGTGGTTTGTGTATATAATTTCCAAGTTTTTTCTTTTCTTAGATAAGAAATGAGTATATATAATTATGATTTAAGGAATGTAAATTAGATAAGCAAGCTTGTGTGCTTATATATAAAAACTGTACAAAACAACTCTTTACAAAGCTCTTAATAAAGATATGATGAAAGAACTAGTTGATATGACTTAGAACCACCAAAAGTATTTCATTCTGAATTATAAAAAGACCTTTTAACGAATGTAGGACTTGAAAATCACATTAAACATGGCTCAAGAGTATAAGAATGCATCATTGCATCATACTGAAAGAGCTTAATTACCTGGCTGTTTCGTAGTGTCGTATCGTCAGCAGCGTGTCGTCGATCGTCTTGTTGCACAGCGTGTTCACCGACGAAATGAAGAAGTTGAGCGCGTTGAGCAGCAGCTCGCCGTTCTTGGTGAGGTTGCGCTGCGTCTCCGAGTTGCAGGTGAACTCCTTCTGCAGCTCGGGGTTCTTCTGGGCCAGATCGGCGAACGAGTCGGCCAGTGCGTGCTGGGTGACGATCACGTGCTGGAAGTGCGAGCTGAACGCCCGCGTCAGCCTTAAGATGGACAGATACTTGCGCTGCGTCTCGCGCAGCTGCTCGATCTGGGCCTCCAGCTCCGAGTCCACGGTGCGCTGCGACTTGCCCAGCTTCTCCAGCATTATCTGCCGAGTGCACTTGTACGTGGATATACTCCAGTTCTTGAGGCTGTCGATCTTGGAGGCGCTAGTGCGAATGAGGCTGCCGCTTCCGCTGTCCGTGGGGCTCAGGATGCCGTTTCCGGATGGTGGACTACTGGGCGACATGGGTGTGGTGGGTGCTGAGTGGAAATATCGATGGATACGATGAGTCAGGCTGGCAGGTGGGCCGAAAATGATGAGATAACAACTCACCTGAATGGTTGCGCAGCGGCAGACTGTTGGGGGCGCCGAAGGGACCGCCCGTGGCCCCATGGCCACCACCTCCGCCTCCCCCGGCGATGCTGTGGCTGCTGGCGCTCCCGAGGACCAGGCTGCCGCCCTCGGTGCCCGTGTGTACCGCTCCGCAGCTGTCGTTCAGCGAGGGCGCGTCCTTCAGCATCTCGTGAATGCTGCGCTCGCGGTCCGCCATGGCGATTGCTTTCTTTCAGCTCCCGAAAACCCTCTAATTGTCTGCGGAAAATGGCTTTTCCTGTCTGCCCGTGTGTGTGGGGGTGCGCCTGTGTAAGTGTGAGAGGCGGCGGAGGAGGCGGTTCTACTGCGATTTGCACGCCGAAATCAATATCGCACGCTGCCCGAAGCAAGACTTAGCAACCTATGCCCGAACTCTCTGTATTCTCGCAATTGATCCGGATAAAATAAAGTTCATCAAACTTTTTTAACTGAAAATCTGTGTGACCGTGCAGCGTTGTGTGTAAAATACCACACTTGCAACGATTTCTAGCAGGATACCGGCTTTTCTTTTTAGTATTTAATAAACATATTTAATACTAGACATAATTTTAAGGATATTTTTAGAGGTCCCTCTGCGGTCACACCAAAGTGGACACTTATTTTATAGAGGTGGAGAAACATCGATGTTCGCAAATATCGATGTTTTCGATGTTTTCAAAAAAAACATCGATGAAACATCGATGTTTTGAAAAAATATATAATTTTTTTTTTTAACTTAGTGTAGAAGTATGGCGCCACTGAAAGACTTTTATGTTTCAAATTAAAACAAAAAATCAAAGGCTTTATTCGCAAACAAATTAAAAAAAAAAGATCATCCGAATTCTATGAGATCATCATATTCACGCTATGGTACTATAGAATAGCATTATGGTTATAGGATAGATAAGTTAAGAAAAATATCTTGATTTTTGTTGATGAACATTAACGCTTCAGACTTGTGCGGCGATCCGACACTATATGTCCAGCTTTGCTGAAGCACCTCTCCGACTCACAGGAAGTCCCTGGTATACAAAGGTATTTAAGTGCAACCTGTTTTAGCGGTTCGTATATATCTTGACTATAAAAAAAATAGTTCTTTAAAATTTGCGATAATAACTTCATCAAGATTCACCTTTCAATATTTTAGTGGGTCGCATGCTTCGGGCTCGTTTTGGGTTTTAATATGTTGCCTTAGTAGGATCACAGCGTCGGCTCGCGGTGAATTTATCTTCGATTTTTATTTAAAATCAAGGAATGAAAAAACCGTTTCTCCAAATTTGGTGATGTGCCAAAAACATCGATTGTGGCAAAAAACATCGATGTTTCTAAAAATTTCTAAAACATCGATGCATCGATGTTTTCATCGATGTTTCTCCACCTCTATTATTTTATTTTTGGGGGATTTCACGGAAACCCAGCGGCGTTCCTTATCAGTTGGTTATTTAATCCTTTGAATTGCGTTGTTTTGGGAGCACAAGTCGGTGGAAGATGGTTTACCTAAATATTCTGGTTGGTCTTGGAGTGGTTTTGGTGGCAGCTGCCACGGCCATCTACTTCAGCCAGCCGACTTACCAGGCGCCTCATCGCCAACCGAGGAGTCGCAATCGCAGGGATGAGGACGAGGAGGAATTCGACAATGGAGCCAGTCTCCACCGGCAGTTCAGGGATCAGCGAACGCGGCGCAGGTTGGTGATGTCAAGGGGTGAAGAGTATTTCTGGCTGCTAAAACCCTTCGTTGTTTTATATCAGCGTGCCTGGTGACAAGTGCGCCGTCTGCCTGGATGAAATGCGACATGACGACATGCACTTCATGAAGTGCGGACATGCCCTGGACGGAGGCTGTTACCAAGAATATCGTTACGTTCGCAGGAACTGTCCACTGTGCTACAGGACCGTTAATCTCAGTCTTCCCGGCGACAGCTGCGCTATTTGCCTTGACCCCCTGGAGAAGTCCAACATGGTGCACCTGCGCTGCCAGCATGCTTTGCACTTCGAGTGCCATCAGCAGTTTATTAATAGCGGAGCCAAGTGCTGTCCACTCTGCCGAGAGCAACTGTAGTAGTCCCACATATCACTCAACTTAAGTCTGCTCCGCAGGACGATATTAAGGGAACCACTTATATTATAATAACAAGCAAGTGCTACACCCTTGGTGCACAAAGAATTTGTACTAATTATCATAAGGAAAGCGATAAGCAATCGAAGCAAGTCTGTTATAGCGTCTAGTTCTCGAGAGTTTTTTTGTTAAATAAAAGACATAAATTGCCTTATAGAAAAGCTTCTAATTTACCTTTTAAATTTAACGAGCGTTGCGGTATATGCAGTTATCTCTAGTCTGTTGATAAGGTTTTATAGAGATATATAATGTAAACAAAACCCCGCTCGCCTCGCACAAGTTTTGATCTATAAATTTATTAAGGTGGAGTTTTGATGTAAATATAAATAAATCATATTATTAAAGAATTATCAAAAATAAAATACATCTACTGTTTTTTACTTTCTAGACCATTTACTATTCTTTATTTTGATGCGAAATGCAATGCAATTTATATAGCCAGTGTGTACACACTAACAAATAGCCCAAGGATTATCAACAAACATCAGCTGTTTTGATTCTTCTTCTTTATTCTACTGCCATTCACCTGAAAATGAATACAATAATCTTTAACTTTTAAAAACATTTTGATGTTGATTGTTTTATGTCTATAATATATGTTCAAAATGTCTGAGCTGCGCTCAGTTTGCCGAACTTGCGGCAAGAATGTGGAAAAATCAAGGGCCACCAAGCTCTTCGAAAAGAACAACTATAATTTAATTAGTTTAATAGAAAACATCACCGATATGTATGTATGTATGTGGGCATTTTAAAATTAAAGTTTTTTGTTTAATTAATTGATTTAATGTTATTGCTTAGCTGGAGTTTGATACTTCTATGCCAGATCTTATTTGCTACTGGTGCAAACAGCAGTTGGACAGGATTTTGGAGTTTCGGAACAGTTGCTTGAAGGTCCATCGCTCCTTTCTGGCCTCCAATAGGAATCGTTTGCAAGGAATGGCGGTTATTAAGGAGAAACCTGATGAGCTGGAAGTTGAGCAAGAGGAGCCTTACCAAGAGGACAAGACTGAGGAGGACGCTTCAGCTATCTCCCAGGAAAGCGGTCGCTAAGCGGTCGACGCCAAGCTCCAAGACCTGGGTCTGTGACCAGTGCGGCGGAGTGTTTAAGGCCAAGTCAGTCCTAGATATCAAGCTGCACCTTCTGCGCCACACGGGCCACAAGCCCTTCGGCTGCGACATCTGCCAGGCCAAGTTCTACACGAAGAACGAGATGCACCGCCACAGGATCCTGCACTCGGATGCCAGGCCCTACGCCTGCCGCATCTGTAGCAAGACCTTTCGCTCCTGCAGCAGCAAGGCGATCCACGAACGGAGTCACACAAACGAGCGGCCCTTCCACTGTCAGCACTGCGACAAAACATTCACCTCCAGTTCGACGCGCCAAAGGCATGTGATGCTGCACACCGCCGAGCGGAAGTATCTGTAAGTTCGAGTACTACGGAGTAATACTTCTAAAATATCCTTAATATATAGATCTGAAGGCTCAGTCAGCCAAATTAGTCTTTTTTACCTTTGAATAATATAGTTAAATTTATTTATTTTCCAGCTGCGAGACCTGTAACTGTGGTTTCTACCGCCCTGAGCACTTAGCCGTGCACAAAAAATCTAAGCTACACCAACAGAGAGTGAAAGGTGCTTCGACTGACTAAAATAAAAGGATAAACGGAGAAATATGATCTTGACTCTACTACCTGTAAAAAAGGAAAACCAATTTTAAGTTATGTACATTAACTGAAAGAAATACTGGACACATTACAGCCTAAAAAGAGGGATATACTTTATTATTAGTTAAGAAACGGATAAACCTAAACCTAAACCTAATTTTTTGTCACTTTGATGTTTAAAGAAATCAGATATTTTCAACTTAAACAAAAGAAGATTTAAAAAATTCATTTTAAATTGCATTGACTGCATAAAAAGGGAAAACATGATCTCTATTGACTGAAAAGAAGATATAAACAATTTTAAGTTACATTGACTAAAACAAATACTAGACTTATATGTGCCTAAAAAAATGGGACAAAAAGTGTATAAACCTTATAACGAATTCAATTTCAATTTGAATTTAGTATCTAAAATTATTATATGTATAAGAAACTTAATTTTAAGTTGCATAAAAGAATAAAATTACATTTTTATTTGCCAAAAATCATAAATTAAGTTGAAAAAGTAAATTTTGAATTCGGGGGGATGACCGCGCTGCGGGGCGAAAGTCAACTTTGGGGGTTGCAAATTGCGAATGCCCTTTTCTTGTTCTTCCGTGCAAACAAAACTATCAAATACTTCCAATCGATCTGGGGTTTTATAACTTAATTTTTTAAGCCATGCGGTACATTTGCAGGACCTGCTCGCGAATGGCCGATCCTGCGGCAGCCAAGAACCTGTTCGAGCCATCGAGTTCTTCCGTTTTGCGACAAATCGAGACGCTGACCAGTTTGCAGGTGAGTGCGGTTGTCCCCATGGCAAAAGACCGGATGTTTGGCTAAAATCTATAATTACCCTGCAGCTGAAAGAGGACGACAAGCTGCCCAGGTTCATGTGCCAGGAGTGCCAGCACGATCTGCAGATTGCCACTGATTTTCGCCGGGTGTGCATCGAGGCCCAGGAGCTCCTCGAACTCCAGCTAAGGCAGGTGGAGAAGGAGGAGGAGGCCTTCGAGAGCCTGGCGGAGCAGTGGTTGGACGACTGTCCGCAGGACTTGTCGCCGTTGCTGAAGGATAAATACGCTCTCGATCCGGAGCCACAGGATGGGGATATTGAGGAAATAGAGCTCTTGGCTAAAACTGAATTCAAGGATGCATTCCTGCCACAGGATAGTCCGCTTGTTGTCGCAGAATTTGCTACGGATAGCCAGTTGTCGGATGAGAACTTCGATCTACTACTCTCACCGCAGCCGGAACCTCCGAGTCCCCAAGGAAGCGAAGACATCGATAATCCCGACTCCTCCAGTCACACGTGCAGCAAATGTGGCCTTGAATTCGACAATGTGGACGAGCTGACGCTCCACAAATACCATCTGCACGATGTACCACCAAATACCAAGTATTCATTGTTCTATATATCGTTAATAATTTAGCTAGCATGATTTCCTATGAATTTATTCCCTTATACTAATTTCAAAATTATCAAAATCTAAATAGTGGAGATTCCATGGCGAAATTTAATGCTTTTTTGTTTAGTTTTTAATTTTCTATTAATTTTGTTTCTGTTTTAATTTTTATTTTAGAAAGATTTTCTATATAATTTAATTCCGGCTGTTTTTAAGAGATGATATCTTTTAAACCTTATCAAAGACTGATCTTAACTGTCGCCCACAGCTTATTCACAGTATGAGAAAGCAAACCATTGAGGAGCAGCAACTAAAGCTATTTTCCTTCCAGATTCGTTTGCGACCACTGCAGCGAGGGCTTCCGATCGGCCGCCGCACTCACGCGGCACTGCAACATGCATGATCTTCCAAAGACGCATCCGTGCACTAAGTGCACCAACAAATTCCATAACCAAATCCTGCTGGAGACCCACGAAGAGCGATGTCAGAAGCCGCCGGACGCCCATCATGTGTGCCATATTTGCGGCAAGCGGCTGACGACGGCCTTCAACCTTAAGAACCATCTGGTTCGCCATGCAGGAACTCGACCGCACAAATGTGACCAGTGCGACTCTTCCTTTGCCGCCGCCGCGGAACTCAGTTCGCATCGGAAAACCCACACGACTGAGCGCCCGTACGCCTGTCGCTATGACTGCGGGAAAACCTTCCGCTTCTGCAGCGCCCGTAGCATGCACGAGAGGTAGATCCTAGCCAGAACTCCCCTATCAGTTAACCCGAAACTCACCTGATCTTCTATCTCCCCAAGAGTTCACATGGATGCCAGCAAACGTATCTACCAGTGCGAGTATTGCCCCAAGTCCTATGTAACTCCAAGTGACTGCAGGGCCCACCAGAAGTATCACAACCTAGGTCGCGATCACAGGTAATTAATCCAAGACTCAACTTACCTATTTATTGCATGTTGTCCTTTAATAGAGAACACATACTTTTTTTAAGGTTTCTTCCTTTAAACATGCTGACCAATCTTAATGTATTTCCTATGCAAATTTAGCTTAAACTGCACTCTATATGCAAATGCTAGCACTTAAATTTAATTCTCTTGCCTTTATGATTGACTATGATAATGAACAAACTATGGTTACCACCACTCCTTATCTCTTTTTAGGTGCGACATTTGCCGCATCAGTTTCAAGACAGTCAAGCATTATAAATCTCATTTAAAGTCAAACGCACACAAGACTCTGGAAGCGCGTGCTAAGTCTGCCAAGTCCTGAATCCCAACATTCCCATTATGAAAGCTATTCCTCGAATTGAAATTATTATCGTGTGCTGCATTTTAATTATATATATGTACCTTAATGATATTAAATAAAGCTTCCGTTCCGAAATCAATTGGGAAATCCTTTTGTCTCGCCCAGCTTAGAAGACCTTGGCGTTTTCGATGACCTTCTCGTTGTCGTAGATCTCCTTGGCGTAGCACAGGTTGGGATAGTCGAAGGCGGCTCCATAGCGGTTCTTGCATCCCGTGGTGGCCTTCTCTCCCGGAGTATAGACGGGCTGACCCACAATGTTGGAGGTGGCGAAGTTGCAGGTCAGCACGAAGTGGTTGTAGAAGTCGCGGGAGAAGCGCACGGCGGCACATCCCACATGGGTGTTCTTCTCGGCCACGGCAATGGTGAACTTGGCCACATCCTTGCTGGGCAGCTCCTCCGGGAAGCTGGCCAGGATCTCGGGAGAGGCATTGGGACGCTGGGCAAACCAGTTCTCGATCTGCTCCTTGACAAGCTCCGCATCTGTATATTCGGTCTCAGCTCCACTGTAGCTGAAGATGGCGTTGTTTTGGCCAGCGTAGGCGAATCTCTCCGTGCTGCGGCATTTGTCTGGCAGGGATTCACAGGTCTGCACGTTGAGCAGGGCCAGGTGAGAGAGCTCCTCGCACCAGGACATCTTGGCCATGCGAATCGCCTTGGGTAAGCCTTCTACTTTGCCTCCAGCCACATTGTTACGGAGTTCGTTGAACAGGGTCAGGATCAGTTTGTGATGGGGCTCTATCTTTACTTCTCGGACATCCTTCGGACAGTTCTCACTGAAATTCTGGAGGAGAAGATGTGAGTATCGAAGAGAATTATGTACTATTGCTTACTCCTTTATTATTGCAGGCTATGTGCTTATCCAGGCAAGTGGGCAGGGCACAGTAGTCCACTGCAAGGCAGAATCCCACCAAGGAAATCAACAAAATCAGGGACTTAATAGCCATGTTTGCTGGATTTACACTGAAGCTTAGACTGCTGCAAGACTCTATTTATAGGATAACTTGAGAGGGTCTGTACAAGTAATCGGATCTCAATTGAAGCCTGCCTTGCAGTATTTTCACAGCTGAGTTAAGTGGAATTTCTGGCGAGGAATACGTACTCCAGCTCTGCATGGGTGCCTTATAAAAGCAGGCCCATGGAATACGGTTCCACAGTCGCAATCTAGTAGCTAAGAACCAGCAACATGGCATTCTCCAAGGTACTCCAGGTGATCCTCATAGCTATCGTTGAAATTTCCTCAGCCGTAGACTATTGTGCTCTTCCCACCTGTCTGGATAAACATATAGCCTGTAACAACAAGGGGGTAAGAAAAATAATATATTTTCAAATAAGATCCTTTCTAGGACTAACAAAATCACATTGTAATTCCGTAACCTCATTTAGAACTTCAGCGAAAACTGTCCCAAGGGAGTGCGTGAGGTGAAGATCGAGCCCCATCACAAACTGATCCTCACCCTCTTCAATGAACTCCGTAACAATGTGGCTGGTGGCAAAGTAGAAGGCTTACCGAAGGCGATTCGCATGGCCAAGATGTCCTGGTGCGAGGAACTCTCCCACCTGGCCCTTCTCAACGTGCAGACCTGTGAATCCCTGCCAGACAAATGCCGCAGCACTGAGAGATTCGCGTACGCTGGCCAGAACAACGCTATCTTCAGCTACAGTGGAGCCGAGACCGAGTATACCGATGCGGAGCTTGTCAAGGAGCAGATCGAGAACTGGTTCGCCCAGCGCTCGAATGCCTCTCCCGAGATCCTGGCCAGCTTCCCGGAGGAGCTACCCAACAAGGATGTGGCCAAGTTCACCATCGCCGTGGCCGAGAAGAACACCCATGTGGGATGTGCCGCCGTGCGCTTCTCCCGCGACTTCTACAACCACTTCGTGCTGACCTGCAACTTCGCCACCTCCAACATTGTGGGTCAGCCCGTCTATACTCCGGGAGAGAAGGCCACCACGGGATGCAAGAACCGCTATGGAGCCGCCTTCGACTATCCCAACCTGTGCTACGCCAAGGAGATCTACGACAACGAGAAGGTCATCGAAAACGCCAAGGTGTTCTAAACACAATTATTACATCCGACAGATCATCTTCAACCGCACTTTGTATCGGTATCCATATAAGCATGCAAATAAAAAGCTAAAAGAGCTAAACATTTTACCATATTACCATTGATTTAAAACAAATCGGGACTCTTCAGGATATTCAAACAAATTACAGGTTCTGACTTTTTAATCTAAATTGTTTTATTTAATTATATCATATCATATCATGCGAGAGGTATTCATAATCTTGTCGTCTGCCTTCAACAGCTTTCGTTTGGATGTCCAACTTGTACATTTAAAACACACAATATCACAATCTTACGCAGGTATACAAAACATTATCTAATTCTCAGGGCTTGGACTGTCGAAAGTTCTTGCGAGAGTCCAGCCCTCCAGTGATCCTAACCCTCTGGATCGGTATGAATCTTTGAGGATGCAATAAATAGAGTTTCTGATTGCTTGGGTGTAAGTGAGTTAGCCGATGTCATCCCGATTTGTGTTGGTGGGTGATATTTAGAGAGGGTGGCCGTACAATCAGATGATCTTTAGTTAGTCAATGACTTTGTACTAAAATGAAGAATAAATCAAAAGAGGGAATAAGTGGAAGAAACCAATTGGGGATCAACAAATAAATAAATAGATAAGGGGCATGTTAAGTAATAATTAACATTAAGTAGACAAGTATGATATTTCAGATTACAAGGATTATGGGATTGGGCTTCGGTATTTCTTGTGTACGAGCGACAACAACTAAAACTACATCTAGTATTAACTAAGTAGGAACTGGCCATTACTTCTCCTTGGGCGCCTTGTCGAACAGGTACTCCTTGGCCATGCTGTAGGCCAATCCGACGGTCAGACATCCGACGACGGTTCCCTGGGCGGCCACTCGCAACTGCATAAGGAACACACTCGTGCTCATCGTTCCGCGGTTCCGGTACTTGTATGCTCCAATCACTCCGGCGGCCACAAATCCAGCAATACCTGTAAGTAAAAGTGGAAATTACTGATTAGTTTCACTGTGGGTCGTTCTGTGTTGATTTGCTAGCTGGCTGTCTAAAACAGCTGATAAAAGCCAGACGTCGCACAAATATAAACATATAAAAAAAGTATGAATGTAGTGCTGCCAAAAAAAATCTAAAGATATGGCTATATATTTAATAATTTAAAATTCCTCCGTCAACTTTGTTTCTGTGTAATATTTAACGCATTTTTTGTAGTAACTTTTTTGTGGAATCCAAAAATGGGTAATATATATTAATTGTTAAATATTCATCCTGCATACATTTTATAATGTAAAATTATTATCCAAATGTGGAAAATAAAATTCCTATCTATGTAAATGTTTAAAATATATGAAATATCCATTTTCTAGTCGGTTTTTAGCGTCATCCAAAAATATATAATAGCCAGATAAAGAAAATCGGTCAGATTAGCAACACTTGTTAGCGTCAGCTGTTAATTGTCGCATACGCAGACAAGCGAAATAGTTGAATATTCGAACACGCGCCAAGATCAGATGGCAACGTGACGTCACGGATGTGATAATCTCATTTCCCGTTGCATTTCGCACGAACACCGTTAGGAATTGCGAAATATTCCTGTTACATCATTCGGTTTCCAGAAAAAATGACAGATCACGCAGCTTTAACCGTTATGTCACCTAGTCTTAAAGGAGTCCCCGAATTGCCATTAACCTCAGTGCATGATTTACATGGCCAAGGTCAAGATTAGCCGACTTTCCCGCACACGCATTCTATATGTATGTATATCTGATGGCTGCAGCCAAAAGTTTCCATGTGACGTCACGGCGGCAAAACTTCCGCTCGGTGGAAATTCGCCAAACTCACCCACTAGCATGAAGGGCGAATCCTTGGCTTTCCTGGCCAATTTGTTGGACTGGGCGGCATCCTCCTCGCTCTCGAAAAGGGATTTGGAACTCATTTTGAAGGCGGGCGGACTTAGATTGGTTTTTTCGTTTTGCAACGTCGCGAAACTTTTTAGCAATGAGCGTAGAGTGACCACCTAAAGTATTTCCCTGTTCAGACAGAGGGTGTTTCTGCAACAGCAATGAAAATCCACAACAGGGACAGGGATAAATGAATGTCCAAAATTCAACAGAAAATGTTACTTAATGTTGGTTTTTTATCTTAAATTATCCGTCCAAAAGTGGGTTTCAAAGCAACAAGCTGATTAGTAACTAACCGAAATTCAACAATTCATCAGAATACCCTAGATATTTCGGCTGCTGCATCGGTCACACTACCTAAAAATACCAAATACCGCCATCAGCTGTTTTTGGGCTTTCGGCGCTTTCCCACCAGATGGCGCTTTCGCCGTTTCTGTCATGACATAAGAAATTGGTATTTTTTAAAGGGAAAGGGGCGGACTGCAGAAATCGACGTTGCTTTGCCTTGGCCGCTAACTCTGTTTTAAATTCGAGTGCTTTCAAATTAATTGACGAGTGACAAACACCGCCGACCCGTGATCCGCGAAACAGAGTCGTCGCAGCAATGACGGGAATAATTTCGATCGTAACGAGGCGGCTGCCCCAAACTTTGGGAGTGCGAGCCCTGCGGAGTAATGAGGTAAATTTTCGGTGCGCTCCGTGGGATTCCCGGGCGAAAGGGGGGCTCGCCAGGTGAACGATCTATATGCTCCGCCGCTATATGCACATATCCATTTATATCCCATATTTGCTGCCCGCCTGGCACTCGGCGGTTATGTAATTGTATGGGTGTGTGTGCGTGCGCGGCTGAAAAATGGGAAAAACTTTTGTTTTGGACGCCCCGCTGCACGTGATCCGTCAGCCGCCGTCGCCTCCTGGTTGTGCAATCACTAATTTTCACCTCTATCCACCAGCTGAAGCGCTGCATCCGCCAGTATTCCCGGCTAGTCGTCTGCGCCGCCCAGCAGCAGCAACTGCTCCGCCACGATGCCTCCAATCGCTGCCAGGATGCCTCCAGGTGAGACCGGCACAGTCCATTTGCGACTCTCCATTCAGACTCATCTACCTTTTAGGCTCCTCACCTGGCAGGGCTTCCACACCACGTCGAGCATGAGGTCGGAGCAGACCGTGAATGTGCCTCCCTTTGCCGACTCCATCGCCGAGGGTGACATCAAGTAAGAGCAGGCCAGAGAGCTGGTTTTCAGCAACAGGTTCCCCAGTCATTAATGGCCAATGCTCCCCCGACAGGTTCACCTGCAAGGTGGGTGACTCATTCGCCGCCGACGAGGCCGTCATGGAGATCGAGACCGACAAGACCACGGTGGCTGTGCCGGCTCCATTCGCCGGCTCCCTGACCGACATCCTGGTGAAGGACGGCGACACCGTCAAGCCCGGCCAGGCCCTGTTCAAGATTAAGCCCGGTGCAGCGCCCGCCAAGGCAGCTGCTCCAGCGGCCGCTGCCCCCGCTCCTGCCGCCCCCAAAGCTGCCCCAGCTCCCGCTGCTGCTGCTGCTCCCAAGGCGGCGCCCGCTCCAGCTGCCGCCGCAGCCAAGCCACCACCACCGCCACCGAAGGCAGCGCCTCGTCCTCCGCCAGCTGCCCCAGTGGCCGCCCTCAAGCCGGCTGTCGCCCAGGTTAAGGTGCCACCGGCCGATGGATCGCGCCAGATCTTGGGCACACGGTCCGAGCAGCGCGTCAAGATGAACCGCATGCGTCAGAAGATTGCCGCTCGTTTGAAGGATGCCCAGAACACATGTGCAATGCTCACGACCTTCAACGAGATCGATATGAGGTGAGTTTCTAGCATTAAGTTCCAATGAAACCCACTTCTATTAGTTTCAAATGAATGTGGAACTACGAAAATAATAAAATCATTTCTAATAATGAGAGTATTCTTCTTTGAGCTTATAATACCCGGCTTTTATAATATACATAAACCGGAAATACCTTTAAATTAAGAAGTTTTGTGATGAGTTTCGTAATTATAACCTTATCAGAAATCATATAACAAATTTTTGTATAGTGTTTTATTTTCTGTATTATTGTCTAGTTGTTAATATTCTTGTTTTTACCAATCATCATGATTTTACATATTATTTATGCTTTTACAACCAAACCGATTATCCCTCTTACTTTTTTCAGCTACGCCATGAACTTCCGCAAGCAGAATCTGGAAGCATTCGTCAAGAAGTACGGCATTAAGTTTGGCTTCATGTCCATCTTCTCTAAGGCCAGTGCCTATGCGCTGCAGGATCAGCCCGTGGTGAACGCGGTCATTGATGGCACGGTAAACAAGCCTCCGCCCCGCCCTCCGCTTATCATTCCTCTTATCGCCCGTGACGTAGCCTGATAGGCTATGCCGTTTAAAGTGCCCTTATCAGGCGACAATTGTGCCTTTTATGTCGGTTTTGTTTATGCAATTTCCCGTGGCGATATGACGAATGTGGAATATTCTGTGTTGCTAAGCGCTAATAATTCCTTTGAATTCGCAGGACATTGTGTACCGCGATTACGTGGACATCTCGGTGGCCGTGGCCACGCCCCGCGGCCTGGTGGTGCCCGTCATCAGGAACGTGGAGGGCATGAACTATGCTGACATCGAGATCGCCCTTGCCGGCCTGGCCGACAAGGCGAAGCGGGACGCCATCACCGTGGAGGACATGGACGGCGGCACCTTCACCATCAGCAATGGCGGAGTGTTCGGATCCCTGATGGGCACGCCCATCATCAATCCGCCACAGAGTGCCATTCTCGGCATGCACGGCATCTTTGAGCGGCCCATCGCTGTCAAGGGAGAGGTTTGTTTTCCATTCAATAACCATAACTACCTGGTGATTAATCGACTTTCTATTTTCCAAACCAGGTCAAGATTCGGCCCATGATGTATGTCGCCCTGACCTACGATCACCGAATCATCGATGGACGTGAGGCCGTCCTGTTCCTGCGCAAAGTCAAGGCTGCAGTCGAGAACCCAGCGATTATTGTAGCCGGATTGTAGAGTGAATTGTCCCCAAAACGCGTCCACGGCCTTCAGTTGATATTAGCCTCCATAATTTGAAACTTATTTTTGGTTATTTATTATTTTATTTCGCGAGCGTCACAAAAAAAAACAGAAAAGCAACTAAATTCGAACTCTACTCGTAGCTTTGGAAGTAGTCAAAATAAATCAAACGTGGATCTTTTCTTACAAATAAAATATACTGTGCACTGAATGTTACTGTTAACCTAAGACGCTGCGATGCAATGTCGTAATAAAGCGATGACGAATATTGACCAACCTCAATGCGTGCGACTTTGATCGTTACACTTTAAGCAACTTGCACCGTGTAAGAAAGCGCTATTGTTATTTATATTATCTAATTATTTCAAGAGGCGTATTAAGGAGATTACCCTATCTTTAATTTGTCTATCATAATTCAAACTGTAAACAGTCTTATCATATACTCAGTCATGTGAGGTTGGCTTTTAATTGAATTGAAATTAGCGTGCGGTAATCGAGGGGGATTACTACTATTGCAAATTTGTCGGTAGCTTTTGGAGATATGGTTATATGTGACAAATGCATGCGGAAAAAGTATTGAATTCGTTCCTATTTTTATTGGAAGTCTTTTAGATCCCTTAACCGACGGCGAAACAATTAATAATTCCACTTAACTTCTAATTCAAACTGCTTTCTATTTCATTATTTTTGGTGTACTGTTTTTAAAAGTTCACGTCAGATGAGGTTTATTAAACATATTGTGCTTGTTTTGCTTACACTTTCGGTATACATATCAATAAATGTATAGACTTTCGTATATTTTTGGTATTCATGATGTTCTTGGATGGTTTCAACTTAGCTCAAGAGTTGTCAAAGATTCATTTGCCTTTTGAAGGCTCTTTATTATCAGGTATAATAATAAATCCTTTACCAATATTAATATTATTTTATTTTGAAAAAACTATCTAATATTATTTTATTTTCAAAAACTTTTTAAAATTTTGTTTATTTTATTTTATTATTACCCACTTGTAAGCAAGTGTCATAAAACCTTTACCGTTTGAAGCAAATTCGGTCAACATTCTTGATTGGTAAATGTTTTAAGAAGAATAGCTGCTGACATATTTACCAGAATTTTTTTTAATCTATTGAAGTTGTTCCCCCTTGAAATACCCTTTTTTGGAAGCCACCACATAATAATGGTAAGGTTAAGTAAAAGTCGGATTTAATTTGTTTTGTTATTAGAGCAAATTGGCTTGTACAATTTTATTGATTTTTGTTTGGTAATAGTTATTTTACTATTTCTAATGTTTACAATATTTATGTGTTTTCGAGGTTCTGCGGTTAAATTAACAATTTAAAATATATGTTCGTATAAAGTATAAAATGTGATTTTGGGAGGTGTGCTAAATGATACTTTTGGTTACATGAATTTCGTTTTGTATAACTTACTTATGAAAAGTTAATTTTTTTTTAGATCTATCAAAGATTGATTAACACAGTTTTGATTCAGTTTGGTTCCTTAATTGAATTTGTTTTTTCCTGACGCTTTTCATAACATTTTTGCTTATCACATGTGTCGAAAAAAAAGGTTTGAATCTGACGACGATAATGATAGTAGGGAGAATATCGAAATAAAATATATAAAAATATACCTGTGAGTGTAAATGAATGTAAATATAAAATCACATAAAAAATGCGGCAATCGTTTCGTCTAAAACATTTCGCAATTCGATTGCGAAATTTCGAAGAGTTGAAATTTTAGACAAAAGGATTGGCATTATCTACATTAGTTTTCTTTTCTTTTGCGTTTTTGTGAGTTTTTGTGCAATTTCTCGTACTTCTCGTATAATTTTAGCTTAACTAAGGGGATACAGAGTGTAGTTACGTGGTACAATTCGCGCTTAATCGTAGTTCCTGATGCTGGTGCTTTTTGGGTCTAAAGAGGCCTAAGGTGAAGCTAACGTATATCTTTTTTGATCTGCCCGATGGGGAATTTCCATTGTCTAGGGGGTGGGGTGAGTTTGGGGGTCAGGGTCTAGGGCGTTTTGTGGGCGGGGTCAGTCGGCACTGCACTTGGGTAAGTGCAACACTCTTAATTCTAAGCAATTACACTAGGTATCCCCAACCTTGTGACCGAAATGTTTTCTTTTCGCGCTTTTCCTTTTTCTTCCTGTTCTGGCTATATGGAATATATATATCCTCTATCCTTTTTCGTTTGGCTTGTCTCTCTCTATCTATCTCTATCTGTCTCTCTCTTTGCGTAGATCTTGGTCGGGAAAGATAATATGCTTTTTTCTTTTTCTTTTTAAATTTCTTTGTTTTTTGAATGTCTTTCAATAGAACTATTGTACAAGATTCCATTTGCTACTCTTCGTGGGTGCTTCTCGCGTCTGTCTCAATGATTTTGCAAATTTCCAAATTGCCCGAAACTTCCTTGGTACTTTTCGTTTTCATATTTTTTTCCTACTAGCCAAAGGTGGAAGATGCTGCTCTCTGATGGTAAGGGGTTGTGTGTAAATAAAATTCATAACTAAATTTCTGGGCCGGATTCTGGGGGGTTCGAGCTTTGCTAACTGCTTCTTCGTTGTAAATTTGGTTGCTTGAATTTTAGCTTTTTTTGGGCTTCGGCTTGGGTGTTTTCTACGCTGGTTTTGCTAGTACAAGTCGGAAATGTGTAATTTCATAAGACGGTTTTTGCATTTTCTTGTTTGCCAAGTCTCTGGGGTGGTGTGTGTCGTCATATATAGTCATATAGTCATCGTGGAGTCGGCTGCCACTTGGCCGGGCAACTTTAGCCATGAATTTATAAATCAAAACGTTCTGCTGTCTAGTGGCCATTGACTGGGTGCTGGTCTGGTGGATGGGTGTCTCTCTTTTGGATTGGGCGTCGTGTCTCTTCTTGGCAGAGGGTCTGTCCTGTAGTCCTGGCCCTGATACTGCCCCCTCATGCCAGCCATATTTTATTTATTGATGGCAATTATGCCTCGACCTCGGCTATTGCCAGTAGTTTATATAAATTTGGAGTTTTGTTTGATGTGCTTTCAGCTGCATGATGATGGTTCGAACTTTTGCCAAAGAAACCAAGTCTGACCACATTTCTGAAAGGGATTCTGATTCTGGGAGTCTGGAGCTGGGTTTGAGTTGGAGTTGGAGTTTCTAGTTTCTAGTTTTTTAGCTGTGCTCGTGACACTCGTCTCGAATATTACTTAAAGTTGCGGTTCTGCTGGCGTGCTGCTGTTTGTTGCCTTCATTTTGTTTGAGATTTTGATTTCGATTATAATTTTGATTTCGAATTGGATTTGGGTTAAGTTGTAGTTGTGTGTCTTCGAATTTAAGGATTTTTTGTGCGGCGGCCTTCGGGCGAAAGTAATGCGCTTGAGGCCTCTCCTGGGGCGGATCAAAGTGGTCATAGTCGAGAATCTTTTGAGGATGGATGCTGATGATTTTGCCGGGTCAACTGATTTTAGTTTCTGGTTTTTCAACCCCCTTCTATGGAGAATGTTCTTTGAAATCGCGTGCCATTGTTTTTGTTTCTGTTTCTGTTTCAGCTTTCTGTTTTCTAGTTTTCAGTTTTCAGTTTACAGCTTCAGTTTTTGTTCTTGTGGATTTGGAATTTTCACGAGAGCTGGGAATTGTTTTGTTTCGCTGTGATTTATCTGCCGTTTGCCGCTCGCCTCGCCCTCGGCCGCCATTTGTAAGATTTTGGCCAGAAAGTTGCCAGGAGTTTCCCTAACCATGTTCCTGTTCCTGTCGCGTCTTCTTCGCCAGCTCCAGCTCGGAATTTTGGTACTTTTCGGCGGCCTCCGTTTTTGCTCCTGACATTTGTCGCATTAAAACTTCCGCAGTTTCTTGTAATTTATAATACTGCCTTTTTGAAATTTAGCTAGAGCTTTTTTCTCTTATTTTTGAATTTTTGGCGTTGTTTTGTTTTCTGAATTTAATGGTTGGGCTGCGAATACTTAATCATCTTAATGTGGTAATAATTATGCACCGAAGGTTCCTCGAATGCTGCGACTTCTGAACAGGATTTGTTTTCGACTGATTTAATTTGGCAGTGATTTGGTTTGATTTTCGAATTTCAGATTTTTCTTATTGTCATTTAAATTGTTTTAAAAATTAGTTATGCATTTTCTTGTTTTTGGTTTTCTGTTGAGTTTGGATTTGGGTTCAGCTTTTGAGTAACCTGGTCTGATGAAATGCTTTAAATTAAATTTTTGGACTGAATTTTGAATTTTGTGGCCGGTCAGTGGTTGAATTTTGACTTAAATGTTGGTGTCAGTTTTCAATTTTGATGATTGCCAGAGGAGCCGAAAGTTGAAAGTGGATTTTTGGATTTGGTTTGGCTGGTTCTAAAATAAAATAATTTAGATAAATATTATTTTTGGTTTTAAAAAAGGCACACCTTTCAGTCGAATAAATATGTTAAATATTTTAAAAGTGTTCGATTCTATTTCGTTTGGGTATTTTGATGAAATGTAAGAATTTTGATCAATAAATGTTAAAGGCATTTAAATTTAATTTGCAGATATAAAGCTGTTCATTTTGCTTTAGATCTTAAAGTAATGCTTTCTGTGTGCTCAAAAAATCTTTTAAATTGGTGTCAAACATTAAGATGAATTTAGCTAAATAACTTTAAAGATTAAATCGAAATTTTTGAATATTTTAAATTTTAAGAATATTTGGAATAGGACGAATTGTAGTGCAAATTTAGTTAAATGTGTTCTTAATATTTTTGAAATGTTTAAACGAATTTTGCGTTTCAGAACTAAGATTTTGATGGAAATTAATGTAATAAGTTTTGGTTATAAATCAAACTTGGTTCATAAAGTGATTTAATTTTAAATCTAATTATTCGGAGGATTTTGATTTTTGTATTGCTTTTTGAGTAATAATTAAATAGATTTTATATTTTTAAAATATCAGTCTTAAGGGCGAACTTGTCTAAACTTTGTTTTGAATGTTGTTATTTTAAAATAGGCTGAAGAATTTAATTTAAATTTTTATTCAATATTTAGAAGGTAAGAAAAATGTTTCAGAGTTGTTTTTAGAACTGGTTGCCATTTGAATTTCGATGTATTGCAACATTTGTATTTTCTGTTTGTGTTTTGTGAATATTGGTTAATATAGTTTGTTTGATCAGAATTGGCTGAAGAAATGTTTTTTAAACTCTTTTTCAGGACTAGCTTTCTTGATTTTAGAATTTTATAGAGATTGTAATTGTTTTTTGAGTTGTATTTATTTCTCCATAGTTTTCTTTTTCGTATTGCGTAATCAAAACTTTTTAAAGTTTTTAAATGTGTTAGAAAAAATATTTAGACTTTCACAAACATTTTTTGGATTTCTTTTTTGTGCTTTTTTTTGTTAATAATTTGTTGTTTTTCTTGTGCTTAAATATTTGATTTTACTTGGATTTTATAAATTTTCTTGCATAGTCATTTTTTTTATAAAGATTTTTTGCCAGTTATATTTTGTTCTTTGCTTTTTTTGTAACTAGTTTATTTGTTGTGTTGTGTCGAAATAATTTTTGACTTTGAAAATCGTGTAAGCTGAATTATATATTATTTCTTCTTAAAAATTTGTTTGCCCTTTTAAATGATATGTTGTTTTGAATTTTAAGTTTATGTAGATAATATTTGTAGATGATGGCAGTGATTTGTTATTTTTTGTATAAATAGTATTATTGAAAAGTATTTTCAAAATAATATATAAATATTATAAATAATATCGAATCTTTTTCGAAATATTTAAAAAAATGTACATTTATTTTAGATTTTCCTTTTATTATTATTGATTTAGAGCTTTCTAGTTCAATATGTTTTAAAAATAATATTTTATTGTTTTTCTTGATAAGCATTCTTTTAAAATTGTTTTTAATTTAGGTTCAGAATTTTTAATTAAAAATTGAATCTGGATTTTTGTTTAGCTGCGGTTAAAAATTTGAATTTAGATATAATATTTTGGCTTTAGTGTTTTCTAATATTTCAAGAACTTAACATTAATTGAAAAATGACTCTGATTTTCTTTTGCTTTGAAGTATTTTAGAATTTTTAAATAATTTGGACGTGGTAAAATTGATTTTAAATTAGAATTTCGTAACATTTGGGTCTTGGTTTAGAATTAAAGCAGATATTTACATTTGTAATTTTGAATTGTGTTATAATTTTCCTTTTTAATTTTGAATTTTTATATGGATTTTTAGGGTTAATTTTAAATTTGGAACTATTTTTGAATTTTTGATTTATAAAATGTTGTTAATTTTAGATTTTTACATTTCTGATTTTGAATTGTGTGATAATGCTGTTTTCTGATTTAAAATTGAAAATTTGATTTTTAATGTTTTGCTTATGTTATATTATGTTTTAAATTTTGATACTGATGATTATTTTGGTTTAAAAATATAAAAATGATTTTGTGATGAACTTCGACATTCTGAACTGAGAAATAAATTATTTTATTAAAGATATTTTGTGAATATTGTTAATATGATATTTTTTTGATTTGGATTTGGACTTGAAACAATTGAACTTTTAGTTAAAATTTATAAAATTTGTATGATAAAGTTTTAAATCTTGAAGTAAATGTTTCCAGTATCTTTTGAATTTCGGTTGGTAATTTCTTTGATTTGTTATTTTGAATTTAGAGATTGACTTGCACTTAATTTTTGAGCTGAAGTTAAATTTTGAAGTCATTTTCTTGTTTTAAATTATTTTTGTGTTCTAAAAAGTAATAAAGTATTTTTGAATCTTTTGAATTTGGGTGTTTTTTTCTTGAATTTATTCTTTTGAATTTAGAGAGTGGGCATTTCTTAGATTTATTATTTTGGATTTAGAGGGTGACTTTCATATTTTTGTTGACTTGATATTGAATTTGGATAGTAACTTTTTTGCTTTTGATCTCTTGAATCTGGCTAGGATTTTTCTTGATTTATTCTTTTGAATTTAGAGGGTGACTGTTTAGGTTGTTTTATTTAACTTGATATTGAATTTGGATGGAAATTTTACTGAACTGAATATGAATAAAATTTTCTTTGAATTTGGATGGCATTTGGATTTTAATTTTAATTGAAATCATTTTTGATTCCTAATTGTTATGTTTTCGCTGTCTGAACTGTACTTTTGTTGGTCAGATAATATACTAAGTAACCTGGATATTTTCTTTGCTAATATTGAAATGGTGTCGTTATCCATTGAATTTAGATGGCCTTGTTCTGATTTTATTTTTCTTATAAAAGTCTAAAAACTGTTTTTTAAATTTGGATGGTATTTTATCGATTTCAATTTTTCTGACCCTATCGAAATGTATTTCTGTTTAAATCGTATTTTTGTCGGTCAAATGTGGTTCTGAGTCAATGACCAGGAGACATTTTGGTGTGCTTAAGGGTTGAGGGTGGTATTGATGACTTCCTGGGGTTTTGTACTGGTTTCTTTGCTGTACAAATTTGCAGTAACATTTCTTGCGCATTAAATATTTCTTTGAAATTTTCAAAAACGTGTGATTAAAAATTGCCGCAACTCCTTTGCTTTCCTTAATGAAAATGTCAACGAAATATTGAAAGCGCTGAGAAATGCATGAGTTAAACCTGAGTTTTGAGTTGGCTATAATAGTATTTTTCGTTTTGTTTTGTTTTGTTAACCTATAACTCGTTTTCCTTGTATTTTTCTATCGAACTTATGGGGTCAGGCTATTTCTTTTCTTCTTGGGAATCGTAGAAGCAGCTTCCTTTGCAGCCATTTTATTGCCAAAGGGGTGTGAGTGTTTGGGTGATTGTGTGTTGGTGAGCATACCCCTGCGCTTGTGTGTGTGATGCCTAATGTGTGTGTGTGTGGGTGTGTGTGTGTGTGTGTGAGTGAGTGTGGCTGGGTGGTTGATTTGCGCCTAAAGCTCTGGGCCATGCGAAACGGTCTTTTTGACATTTTGCTGATTTTTGCATTAAGATTGTGGTTTGAACTAAAGATTCGTAACAACGAAACATGAATTTGGAATTTCAATTGTTTCGATTTGCGTTTTGGGACACAAAATGATAAACTATTGCATTGTGTGTGTGGAATTTGGCGGGCAGGGGCGAACTCTTTGGTTGAGTGAGAAAAAAAAATTCAGGGATTCTTGGTTTGCCTTCTGGAAATGAAGCCTTCTGCGATGCCGTAGAAGAAGAGTTCGATTTTGGATTTGGAGTTGTATCGGTGGGATTTTGAAATTTTGCTTCTGGGCTGCTTGTATAGAGATTGGAAGATGGTCTACCTTTGGCTCGTTTTAAGGTTTTGAATTTGGATATTTTTTGAGTTTAAATGAAAGTTTCTTTTCGTTTTTGGAATTTGTATAGTGGGGCTTCAGAGGGGTTACTCAAATTTGTTTTTGAAATTAGTTTCTAAACAGTAGTCAAAACATACTTGCGAAATTTGGAGAGCAAAAGGTGGACACTCTCTCGCTCTCTCTCTCTCTCTCTCTGCTGCTGCTTCGGCTCTCTCTCTTTCTGTCTCTCTCTCGGATTGTGCTTGTGTGTGAATTCGCCGCAGGATGTGGGCTGTATGTGTGTGTGGAGTCTTCCTGTCGAGAGGGGTGGGTTTTGCTTTTGCTTGTGCTTGTGCTTGTGCTGCTTGGGGTAAATCACTGCCCCTGCTTAGATATTCAGCAGGATATCTACGGCGGGGCAGCTTTCTCCTTCTTTCTGGTTATCTGCTGCTTCTGCCGGCGTTGGCGTCGCTGCTGCTCCCTTTCGTCCTTTTGCTCCTTTCGCCGTCAAATGCTCGATCCTCCTCCTCGCAATCGAGTTCATCATCATCAGCTTTTCGGCTCGGCGGCCCAGCAAAAGTGTACTTGGATTTTTGGTGTGTGCCTGGACTTGAATTTCGGTTTCCTTCCTTGCAGTTTCTGTCGGATTTCTGTGTGATTTGCTGGCCGGATTTTTTGCTTGGGCCACAGGACTCTTCGGTGGGCGGCGGCGTCGGTGGGGCGTGGCAGTTGCTTGAGACACTGGCAGTTTGGCTGGTTGCTTTGAATTTTGATTCGATTTTGGTGGCAGTTGGGATTTTGAATTTCGTTCTTGGCGAGATTGTCATTGCAGTAGAGAATTATGAGCAGTAAACACTTAAGAATTTTGTTGAGTTTCATAACAATTTCGTTGATGGGGATGTGATTCTGATCCGGATGCAAGATTTGTGGTTACTGCTCGATCCATAATAGCTTTCCTTTCTTCAGCTTCTTGGGGTTCCTTTGAAAGAAATATTTAAATATTACATTTTGTTGATAATAAATGAAAATAACAGTAAGAGTAATAATTTTTAAATATATTAAAAGCCATATTTACCTGTAAGATATAAAAACGATATTATTATCTCTCTTCACTAAAGATTTTTCATCTCGTGCTGTTTGGCCAGATGTGTTTTAAACTTTCCAATTGGTTCCTGGTATTTTTCGATTTTGTTGGTTTTCAGCTTTCCTTGATTCTTAGTTGTTAGTTTTGAATTTTGTTTGGAATTATTTTGTTTTGAAATTAGCTCAAGTCGATATCCATGAATTGTACTTCAATTTAGTTTGTTAATTCGCTGACTTTTGATTTGGGATGTTTGTTTTTTGGATTTAGTTTAACTTTTGCTTAAATTAAGGCTTTTGGTTTGTTGCGTTTTTTTTGTTGTTATACTTTAACCATCTCACGAAAATGTGTAAAAAGTGAATTTCACATTAACTATTTTCGCAAATTGTTCGTTTTGAGTTTGGCTTGTTGGTACTTGGGTTTTATACAAATTAATCTGACATTCGGCGGTTGAATTTAAGCAACTTTTCGACTGAATTTTGTTGGGCTTGCTGCGTTGGATTCGGTTGATTTTCGGTTGGTTTTATCGGTCGGTCTGGAGATGCTGCAACAGCCTCCCTAGCGCCGCCTGGTCATGGCGCTCCGAGGAGTCCTCGATCCTGGTGCTTCTGTTGCTCCTGTGCGGCTCCTGCTGCTGCTGCTCCTTCTGCTGCTGCTGCTGTTGATCCTCAGCGTTTGAAGATTGAAATGAAACTGATTGATTCTGCGCAGCAGCCGCAGTTTATATACCCGCAAGATCGGGCGAGGCGACGCCAAGCGATCCGATCGCAATCAGGATGCTAGAGCTTTGTCCATTGTCTGCCTGGATGTGGACAAAGGACGCCGTTGGCAACAATGAAAACCCGTTGGGCAAGTTTATTGTAGAAAAAGCGACGCTCAAAAGATCGGAAAACGCTCGCGTTTTCACTTTGGTGGTGGGTCTGGGTCTGGGATCGCGGGGTGGTTATAGGGATGCGGATCGGAATCTACAGCATCAGTTGGCACACCTGGCGGGTGAAAAAAGCTGCAGCAGCCGCAGCCTCTGGACCAAACTGGTTTCCAGAGTCCGTGGGTTTTTACCTTCGTCGTTGCGTATCCTTGACCATTTGAACTGCAATTGTCTGGCCATCTGATGATGGGAAAAATTCCCCATTTGAACTTGTTTTTCCACACTCAGTTCCTTTTGGGTTTGCAGACCGGCAAACGAGTTTCTTGATCTAGCGAAATTTGTCAGCCTTAAATTTATGGCTCGCACAGGTCTGTAGCGGGTTTAGAGGCGAAAGGTTCTCCTAACCCAGATTTCCCCATGTAATCCATTCGAGTGAGCCGCTGGCCCCCATTTGAAATCCGTAATCCATCACCCACATCACTCGCAGCTTTCCGCTTGTGGGTCAACCTTTTCCTTCGGCCGCCAGCCGGCGGTGAATCCTTGCTCCTTTTCGTCCGTTATTTTTTTGTTCGCATCTTTGCTAGTTTCATTTTGGATGCCATCTTTCGGGCATAGCAACAAGTTAAGGGTTGCGCCGCTTTTTCTTTTTTTATGCGCTTCTTCCGTTTCCCCGAATCCCAGAGCCGAGCACTTTTATTATTTAAATTGCTGTTAACCCTTGTTTGGCCTGGGTTGGTCCCGGTCATTGGGTTAGAGGTGGGGTCACGACATCTACGCCAGTCTGCGAGTGTGAGCGAGCATTCCGAAACGGGACATTAGTGCTCGTCCATTGTGAATGAGCCGTTTGGCTTTCGTTAATGATACGCCCTGTGTGCCAATTGAATTCCGGAAATACATACAGTCCAACATCCTTAACATAAATCACGTTTTCCTGAGAAGGTAATTCGTAAAATATATCTGCCTTAAACCTTAATCAAATTGATTACGAAATAACTGTATTTTAATTTTATTAAATTGCACAAATATCGTCTTAGTAACTTTTGACAGTACCTTTAGATATAAAGAAACCAAAAGGATATGTCTATCTCAAACTAATAAAATACATTAACTTATAAGTAGATACATAAACAAAAACGCTATCTAAATAGTAATTTCAGTGACTTAAAACGGGTCAAAGAAATCCTTTAATATATTTATATTTTGAAAATATTATTTTCAATTGATTTAAAAAAATATATATTTTTTAAATATTTTTTAAATATTTATTTTTGGATTAGAATTAAGGGGCAAATTAATAAATCCAATTTATTTAGGATGCTGCTCGATAAATCTATTAATTTTGAAAGCCTGAAGAGTTTTATAGCGCACATTTTCTTCTCCAAAACTTGGAAGTACAGTTGTGTACAAAATGCCCAAACTTTAGATGCCGTTAGGCTCGGGTCCTTTGGCCACCTAAAATGTGGAAAAGGGGAGGCCTGGACGAAAAGAAAATTTACATATTTCTGTTAATTTTGCATTGAAGTTGGGTTCATAACGAAGAGGAAACACTTGAAATTTGCATACATTTTCCTCGCTCACACAAACACTAACACAAACACCAACACAAACTCACATACACACACATAGACGACGAGGGGACTTCTATATATGCAAATTTGTGTGTTGTAAAGTTTTCATATAAAATACAAGTAAAAACCGAAAGAGAGAAAATGGATTTGGGGATGCGGCCAAGGATGGGAGGATGCTAGGACAACGGGCAGAAGAAGGACAACAACAACAACAGCACTAGTACACACACACACACACAAAGCCAGGGCCTACACAAAGGAGGCCCTTGCCAAGAAGGATTGTGCGTGCCAGTTTATCCTGGGAAAGTGTCCTGACCGTGTGTATCCAGGCCGAGTGTCTGAGTGCCTGAAAAGTCAGCAGAAGATACACACAAACGCCACACACTCACACACACTCCTACTCCAAAAAACCCACACGTACAGATATGGGAAAAATAAATTCAGCAAAAGGCTTTTCCAGAGAAAATGCTGGCCTTTAAGAAGAAGGGGGTCAAAATGGGTGGGGGGTTAGTCCAGTCCAGGCGAGCCGAGGCGAGTCGGCTGGCATTGTTTGGATCAAAAAGGCGCCTAAAAATACTCGCACAAGTTCCTATCTCTGCCGACGACCCTCATTTTTGGTTGGCCAACCATTTTTTCTGTTCATCCTTATCCTTTCCCACGTTGCTGTCCGGCCTGCCGCCCACATTTATGTTACCATAATTTGACTTCAAGGAAAAAATACAGAACATAACAAGTTAAACTGCGGACAAGGAAAGATGGGATACTCTTTCTTGGTAACGGAATCTACATGCTTCGGCAATGAGATAGATTAATTTAAAAAAACTTCTCAGTCCATTTTTTAGTTATATAAACACATTAGGTAATAAAATAACAACATAAATTCGTCCTTAAATTGCATATGTTCAATATGTAAGTTTTTTATTTTTTATATTTTCAGAACAGAATCGTTTTCTGCTAATTTTATAATTATTTAGAAAACAATAAATAGTATAATTTTACCTTGAATAACTACATTTTACAAACATTTTGGTTTGGTTTTACCTGTCTAAGCTTTTAAATAAATTCACCTGTATGATTTAGACTTATAACATGCGTTTTCTTAAGTTTTATAATTATAAGGAGGATTTTTGCGGGTAATACAAATATTCCATTATTCATATTGACTTTATTCATATTATTTAAAATTATCAGCATTTAAAATATCAATCATAACCGAGAAATTGAAGAACCAAACTTTCTAAACTTCTTGTAGGCAGGGATAATAATGCATCCTTTGTAGGCAGGCATCAAACACCTATCGAAATGCATTCGATGGTGTTGATCGAAGCGCAATCTTCTATCAGAAGGGTATGGGAACAAGGACACTCATTAAACACACACACATGCAGGACACCCACACTGGAAATGGGGAGCCAACACTTGCTAACCGAATTTCCGGCTGTAGTTTTTCGGCCATGATGGGTTCATTTTTCAGCACCCACACACACAGACACACTCGCAGGAGACATGTGAGGCAACCACTTATGAAGCGAAAGTTGGCATGCGCACACACACAGACTCTTAGAAGGGGGGGCATTTATGTGGGTGTGTGCGTGTGGCGTTCTTTTGCGGATTTTGCAGTCAACTTGAAAGCCAACAGGCAAAACTATATGGCTAATGTGTTCATGTGAGTGCGAGGGTGTGCATAATGTGTGATTGTGTGGAAATTTTTGGGCAGTTTCATTTCGTTCATATTTATTAGTTGGCCCAGACACCCATACAAACACATATATAGTTTTACTTATACACCCACAGGCAGACAGAGAGAGAGTCATCAAAACAGGACAACAAGAAACGGAAACATTTTTTTACTTTGTATTTCGTATTTTGTATTCACCCTCATCAGTGCAAGTTTAAATGATGTTGCCTGTTCTATGGCAACTATCTCCAGAGTGGTTGTGCAGACAAAGAAACTACGGATTTGGGGAGGTATTTGTTTTCACAAATTTATTTAACAATCTACTTTTATAAAGAAACATATATGCATATTTATTTGAAAATATTTTTCTTGATTTTTGTTTTAATTAAATACAAGTTATACTCTTGTATCTTTTAAAGGTTCCCAAATAACAACACGGTAAATGTAAATTGACTATTTTCAAATTTATTATTTATTAATCTGGAAGTAAAATATTTTTTATCAAATGCTTCTCTTCTATTTCAATATTTTAAATACCTTTCTTTCAGTGCTTGTGAGTGAGACCCATTTTCATCCACAGATACACAAATACTTGGACATGCTTGGGCCTCAAGGATATTTCCTCCCCCTTAATAGTTGGTGTTAGTGCAAGAAAATAGAGGAAGGCATGCTTGGGTCCAGTGGGCTGGAATGGGTTAAGCCTGGGCTTCTTCTATCCCATTTCCTGACCAGCCAACAGTTTTGCATCTCAACTATAACTACTGGGCTTCTGGCTGCTGTCCCCAGCAAATGTAATCAATTTTTATGCCATTATTGATGCTTCGCAGGGCAATTTTATTTGGAAAGGAGGTAGAGGGGCTGTCAGTTTCTATTTACGCCTGAAAATTGATGTGCAAATTAATTGGGGAATTTTGGGCTGATTTAGCCTGGCGAAGGAAATGGCTTCCGGTCGTGTCTGGCCTGGAGATCGAGTCATCCTTTAAATGGAGGCGTTGCTGGATTGTGGTTGGGACATCAGGATCCTATCGTTGTGAGGGGAGAGTTTAAACCGAAATGTAGGAAGCAATATTCTGGTAAAAAGCAGCATTAAAGATGTGTATTCAAAAAAAACTGATTTAGATAAAATTAATCAGAAAAAAATACTTATACCAAAAAGTTGTAATAACACATTTTACACATTTTAACACATTAAAGATACAAATAAATGTATTATATATAAATTACTGTTATACATTCAACCCTTTTTTTACAAAATAATTTCTATTTCGATTTTTTATATTACAGAAAACTAGTTTATATCATAAACTCATGTTTTTGTCCTTCTAGAAACCCATCCTTTTGACTTAGCTTGTATTCGTCCCTTGCGTGTGTCTGTGCTCGTGTCCTTTTTCGTCCTCTGGCCAAGAGTTTTGTATGTCTGCCACATTTGGCATTAAACATGTGTGTTACCCATTTTTGTATTTTTATCATTAACGATTTTGTATGCCAAAGAAGAATCCTTTTGTTTCAGCTTGAACCCTTCAGATATGTGTCTCTGCTTTTGGTCCTCTTTCTGTTTCTGTTGCTGTATCTGTATCTGTGGGTCCTGCGAGAGTCCCTCGGCAAGTGTATGTGTTTTTTTTTTCTGCGAGTGTGTGTCCGTGTGTGACACATTTGTTTCCTTTTATAATTATGTCAGCTGCAAGTATTCCTCCTACAAAAGAGTTTATCAGCGCCATAAAGACACAAGTGCCTAATGGCTCTGTCCCTCCTCCGCTGTGAGTTGGGATTTGTTTTGCTTCGAGAGCTGAAATTGGCCCTTTCAACTAATACGAATATTAATAAAGGATGTAAGGAAAGGATACGATTTAAACGCTTAAAAAAAGTTTAGCAATAAGATTTAGACTTTTCTCTCAAATATTTAAAAACAAGTAAAAGAATAGTATATCTCATTTCATGCGATGAAATAGAGTAAAATCTTTTTAACAAGTTATAAGAAACCAGGTATATTTAAGGATTCAAAATAATTTTTCTTTCAAGGATAATTGATTTGAAATTATACCTTACTTTAAGGTACTTTATTCGATAGTACTTCGTTGATGGATAATTCATATAATTATTTTCTTGATTGTATTTCTCTGCTGCTCCATATTCCCTTAATGAATCTTTTAATACCCGCCATAAAATGTCCGTTATTTTGCCGCCATCTGCAACAATCATCACACAAACACACACTCAGGCGAACGAGTATATTAAGGATTCGCAGTATTTTCTTATCAGAGTCCTTAATCCCTGCGGGTCTCACATATACACAAACACTCACACACAGACGAGGACGAATTCCATTAGCATAAAAATGTCATAAATAAGAAGCACGCTTACTCGGCCCGTACTTACGTTTCGGATTCGGGTACTCTCCTCCTACAGAACCGGGGGTTGTTCTCAAATTCAAAATGGCGCCGCTTTCTTATTAGAATCGAGAAGGGGCGGAGGGTTTCAGCCGGCAGCATCTTCCTACGTTCCAGGGGTGAGTTTTCGCAACAACAGAAAACCGAACTGAATCCAGAAAACCCGTTTTCTCACACCCTCACCCCATCGACCATGCCACGCCTTTTCTTGTGTGTGTTTTTTAGCATGGGTGTGTACTGTACACTGTGCCCTCATTGTTGGTCCAAAGTTTCGGAGGCGGCCAAGATGACGTGCTCTAATTGATGTCGCCACGAAGGGTACAGAAAAGGAAGGACGCCGCATCCAGGCATTTGAATATTGATTTTTCACCACCCCCCAGCCCCAAAATTTTTGGGTGGGAGGCCGTTCGTTCATTAATTAAGCTGACTTTGACGAGGGGAAAGTTTCCGCACAAGGCGGACGAGCTGGTGAAATAGTTGCTCTCTCCGTCCAAGGCAGATCCGTAATGCGTGCGGTCGAACATCAAAAGTGGAACATGAAAAGCACTCGGCCGTGGAGTATGTGCGCCCATAACCACCCACCAGTTCCTCCCTAAGCAGCATGCAAATTGCGTGTGTCCCCCCTAATCGCCCCACTTAAACACTCGGCGAAATACTCATAAGTTCTTGTAGAAATATCAGCTTGATAGGACCACCTAAAATAAATTAATAAATATTATAAAAGGCAATTAGATTGATGAAAGAAAAGCGGAACGTACTATAACATAACTATTTTATGATGAGTATGAGATTAAATGCGGGAGATTATTTACAACTGCCTGGCTACAATGTATCTCTAGGTTTTATAATTAAATCAATATTACTTTTATTTTTTGATTTTTAAGATTTTATTGCTAGTTTAATGTAGCTTAATATGGTAAGCTACAATTTGGAGTTGTTTATAATTTTAATTGATTTTATTTAAGTCTTATTTGGTGCAAAATTGACATCATATTCTTACAACACCTAATCTGGATTTTATGAATTTTTATATCTGTAAATATTTTTTCATCTATTGCAGATACATTTTTCCTAAGTGCCCTCCCACTTTGGCCTTTCACTTAGGCCAAATCGAAGCTGGGGCCATCTTCTTGATGGTTGCGATAAATCATAAGCAAAGAGTCACAAAAAAGCAGTCGACAAAATGTTATGTACATGAATATATTTAGAAGCCATGCTAGATGCGACTGCCATCCTTTGCCGCTTCCTGGCCCATTTCTCCCACTCCTCATACTTTTGCCTCCGAAGCTTGGCTAAAACTTCTTGGAATTTGCTGCTGCAAATAGTTGGAGTCTCGTCCTGCCGTCGGCCCCCCCCCCCCGTTTTCTCCGCCTCCGGAATATTTATAAATGAAAATTCCAACAAGAACATTTTCTATTAAATTTTGCCTCCCTCTGCACGAGAAAGTTTTCTTGCCAAGGCCCTCCGTTTGAGTTTTCGGCTTTGGGTTGGGTTGAGTTTTGTTGGGTGAGAGTGAGGAGTGAGGTGGTGCCTAGGCCAAAAGTGTTTTCGTTATATTGCATTACATTATATACGAATCGCATGTACACATAGATATACATAGATTCTTTTTGCTGAGCAAACTTTTTGCTTTGGAAAAAGTTTCTTGCGAATAGAGCGAGATGGCGAGGACCCATTCAGGATCTCCCATTACTTTTCAGCTGCAAAGTAAAAGTTCTTAGCAGTAGCACCCTACCAATTCCGCTTTCCAACCCAACCCAACCCCATTCCAAACCCATCCTCATGGCCATTTACCAAATGTGCCAACTACTTTTTCTCAAGTACCACTGCGGGACATTAAATCCTGCTACGTGCCTCGTCCTGGCCACTGCCGGATTGTTGGATTGTTCAACTGTTGGAGGTATTATGCCATGACCGAAAGTTTGAATAGTTCTTGTGCAACAAAAAGTGTGGGAGGATGTGCTGGTGGAATTCCACTGCATTTTGGCAATCCGTTCTGGGCCCGGGCCCCAACTATTAGATAAGGTTTGACCCTGCCATTACTCACAGCTTGTCTTGGATCGCTCCTCTGAACTATTATATCTGTTCTCCTCGAAGATGCTCTTTCCCACACGGAGGTGATTCCACAACTGGCCAGCATCCGTTCCCACAGACGAGAGGAGGCTGTTTGGATTTCGAAGGGTCCTAAAACCCGCCTGTCCGGTTGCCGGAGAAAAGAGTTGAAAAGCTGCCCAAAACTGTGTGAGAAAATCTTGGCCATATTGACCTCTGACCGCCCAGCAGAGAAGATCGCCGAAGGGGTTGAAAGCAGATTTCGAAGATGCTGCAAAACCCGAGATATCATATGGGTTTTTGGACGTTTCTGGATCCAGAAACTCGGTACAATCTTTATTTCATTAACTGCCTTCAAAGCATTTTCAGTGAATTGAAACTTTGTTTCAATATTATATTATAATCAGATGTCCCAACCCTTAAGCCAAAGTGACGTCTGACAAGATATTTGAGGGTTCTTTGCCTCCTACCTCGATCCCAAAATAAGTTATGTTATTCGGTTACCATATCCAATATTCAAGGGACAACCACAATGCCCAGCTCCAAGAGCTTTTCGTTTTCTAAATTTATCAAATTGGGGGTTGGATTCTACGCAAACTCAAGCGGGGAGTGTGGGCGAAAGAGACTCAAGGGGTGGGTAGGCTGGCAGGCGATAAGTTTTTATGTCTTGAGCTGATGGTGTTGAAAAGTTTTTGTGAAACTAAACACAGAACATCTACCACCCAGCCACTGGTCCCCGAAAAGGATATAGTTCGGGGGTGGTTGGCCAGGAATATGGCCGCAGCAACTTTTGTGCGGGCGTTTGCGAGTGGGTTTTAATGAAAGAGTGTGCCGTGTATACACACACATAAACAGGATACCAAGCCCCAGGAACGTTTTCTTGAAGGAATCGGGACCGAAAAAAGGGTTGGAAGGCACATCCTTGCCGGACATTGTCAGGAGGATATGCTGTTGTGCATAAAAGATAATGATGTTGCCTTAAACTTTTGGGAATAAATAATAGTTGTAGTTCCCCCCGAATCTCTCCCATTCTCTCTCTCTGTCTCTCTTCCTCATCCCTTCGGCACAATGTCCTTGTTTCAGTCTGGCTGTAAGCTAAGGTTATTATCTTTCAAGTTTTCAAGCCCCATGTGGAAGTGCCACAACAGGAGCAACAACAACAACAACGAGCGAGCCGTAAAGGGACGGGACCCAAGGCCTTAAGCTTATAATTAATTGCATGTTTGGTCGAGACGAAATAATCCTTTGTACAGAAATACACCCGACCCTGGATTCTGGACGCCTCGCCCCCTCACATCTTATGTTTGCCCATGCGTGTTTTTAAGCCCAAACCTCCCTCTTTGAGGATAGTTTGAGCAGCGCCCCAAAGTTTGTTACATGCCTTTTGGGAAATTTACAGGCAAATGAATGTTATCATAGCTCCCATTGCTCCCAAAAACCCCCAGCTCCAAAGGCCTACCCATCCACCTACCAGTGACCAGTGACCGGCTTGTTCAACTGTAAAGAACTATGCTATGAACCCAACCGCCGTTCGTATATGGTAACCATTTCGCTTGCCTCTTGCGGTTGTGACCCGTTGGAAATATGAAATTTTATTAAAATTGATGAATGTGCCGCTAATTAACGAAACGCCGGACTCGTCAAACGAGGCTAATGCAGCCTTTGTCCCTCTGATTTAACGTAATCCATCTGGGGCGCAGTCGTTCCGTCGTTTATGGATATTAATGACGCGCTTTTGTGCGTGGGATTCGCTGACTAATCAGACGAGTTAGACGAATCCCGTCAGTTAGATAACACGGAAAAAAGTGGTTTCAAACTTGTGAATCGAGATTTTATTTGGGATTTTTCTGTACAGTTATTAAACTACCTTTAAATGTTTAAGCTTATTTTCGATTTAAACTAGTTATAACTAGATTTATAAATCACAATCAAACAAATTCGTTTGACCTTAAGAAAGGTATTGTTGAAGGTTTGGTATATTTATTGCAAAGTCTTTTACTTTGATTGCCCCATAATTGTTCCCATCTATTCAACATATTATAGATTATACAAATATTGTAACTATATTTATTTATTAGTAACTTATAGTGTTACGATGCCAAATAAAACAGGTAGTCAACAAACTTATGAGCTATCGTACTTTAACTATGTAGTATATTTAATATACCATAGTTACCCTTATAGTTATATTTAAAATACAATGGAAAAACGGCCTTTATTTTGACGATTTTTGTTCAGTGAAGTGTCAGTAATGAAATCAGATTTCGGAAGTTTTGAAGTTATTCTTGATTGCCCTCGCAGGCTGTGAGATATGTACATAGATGGTCAGTGGTCCTCTGGTCCTCAGCTCACGCCCCTCTGGCAGTTTTCGGCTCTATCCTATGACAACAAGAAGCTGGGAAGATTGAGGAGGGCAGGCAACCAAATGACAACAATGGCCAAATTTTAATTGAAAACTTTAATTTGGCAACACAACGAAGTTTGCCTGGAGAGGCCGGGTTCGCAGGGGGAGGAACTGGAACTGAAACTGGAACTGGAGTCTGGATGCTGCAGTCTGTAGTCTGGAGTCTCTAGTCTGCGTCTTGGTTGAGGTTTAGGTTTAGGTTTATTTTGTCGCTGCCGTTGTCGTTGTCGTTGTCGTTGTCATTGCCCTTGGCTACGTCTTGTGCAAAGGAGCAAGAGCAAAGGCAAAGGATCTGGGGCTGGGGCTGGGCAGGAATTTGCCAACAATAAAATGCCGAAATAAAACAAGAAATTCAGCTCGGCGAGCGAGAGAGTGTATTTACTTATGGCCAGACAGCATCACTCCTCCTTGCTGTGTGTGTGTGTGTGTCGGCTGGATGTTGTCCTTCGCACGCCTCGGTTCGGTCCTTGTGCATCCTTATATCTTGCTCTTGATTTCTTGTTTCTTCCTTTCATGGCTGCTGCCTCTGCTGCTGCTGCATTGTTTAAATATATGCACATGTCCTTCTGCCTGTCAGCCAGATCCTTTTGCATTTATTTCCAACACTTTTATTTATTTATAAAGCCAAGGCTCGTAGCTGGTCTGGATCTAACTGCTTCTTGTTGGGCTGCCATGTAGCTGCCATGTTCGGTTCAATTGTTTGCCATTCTTGGCCATTGTCTGGACGTCTCCAGTTCCATTTGACCATTTGGAACAGCCCCAGCTCCATCTCCATCTTATCCTTACTCTTTTGTCTGGCGGATTGGTCTGCCTGCGATTCTTGTTCATCTCTCTTTTGTCTGGGGGCCCATTTGAAATTGATTTCTGAATTATTCACAAATTTGTGTTAGTCCTCCGTTTCGCCTCAATTGGCAGCCTCGCATTAGCCAATAACTTTGGCCCCACCGCCACATCCACCGCCTGCACACATCCTGCATGTCCTGGCCATAAGTCATCGGATGCTGCCTCCTTCTTTCCGTTGGCAGCAGCTTGCTGTTGATTGCTCCATCGCCTCCACAGCTCCTCCTCCACTTCCCTCCCCTCCACTCTCCTCGGCCAGTTCATCAACTCAAATTTTATGCATTTTAGATGAGTTTTCCTCACAGTTTGTTTGCAACAACAAGAGAAAAAACAGCAAGAAGGAACATTTTGTTTTTCGTTGTTATTTTTATGCAACTTGATGAAAATTTCCAACATCAACATCAAGTTTGGCCAAAATGTCAATGGGGTGCCTCGCCTTGGCCAGCTTCTCTACAGTTTCAAACTCAAACCCATTCACCATCCATTCATGCCCGGCAGCATTTTGTGGCTAGTTCGAGGCAGGAGCGAATTCTTCAGCATATCTGCAAAATAATAAATTCAAATCAAAACATATAATGATTATATTATAATCCATAGTTCCTATATTATACAGCAAATGAGTTTTAAAACTGTTGAAAACATTATATTAAATATTATTATATTATTTGAAAAATATTTCTTTTTGTTCGCATCCAACTATTTCCTGTTTTCATATGAAATGCGAAAATAACATTAAAAATAATCAGTTTCTGTTAGTAATCTTTATTTTTATGTCCTGGCGCCCAAAGTAACCGCTCCATGTCCCCCAGAAAATTCATCAACTTTTCTGCATTTTTACTAATTTCAACAGTTAACTTCCTTTGGTTTTCATAGTTAACTTTTACCAGCATGGAAAAATGTTGTGCCTTGGCTAAAATCGAGCAGAGTTACTACGGAAGGGGTGGTCGAAGGGTGAAGGGGGAATTGAGAGGACTTGCAGGAGCAGCTCGAATTTTCAACTCACAAGTTCAATAAAAGTTTCGACGGTCTCGTCCTTGTTGCAATTTTATTTGCTGCCTGGCGAAAATGCAATTTCCAGGACATGGCTTTCTCCCGTTTTCAGCCTCCTTGGTGTTGCTGCACCTAAGGCAAGAATTTTGCCCCCCAACGGCAAATTGCATAAAAGTGGAGCATGCCGCTCGCCTCGAGCGGACCAAAGCAAAACAGAGCCCTGGCCGAAACTCTGCTGCAAAACTTTGCTTTTCTTAATTTATTTTGCTCACGAGTTGGGCGAATTATAATTACCAGCCAACCCACCAAGCAACAACGGCTAGTGGTTCATTTTGGGGATAGTAAACTGGGAGAAAAGCAACCATAAATGTTTTAAAAATTTATGAAAAATGAAATATTAAAACTTATATTCACAATTATGTAAAAATATTATGAATTATAAACTTGGGGTGGTAGGTATTATAACAACATTTTATAAATGACACTAGTATTTTCAAAAAACCTGATTAATTGATTAAGTAATTTATTTCCTCTCAAATTATTTTAAAATTATTTTCCTTCTTTTTATTCTTTTACCAAAAATTGGTTTTCCAGTGTGAGGTTAGTTCAGGCTAGAGGTTCGTTTCGGGTTTGCCAGCTCGATTTATTGGCTTGGCTGGCGCCGAGTTCGATATTAGTGGTCAGAGCTCTCAACAAAATTTTGCCTTCCTGCCGAAGGACGGGCAGGACGGGGGGTTCGCGGGGCGGAGGGACAGCCATAAATATTAAATATGATACTTTATGCACTGGACCTGCTGCTGCAACTTATCAAATATTCCTGGCTGGCAATTGGCCATCATCTCCAGCGCTGCCTTGGCCACATCCTTGCAGGATATCCAAAGCGTGGCTGAATGAGCTTCATTTGCTTGCCCAGATACGCGCCGTATTTTGCATAACAAACTTTGACTGGGACTGCGATGGGATGGTATGTGATAGGATGGAATGGAATAGAGTGGGGCTATCCGGAGCGGAGCCCCAAAACTAATTAGTCGCGTCGCCCGAGTCTCATCGCATGGTGTCCTTTCCTGGAATGGGCAAAGGAACGAGGTCCTCCAGCGAAGACACGTGAGCTGCTGATGCTGCTTTAGGACTAGGACTGCCTCGAGTCGTGAAACTTATTTTAATATTAATGGCTAATTGCGGCCAACTTGTCTTTGCCTGTCATGGAAATCGGATATTTTCAGTCTGGATATCGACCTCTTTTAAGACATTTTCAATAATTTAAAGGTCTACGGAAAATTTTGTTTTCTCATTTGATAGTAAGGGGATATATTTGTATTAAACAAATATAAATGTACTTTTGAAGTCTTAGTTTAAACTATCTAAGGAGTTTATTTAAAGGTTTTAATCGCTAGCATTATTTCTCTTCTATTTTATAAGTTTTGTATGGATTATGGATTGTTCAGTCATATTGTTAAATTTCTGAAATTTGTATTTATTCCTGCAAAATTCCAAACCTTTAATGAGTAAAAATACATTTTTTCTTTCAATTGAAAAATTTGTTAATTGTCCAAAATTCATCGTTTCAGCCTGGATACCAAATCCACTTGAAATTCCATTTGATTTTCCAGCGGAAGCTGTCTCAGACCCGGCAGGAAGCTCAGCCATGTCTCTGGCCGTTCCTCCGATTTATTCGGGAGGTGGAACTTTGTAGCTCATTAGAATATTTTCTGCAGAAGTTGGGCCTGCCTGCCCGAAAACTTTCCTCCAGCTAGAAGGACAGCATCGAAAAGGACAAAAGAGATGGAAGGCAATTGAATGGGGCTAGTGAGGAGGCAATGCATGCATTTATTTATAGCGCAAAAGTACAACGAGTGAAACGAGAAAAAAACATTCTTTGTTGGCATTCCATTTAATTGGTCTACGAGTTGTTCCTGTCGAGACTTTGGACCAGCATATCCCAGTCCTCGTCCGGGAAGTTTCCCAGGCTCAGCCTCTTGCAACTGGCTGCGAAACAGGTCCTGTCACCGCTGGACCGACCTGGACTGGTCCTGATGGTCACTAACCTTTGGCCCAAGTGCAAGTTCAGCATCAAAAAAAGGGTAAAACCTCCGAAGATGCTGCGCAGATTTCTCAGATTTTCTCATGATTTTCTTCGCATCAAACTGGTCAGCGGCAGGATTCGGATGGGCCAAAGGATTGTTTGTCGGCGCTGGGCATCTAAGGGTGGTTTTAACGGACGGTTGGTCGGAGGTATCTTTACTTTCGTGTCACGTGACTGTTTATGTATACAGAAATTAATTAATTCTCTGGTAAAATCAACCTAATACCCAAATTGATCTTCGGCTATTCGAAGTACAAACAGTAAGCCTTTTTGATTTGGAATCATTTCAGCAGTTGCAGCAAAAATCACTACTTACTTTTAAAACCCCCAATCCTGATATTTTCCCAAAAAAATCCATATTTTGGTAGAAACAATTGAAATTGTTGTCCAAATATGGAATGTCATACCTCGTTGAGCTCGTAGTTAGATTCCGAATCGATTGGCATTTAAACCTAGACTTTTTAATTTTAGTCGATTTTTCTCAGTGTCTTTGATTTTTAGATTACCGCCATCTGTGGGTCGGTTTCCCAAGTAACTGCAAACCACTCTGGACTTTGGATAACTCTTTAAAGGTTTGGCCTTCAACCACCAGGCGGCGCACTCTCCGGATAAGTAAATTATCCGTAAGTGAGAGAATTTTACGCTCTCTTGACTCTCTCTTTAAGAATTTCAATAATAATAACAATAATTTTCGTTGATCAATTTAATTTATTTTTCAGAGTCATAATTATAAATAATAACAATATTAATAATAATAAAATAAAAATGATTTGTTTGTTAAAACAAAATTTTACAATTTGTTAACTATTAATAAATTATTTATTTAAATTATAAGTATTGCTCAAAATCGTTGTTAGCAAGTCACTTATATTTAGTTGTCAGAATTATATAAATAAATTCAAAATCGAAATGTTTAACTTAGACTGTAGTTAAATTAAATTAGATTAAAAAAATTAAATTAAAGAATTTTTAAATTTTTTGAATCTTTTATAAAATGATATATGTAACCTTAAATTACAATATTTATTTTAACTAAACAGGAAATTCAATTTTCATATAAATGGGAAAAGGAAAACGCTTAAGGGTCTCAAAATAATTCAAGTATTGTTGGTTTTATAAGGAAATACAATATGTGAAACCATTTTGCTGGTAATAAAATTGCTTAGCAACAATTAATTAAAACTACCCGAGGGCTGTCTGACCCATCCATTTCCGCTCATATAATCCAACCATTCCACGATATCCCTTTTTTCTGCTGCTACCCAGCGAAAATCTTATTGGTGAAGGCGAATCAAGGCGACCTCAAGCCAAGTCCTTCGTTTCCACCTTTTTTTGCAATCGCAATCGCATTCGGTTTGGGCTTCGCATTCGCCGTCGCGTAGGAAAAGGAGGCAGCGATATAAAATAAATTAAAAGAAAGAGCCAGCAGCAGGACGAAGCCGGGAATAAGAGCAAAAAAAGGACCTGGGCAAGGAGGAAACCCAGAAGCAAAGCAAATCCAAGCAAATGCTTTGCATTTTTAAAATAGAAAAGGGGCGGAGCACATTTAAATGTGGCTGGGTTTTTTTGCACTTCTCTTCTTCTTCGTCCTTGTCGTCCTTTTCACTTGGCTGCTGCCACTTACTCTCTGCAGTCCAATAAGACGAGGCGAAGGCAAGGAGGCGAGCGACAGAGACGCAGATAGAAACTAACTGGGAAAATCGGTGGGTCTTGTTAAAGGGTAAGGGTAAGGGTCCTGGAAATGGCAGGACGTGCACTTAAAAGTATAAAAGGCAGCAAAAGAAAATTATCAAACGAAAACAAATATTAATGCCAACGAAAGGGGCGGGGGGGAAGTGGGGCAGAGGCAAATGCAAATGACAGCTGGTGGAATGAGAGTCCGAGAAGTAGCAGAAAAAGGACCCAGTGACAAAATGGCACTTTGAGGGCACGTAACGATGGTTGAAAAGGATATGAAAGAATTTTCGCAAACGTAGTTAGTTCGGTTGGATAGTTGGGCAGTTGGGCGGTTGGGGTGGTTCAACAGCCGCTTGTCTGATTCTCCAAAGGACCGAGCCCCCGAGGAGCAAGGAGCAAGGACCAAGGACCAAACGCCCGGCATCGGACTGACTGCATTCATTTGTAAATATTGTAGCCTGTAGGATACGTATGCAAATAACATTAAGAGCATCGCATAGAAAAATGTAATTTCACTTGATTTGCTCAAAAATGCAAACAGAGACGAGGAAGCACAAACACACGCACACATACAGACTTGCCGACACACAGACACGAAGGACACGTACACGTACACGGGCAGACAGATAACGGGCCATAACATGGTAGAAAGTTAAACGAAGATAAGAGCCAGAAGAAAGGAAGGAAGGAAGGAAGCAGCGGCAACAGGAAAAAGTCAGCTCCTGACAGGATATGAAGGACGAAGGACGAGGGACGAGGGGCGGCTGTGGCCCGCTGGAAGGCATTCGAGGACATCGAGGAAGTAGGCAGTTACTTCGATACGACTGGAGCGGGAAGTAAACCGCTCAAGGGGGTAGGGTGCGCCAATCTCAAATAGGTAAGGTGGATCAAATAGTTTCACCAAAAAAGAAGTTATTATATGAAAAATACAAGATTGAATTATCTGTCTAGAGAGTTACCAATACAATGTTTTATCAGATTGAATGAAATAAATAAATACAATACAATACAATACAATTATATTAACAATTGAGGCCTAAATATTTTATTAAAACTTAAATGACTCAGGGACAACAAGTTTTTGAAGCAGAATTATTTCTAATAGGAATATTTTTGTTTGAATTTGGTTTGCAATATTTTGAGACACCCTTATGAAAAAACAGCCTACTTTCGAGTTCCCTGAGCCAGTGTCCTTTTCCCATCCCATACCCCTCGAAGCCTGGTCTGGTGTCTGGCGAGCCTAGCAACTCAATCGTGGCTGCTGCTATACGGGCCGCTCCTCCTGCTTCTTCGTCCTGTCTATGGAAATATCTTATAGCTGACAGCTACGAACACCGTGGAACAACAATCCCTAGATCACTGGAAAATAAGTACAAAATTTGGTTTAATTTAAAAGAGGAAGAGGGCTTTAAAAATGTTGTTACTCAAGTTTAAAATCTACATGATAAAATTAAAATGATTTATTGCTTTAAACAAAATTCGTTTTATATATACTATTTTTTGTCTCAATGGTTAAAGTCGAACTAATGCGGCATTATCATTTTGTAATTATTGCTGATATTTCAGAATTTTTTCCCAGTGTAGGTACACAGACTCCGCACACCGACACAGTTGCAGACGGTCGGCCTTTGGCTTACATTTTAAGTGTCTGAGGCCTCAATTGCTTTACTGGCTTTTCGACTGCCCAGAGAAACGATGGCGACGGCGACGGCGATGGCGATGATGATGACGATGACGATGATGGTCGAAAGTCTGGGGAAAGGCGGAAGGGAAGGCTGAGGGCCGACGGCCGGGTTATGCAACCAAGGCGGTGAGTCAATGGACTCCAACTCGTTCACGTTACTCGCCTTTGGTCCTTTTGTTGCACATTTTATCAGCGCTTTAACGTTCAATTCAATATAATGACTCCCCTATGCATAAAATGCCCGATGCACGAGGATCGGAGGGGAGGAGGTCCTGGCAAGTGGAACGTCTGTGTGAACGAGCACATACTTTTTATGGCGCCATCGAGTGCAGACAAGGATGGGAATGGTGTAGGAATGGGGATCCTGGAGCAGTCGACTTAAGGGGAAGATTTTAATTTGCATTCGTTTGCTTTCGTTTGCAGGATGTTGTTGCTGCTCCTGCTGCCTGCCGGCCGGCCTGCCTATATTTAATCGTTTTTGCAATTTCTCGTGATTTTCCCCTGCAGTTCGGTTCCGGGTTTGGGGTCTTCGTCCTCGCCGGCAAATTGTTAAGTCGCCCATAAATTTGACTTGTTCTTGCAGTTTGGGGCTTTATGGGGCACCCACTGAGGCTATTTGCATAATGGTTTATAGAAAAGACAAAGCCCGGACTTTGGGATCTCGGCATTCCGCACAAAGGACACACAGACGGCACAATGGCATCCCATTGCCTGGGTTGATTTTCCTCGGTTTTGTTGTGGTCTATGGTCTCCCATCCCATTTTCCATTCTAAAACCGGAAAACGAGTGGCTTTAAGGGCTATGCTCCTTTGTCCAGCATCCTTGGCTCGAAGTTAAAACCATCAACCACTTAAAATAAATTAAGGCGACGCCATTTTCCTTTCGCCCCGAGAGCATTCAGCAAACAACCCCGAGCTGAGGACCAACCGAGCAAGGGCCAGGACTTGCAGGATACACAGGATACACACCCCTGCTCTCCCCCCAAGACGTCGATGGTCTCCATGCGCCGTGTTGGCCATTACTTTTTCCAGCTTTTTCATTTATTTTTATATTTCTCCGTATATATATGGTATGGTATGGTTTAGTATGTGTGTAGAAGCCCAAGGGATCCTTTTTGCTATTAGTTTAGCAAGAGCTGCAGGGTTGGTCGTGGGCCCCGGCCCTGTCAAGTACAGTTTCGTATTCTTCTGCTTAAGCATAACGAATGTCCTGGCCCACTCCCACTCCAACTCCCACTGCCACTTTTGGCCAACATAGTTGGTCGGACAATTCCCTGGGAGAGAAACGTCCTGGGCAAAAGTAATTTTTTACTGTTAGTTAAATAAATGCGAATGCGAAGCAGCTGCAGCAGCTGGCACCGCAGGACCCAGGACACAGGATCCAGGACTCAGGACGAGGGCGTTAAAAGTTTCCACCATTTACTTGTGCCGCATCCTGTTCGTCCTGCCAGCTTTTTTTGCCCGCTTTTCTTTGGGGACCAGGACGTAGAGCACTGCCTTGTCTCGCTGGCTGAAAGACGTGCCAGGACCACGGGCAGGACCTGTCTTTCTCTCCTTCTCGCTTCTGCCAGACTGCCTGGCTGGCTGGCAAGATAAAAAATTAGTTTGGCGAACAAGATGAATGCCTTTTGCTGATTAAAATTGCGCAGCAAGCGAACCGAAGGGCGGAAAAGGCGAAGAAAAACAAGGACAGCTCTTAATGAAATAATATGCGAAGGAAGTTAAATTATATGCAAGCAAATTCTGCTATTTATTCAGGCTTAAAGTCGTTCTTGGGTATCTTATTATTTGCCTGGCAAACTAATTTAAATATAATTATGAAAGAACTTGAATTTAAACAAGCTTTAGCTAATACATAAGTAATTTCTTGTAATTAATTAAAAAATAAAAAAATGTTATTCGTAAGTTAGTGCGTATTAATAGGTAATTATCAGAAACTAAAACTGAATTACATTGAAAATATTACACACAAAAAAAACTGGGTAAAATTAATTAGGTGTGTGTCTTTGCTAATGTTGTTGTGAAAGTAACTATTTGATTGGTAGAATTGACAATTGTATGTGATTGTGGAGCAGTTTGACAATTAACTTGGGTAATTTTAGCAAGTTTTTATTTTGGGTGTATAAAACATTTTAAAGACTTGCTAGAAAGATTATTGAAATCTTTAGCTATAACTCCGTATCCACTTTTAGGCTCTTAAGTGCAAAGCAAGAATTTAAGGTATTCCTCGATTTTCCGTGTCAATTTGGTGCTCATCATTTGTCTGAAAGGAAATAGAAACCGAAAACACATTAGAGAGATGCCACAACAAACATTTTCAATCCGACAATGGCGCAACAATTAGTGTAATATTCAAATCGTAAATCATAAACAAGGCGGCGGGGAGTGAAGCCAAAGGGCTGACCCTGTCTGGTCAATTATTTGGCCAATTGCGAACAATAATTTCCACACAGGACACATGATGGCCGCCGCAGTGGGTCACCACCAACAGAACAGGACTGAAAACCGAACAGAATAAATGGGTGGCGGTGCGAATTAGTCGCGTGGCGAGGGCAACAGTTGAGCGGTCAATTTTGATTTGCCATAAATAAAGCTTAATTGAATTATTGAACGGAAAACACAAGCGAGCGAGCGGCACGCAACTGTTGCTTCTGACCCCCGTGATTTCTCCATCGGTCGGACCATTTAAATATGAATTAAACCAATTTCGAGTCGATTAATGTCGACGGCTCTCCGCATTCGATTTCGCCTTTCTCTCTTTCTCTCGCGACTGCACTTCATTTCATTTCTTTTTTTGGCCTGCAATTATATTTATTTTTCGGGTTCCCCAGCCTTTCCCTCATTTCAGCTTGTTTCCTCTGTATTTTTTGTGCCTTTTTTGAGTCTTTTTTTGTTGGCTTTTTTTTCGGCTACCCGGCACTTTCGGTTTCGATGCGGCATCGGCACCCGGCGCCCAGATCCGGGACAGGATCCAGGACAGTCCGGCTTATTAATGCGTGCATTGATGGAATACGCACACCCATCCAGCTGACCCACACACACGGACACATGCGTAATGCAAGCGTTCCTTGTTTTTTTTCCCTTTTTTATGCTGTTTCACATTTTTTGTTTTTTGGGAGAAACCCAAATAAAAATTGCATATTATGTAAAGAGCGGCGGCTGGCGTTGCTCATGTTGTGGCACTGTTGTTGTTATTATTGTTGCCGGTGGGGCGGCAAAAAAAAAAGCAAAAAAAAAGTGTGCAAAAATAATTCTGGGTGAAGGACGAGGACACTGGCCAGCCGGCGGGTGCATCCTCCTCCTTTGTGCTCCCCGTGCTCCTCCGTTTACGGGGCGTATGTGCGATGCTCGCTCATTTTTCTCGCTTTTCCTCATTCCCATTGTACGGTAAGCGTTGGGTGGGTCACTATTGGGTGGACCACCCGGGGTAACCGGAGTCTGGCGCTTCCGCATGCATCATCACAGCTGGCAGACGAGCGGCAGACACCACGCCCCCCTCCGCTTTCCACCTCCCTCCCATCGGTGACCGCCTCCCTGCTTCTCCCACTCATTAAGTGCAATAAACTGTGAACGGGAAAACAGAAATTAACTCCCACGCCCAAGGACCCAATTGGCACTGCAATTGTTTCGTGAGAATCGCTTAATAATTTGGTGGGGATACCAAGGTATCGGGATTTATTCAATCAGTACTGGGGACTTCAGCCAGTTACTTGGTTTCTGCATCGAGTGGAATTACTTATTAAAATATTATAGATCAAATTTTCAGACTTCAAGTTCTCAGTATAAACTTACTTATATAGCTTTTTAATTTTTTGTAGCGGTTGAAATATTATAGTTGAAAATGGCGGGTCAAAAAACCTTTAGCATTTCTAATTAATAACAGAAAATGTAAAGTTAAATTTTGAAAGTCAGTATTTATTTAATTTATTTGAAACCTTTAATTTAAATAATTTAGTTAGTTGCAAAAAGTAACAAAATACAAAAATCAAAGTTTAGCAAGTTTTTTGTTTAAATTTAATAAAGTACATAAGTGGTGTGATTACTTTTTTTTATAAGAAAAAAAAAATCTTATATCTAAATAAATAAATAATAATTTTGTAAACAGGTTAAAATATATTATTAAAACACAATATTGACCAATAAGTGGAAAAATGATCAAGAACAATTCATTTCCAAGTCCTTACTGCCATTTCTCTTTTCGAATTTTCCCATGCATACTTTTCAGCGGGCGACGAATTTTTTTGTTAATTTTTTTGTTTTTTGGCCAATTTGCCCCGGCGAAAGTATCTGTGTGAGTGAATGAGTGCAGCAGTGTGTGTGTGTTAATGCGGCTCATACACGTAATTGGCATTAAATTAAACGCCAGCCCCCAAACCGCCCCCCATTTTTCGTCTGGTGTGAAAAAAATGAATGACCAGCCGCAGTCTGGCATTCGTCTCTCCTCTCCAGGATATTTTTAGTTTATTCTTTTTTCGGCTGGCACTCACACCGATGTGCATACATATAGGTATGTGTGTGTGTGTGTGTGTACGGGAGGCTGTTGCATCTGCTGCTTATGATAATTGCCGGTTGCACTGCGTTTTCTGGCTCTCCGGCACGTGTCTCCTTTTCGCCACCCATACCACCCCCCTGGGTTTCTCTTTTTTTTCGGCTGTTTGTTTTTCGCATATGTGCTGGATTTTTTCTCCTTTTTTTTGGCCGTTCATTGACATTGTCAATGTCATTGTTGCCATTTGAGTTGTCGTCGTTTTTTACTCATTTGCCTTTTTTGCCCATTTTTCGCTTGTTTTTTAATTTTATTTCTGCGCACTTTTGCAGCGCATTTATATTTTCATTTTTTATTTTATTTAATTGCAATTTGTTTTTTGTTGGCGCGTACCACTTTTACAGCGTCGAAATTTAAGTTTTTTTTTCCTCTTTTTTTGACACTTTTATGATGTTTACATTATGACGTCACGGACGGAACATATACATGTGTGTGTGTGTGTACGGAGTGTCCTTTTTGGTGGGAATCTGATGGCAGGCCGAAAATCAGCTGTTTGTCTGCAGTTTAATTGACGTTTAATCGATGATTACTGCATACTTTTCAGCAGCTGTATTTTGGGGCAGTGTCAATTTTATTAGGGGCGATTTTTTGAAAGGATAGAGCGATATAAATAAACTTGTATTTATATTTATTTTTACAATATTTGTAATATTTTATTGGGATAATTTTGGAAAATAATTTAAACAGTCTCAATATTAAGAGAAATAATATGAAATATATGCTGATGATTCTATTGTTAATTTATAATCTAAATAAATCATTATTAAATTGAGTACACTTAATTACAGTTGGGAGCTCAACATTTGTAGAAGGACTGCCAGGTAATTCAATTCCTGATTTGTAAATCGGTATAGATAGATTTCTGGGTAAATAAAATGAAACATTTTCTGGCTCTTGATGAAATGAATATTCTGTGAATGGGAAAGTGGCGTTATTGGGATCCGAAAATTAACTAAAACGTCAGGCGCATACACATATTTGACGTTTGAGTGAAAATGGGTAAAATTTAAGCTGCCGGAGGGGCAAAGTTTCCCGGGGCCTCACAGCCCCTCTCGAACAAAAACAACAAATTTCCATCACACTTCAAAAATGTTGAATTTCATTTTTCATTTTAATGAATTTGTGTTGTTGCCGCACTGATGTTGTTGACGTTGCTGGCAGTTGTTGTTGTGCCGTTTCAGGTTGCCGCTGGGCGGCCACACACGCAAATTACCTTATTTAGTGCACACATCGCCGCATATAATATAATTTACTGTACATAGACCTTTTTTCCACATAGTATAAACTGGCATGTGTGTTTGTGCTTGGCGGGCTTACATTACCGCTCTTCCTGTTGTTGTTGTTGTTGTTGGCGTACATAATTTACTCAACTGGTTTTTGGGTTGGCGCTTTTTTCCACTGCGGCTATCTGTCCCAGTCCCAGTGCTATTCCCAGGATCAGGATCGGGACGGACCAGGCCCACTCCCCAGCTGAAGGCCTCCCTCTAACCTTTATCGTCCTGGCTATTCGCCAGTTTTGGGTTGTGTGTGTGCGTGCTTTGTGCGTTTGGGGGCATTTTTCAGGATATCTATTGGGACCGGGCGTACCCTACATTTGGAAGACGATGTCAATTCGTTAGGATGTGCTTTCCAATAAATATGAAACATTTTTAAACGAAATTTAAAAAAAAAATCCACTTTTTCTTTCATAAAAATAGAAAAAAAAATCAATTTATAAGTTTACATTTTCTTAAATAATTAAAAATGAATTTACTATTTTTCTTTTAAGAGTTTAATAAACTTTTGCTTGTACTTTTTACATTTTTTGTTCTTTGATTTAAAGGCTTTTTCTCGCGAAATATTTTAAAATGATAATGATTGTGAATATCGCACTCCTTTCGTTTGCTTTATTTTAATGTAGTAATTCCTGCTTTAATTAGTACAAATAAATATGAAACTAATTTGTAATTTAAATGAGGAGTATATGGATTGGTTTTATCCATACTTATATGCATATTGAGCCAGTTTAAAAAAATCATCATGAGTCACATTTGGTGAAGGAACATTCCGAATAATGGCGATTTAATTGGAGCAACCCCAGTGTTAAATTAATTAAAGCCTACGAAACGAGCTGTTTGCCTTTCCGCTCCCTGTACACCCAGAAAACAAAATGGACTAAAAAGGGGCCTAATTACCTAAAATTTTAGGAAACATGGCCAGAAAAATGCGCCAAGTCCATCATTACCTAAAATGTTGGTCATAATCGTTACCTAAAAAAATGGCTAGTGGACTAGATTTTTAGGTCAGAATTACCTAAATATTACGTATTTTTAAAAAAGTTAAAATTTTTACTATTGATAGTAACATATTTGTTTATTTTAATTGCTTATATTGTTATTATCGGATAAGTAAATATTTTACCGTTCTGAAAAAACAAACATTTTATTTTGTCCTCGGTGGGGAATCGATCCCCGGCCTTCTGCGCGAGAGTCCAATAGGCTAGCCTCTGGCCCACGGAACTATTTTAGAGGCCTGCGGCAAAACCAAAGGCTGATTCTAGGGGCATACGCGAATTCTATTTTTAGAATAGTTCACTATTACCTTAAAAGTAGGAAAATAGTCCACGTTGGTATTGATTTAATATATTGAAAGTTTTCCATCACTAGCATTAAGCTAGTTCTAATAATATTTTTAAATATTAAACTTAAAAATCGAATAATTTGTTTATTAATATTAAGGACCTTTATTTGTATTAAATTATGAGTAAAAATCAATTACAAGCTATTCCTAAATTTTAGGTCTTATGGACCAATTTTAAGGTTACGATGGCCTATAAAAATCTTTGTAGCTTTACCTAAAAAGTAGGAACATAGTCCACATGCCAATATTTTCAGGTAACCCATTACCTAAATCTGAAAATTTAGTCTATTAAAAATTTTTAGGTCATGTATTACCTAAAAATTAGTCCCGCATTTCTCTGGGTGTAGGACTTTCTCGATTCGGTTTGGCTGTCAGTTTGAAGTTTTCCCCCAACTTTTTGCCTGTCGGCTTAAACTAAAAATGGTAAAATTTTAAATTAACGACGCACGCACACAGCTGCAGATGCGGAGACCGACACTGACAGGACTCGGAGATCTGATGGGTATGCGTGTGTGTGTGTGTGAAGGGGTTTTGCGGGCATTTTATGTAATGTCGTCTGTAATTTGACGTTGGCGTACGCAGGCTGCATTTAAAATGAAAATATATATTGCCACACACTCTGATAAATGTGCAAAGAGAGATGGGTAATCCGTGCGTGTGCCAAAGCTCCAACTTTTGTGTTTAAGTATCTGATGGATAGGCGAGGATGGCCTCCACAGGAAATACTATTAATCAAAGGGCTCTAAAAATGGTTTGTGGTATTGTTTAGCCCTAAGTCCCCACCAGTAATCAGGCAGCTGCTTTCGAGGATCCGCGGTTTCTATTATTTAAGGCAAAATAATTGCAACTCGCAGCTGCTTTTGCGTGAAATAATCCCAACCCTCGACATCCAGCGCAAAAAAGGGGTGGAATGGGCTGGCAAGGGCTAAACAAACCCTTAAGCCACCAAAAAAAGAGGGTAAGTTCTCCGTCGGCCATTTTGGATTCGCAGTCCACAGCAACTTTATGCAAAAAGGTGAAACCTCAGTTTTTACTTGAAATTCAATTCAATTTAATTTCGCACAGAAAATCTTTCAGGCACTGTGTGCAGATGCAGCCGATTAAATTGGCAAAAAATGAATCACATTTGCCGCGCTTTTCACAGCTGCGGAGTATCCGTTAGATACAGATGCAAATGCAGCCAAAGTACGCCATCTTTGCCTTACTTTTGGCTACAGAATAATATCTTGATGAATGGATTTAATATTATTGTAATTGTAAAATCTACATTTAATTTAAAAGCTAATGAAAGTCCCCATCTTAATGCTCTTAACGGGTATTCCATTTCTCAATTCCCCAACTATTATTTTCCGACTCTTATCTCTCAAGGTGGAGCCGATTACCTGATGAAGCAGCCGCGATAATGATGACAATGTGAGCCGGCACAAACAAGGAAAACTTATTAATGTAATTAATTAAAACAAACAGCTTCAATTGAAACGCGACAGTCCGGATGGCACTGGGGGCGTGGCAGTGGGCGGTGGGCGGTCGGCAATTAAAGGAGTATGTGGCTGCCCTTGTCCCACGTCTGCAGGCGACACACATCAAAAGCAGCGGCAACACACACAGATATAAATCCTAGCAAGGGATGAGGGCAGTGTTGCCAGGATTGTAAAACCAAAAAAATCATTTCTTAATCCAAAATGAAAATAATATGATTTACTTGCTTATACAAAATAGAAAAATAATTTAAAAAAAAAAATATGACACGTTTATTTTTAAAATTTAAGTTAAATTTTTAAACAACGAAAGAAAAAAGGTTCGCAACATGTTATGTAAATGTAAATCCTGATTATACCGTTTTAAAAATATTAAAAACGACTTAAAAAATTCTTTTTTCAACATTTTAAGATTTTTTAATTTTTTTTAAATTTAAATAAATGCCAAAAAAATTGTAGAAATGCTATTAAAATAAATTTGATTTTCTCCTAAATGTTTACCAAAGGCTAGCAAAGCTTTTTAGAAAACTGTGTGAAAATCTACTCAAGCGAAAAGCAGATACGTTGAATATATTTCGCGATTGAAAGGCTCAAAAAACGCTGGATTTGACGTGAAAAGTGCTGAAATGGCAGCACGGGATGTGGGTGAGTGGCTGGCTTGGATGCTTGGTCTTCACACCACGCGTTCGAAATTTAAATCATAAATCATGAGCTTTTCCTCCACGGCATTTTTCATGCTTTTGTTTTCCACCTCCCACCAAAACGCACCTCCCCAACCCCCCACCCCTTAGTCCATACTCGATTTTCTCTCAGTGTTTTTTTTTTCTGTTGCTCGCTCGCTCTTTCGTTTGCTGCATTTTGTTTTTCGCATTTTTCTTTCGCCACTCTGGGGCGCTTTTTAGTACGCATAAAAAGAGAAAAAAGAGCCGCCATTTTGTTTTTTCCACTTATTTTCTCATTTTCGCCCGATTCACTCGCATATAGAAAATAAAATGCCGCAACATACAAAGGCAGAGGCAGCAACAACAAAAATCGAAATTGCTGCATACAGAAAATGCGATGCTCCCCTTGGCTCATTTATTTTGCAGCCCCCCATCGCAACCCTCCGCCCCCCAGCCATACCACCCACTGACACCACCACCCCCTGTCCGACCTTAAGCTCTATTTGGGCATTAAGGGTTTTCGCTTGGGTCCTTTGCGAAAGGGTTTTAGCTGCCTGCTGCCAGCTCCTTGTTTATCTGTTTTTGTGTTTCGTTTTTGTTTTTGGGGAAACGCTCAAAGACCCTAAATTATTCACGCTCCCCAGCCTCCCAATTTTCCCTTTCTCCCGTTTGGTCGGGGGTTCTTTTTTCCGAAAGGGGGAAACCTGACATGGGAAAATTTCGTAATTCAAAATTAACATTTAAGGATGACTTGGAGTTGGCCGCCATTCTCCTCGCCATTTCCCTTGACGCTTTCGCCTGTCGTACGGCGAAAAGGATGCGAAATGTGTACACAAAATTAACGAAAAAAGAGAAAAAGCAGCGTGCACAACAAAAAAGGATAAAACAGTACAGTTGCGACAAAATGCGATTTTTACTTTGCGTTCGTTGCGAATTTACGCATTTTGAGGATGTTTGCTGAGACTTCTCAGCCGCATTGTAATTGGGTTGGAGAAAGGGCATGTTCTATGGGAAATAGCAAGAATTTATGTCAAGGAGTGTGCCAAGGTTAAATTGTTAGACTACTTAAGCCAATTTAAGGCTGGTTGGACAACCTTTTTTATGCCTTGTGTAAGAGGTTTGGAGTCTTGAAGAAGGAATAATATTAAGGAGAAATATTTAATATATTCTTTTAATTTCATTGGTTACTTTCGTGTTATTTGCATTATTGATGTTGATTTTGTACCGCTAAACTTAAGTGCATAACATCTAAAGATATTTTTAGAGAATTTTGTAATTAATTTTTGTCTTCAACTAAAATAAAATCAAACATTTGCCAACTTTCAAAAAATTATTGCATAAACAATATTTCTTGCTATTATACTTTCTGAGCTAAAATATAATTTTTATAGTTCACCTAATCTTTATGCGTTAACTATAAATATTTGTTTGAAATTTCGTTGCATTATTAAAATTCGAACAGTTTTTTGGTTTTCTCCTGACCATTTTCAATTGAAGTCTTAATTCTTTTTAATATATTTAACTTTATAAATTGGAATACTTTATTTTAATAGGTTTCATTATTGCTTTCTTATCCTATCTTGGCTTCCCATTTTTTTTCATGTCTTCTTTGATTTCTTTTCTCTTTTTGGATGCCTCTGCATCTTTGTCTTCCTTGTGGCCAGGATGCAAACAATTTACGCAATCTGCCATTGCACTTTCTCCACCCAACCACCCACTAAACGGAAACCGAGCGAAACAAGAGAGAGAGTGTCGTCCTGTGAGAGAGAGAGCGAGAAAGCCGGCCGAAGGATTTCTCTCTCGCAGAGTGACTGAAGGAGCATAAGAGTTTGAATAAAATAAAATCAAATAATATGCACGGAGCAAGAAAAGCAAGGCTGCCTTGCCATTCCAGCCCCACAGCCGCCCACTTTGCAACACCCCCCTCCCAAAGAACCACCCCCACCCGTCCGGAAGTTTCTTTCCCACACAAACACATGCATACACTCTCACAAGCGGCTCGGCTTCGTATAGAAAAACGTGGCAAAAAGTCCGAGCCACCCACCTGACGCCCCCAATTTTTGCTTTTTTCGCTGGGGAAATTTTTTGTCTTTTTTTAAGCTCCACCTACTTGCTGCTCTGCCATTGGCTGCTGCTCCCGTCGACTGCGAAGAGCAGAAAAAGCAGAAAAAGCCAGGCAGCAGCCGCAGCTGCAGCAGCAGCAACAAAAACTGGCTAAAAGGGGGAAAAAAGGCTAACTCGGCACACACAAAAACCCCAAGCACACACACACATATAGACTCCTGCCGCCTTTGATTCTGTGTTGTTTGCTTTTTCACATTTTATTTTTAACATTTATATTTTGCGTGCGTGTTTTATGAACAGGCTTCAAAGGAGAACAGTGAAGAGGCGGGCGGTATACACACACACACAAACATATCCCCACACAGAGGGATATGATATATACTATAGTTAACAGCATTATGAAAAATGAAAACGATTTCCCTTTGCAGCGCTTTTCCTTCAACCGACTAGACGAGTCTGTGGTGCGTCTCCTCAAATTTTGGCTTAACCCGAAATAACACCGAAGAAAAATATTATAACATTAGGGATATGATATCATACGGTTTAGAAGAAAGTTCACTGGTTCATCTTAAATAAACACCTAATAAAAAGTCTTATTTTTCATTTCAGTAATTAGAAAAAATGCTATAGTCCTTTAATTTGTTATGTTTTAAAAAAAATCTGTATTCAAATAATTTGAGTTCTATTAACTAAAACGGGATATGATATCATACGATTTAGGAGAAAGTTCCTCGGCTCGTTTTCAATGAACACGTAAGAAAAAGTCTTAATTTTCATTTCAGTAATTATAAAAAATGCTATAGTCCAATAATTTGTTATGTTTAAAAAAATATATCTGTATTCAAATAATTTGAGTTCTATCAATTAAAAAGGGATAGATATCATACGATTTAGAAGAAAGTTCCCCGGTTCATAAAATAAAAAGTCCTATTTTTTATTAGGATAATGGAATTACATATAAACAAGCTATAGTAATTAAATTTGTTATGTTTTAATAGAAAAATCTGTATTCAAATAATTTGACAAATTTGTTGTTGTAATAATAATATTATTCATATGACATTGGTAAGAAATTAAGACTAACTAAAGAAAAACATTTAAGAATTCCCACTACTTTTCTCTCAGCTTAGTTTAATCAATTGGCTTTTAAAAACTTATCGATATTATTTCTCTGTGTGTGCTTTTGGGGTCCTATTCCTTTTGCTATGGCCCAACTTTAGCCGCTTGGTCACGTTGCACTCGCATCCTGGCAGCAACAATGCGACCCTGGCTCTGCTGGCCGGCAGTGGTTGAGTGTTTAGTAAGTGGTTTAGTAAACACATTTAGTTATTTGCCAAGCGGCGACCCGGCAAACAGAGAGGCTCTAAAAGGACGAGGGGGCGAACTAAAGCAAGGCCTCCCGCACGCACCGAAGGACATCGAGTGGAGCACTTAATGACACTTAGTGATACTCAATTATCACTGCGGCTCCTTGCTCAATTACTTGACGAGGCCTCTATCCTTTCCTGTTTCCCGGTCGAGAATCCCCACCCCCTCCACGCACACTTTTCTAATCTATGTGAATGTAATCTGAAAGTTTTGCGAAACTTCCGCCCGATTCTCTGGCTGCTGCAGTTTTTCGGCCAACTTTTATTAGCTTTCCCGCTAATTGCTTCTAATTTAATTAAATTTAAAAACTTTTGCGCCCTTTTAGTTGGAAAATATTGTGCATGCGGAGTTTTTTGGGGGCACCTGGGGGTTCGGGTTGCTGTACGCTGAGCTGGCAAATGAGTTTGGGCGTGTGTGTCGCATAATAGTTTAGCTATAAATTTTATGCGTCTGCTTGCATTTTGCAGTAAAATATTTTATAATTAAATATTTGTTTAATTAGTGCGAGTGGCCGGCGTCGCAGAGCATTTCGTGTCGGGTTTTTTGAAGGGGCTGGGGGATTTTGGCTGCGGTTCCCGAAAACTGTTCATTTAATAAGTGGCCAGCATTACATTATTTTGCCCTCTGTCCAACGGGGTTAGTTTGATAAATTTAATTTCGGTTGAGAGCTGAAACCTCCGCTCAGGCAATGGATATTAAATTGTATTTTTGCAAATTGGCAAAACTCAGACTGAATTAATTGAATAAAGATGTTTTGAGTGCTGTGATTTAATTTAACTCAAGACATTTGTTCCTTGGAGACCTAAAAAGTCTAGCATACAACCTTTTGTTAAAAATTAATAAGAAATGGTCTTTACAGATAAACATAATTGTTGAGACGGATGCAAATGAATTGATTGTTTGGATTGGAATAGACAGTTGTTTCTCTTCTATAGAGTAATGTTTAAGGGGGGGGTAGGGTCTAGCAAAAAAAAAAAAACGATTTTTTTTGTATTATTTTTTCTTGTAGATTAACATTTTAAGATTCTACAAAAAAAGTTTTAAGTCAATCGGACAAAAACTTTAGAAGTTATGCTAAAACTAGTACCCCAACCTCTAAGACTTTAGGTACGTAAGTGCATCTTTAAGTGCGTTTTTCTCGAAACCACGTTTTGAAAGTCCGTGACCATCGGCATTTCTAAACAGCTCAATCGATCGTTTTCAAATTTGTCGCATATTTTTCTGCACAAAAAAACCCGCCCCCTGGGAAGCGTTTTTTTTTATTTTTTAACTTAAAGTATTTTTTTTAAGCCCAAAGTCGAATTTTTTAGGTGAAAAACGCATTTTTGACTTTGGAAATGCAAAAAAAATTCTTTAAAAAAAAATTTAAAAATCGCGTTCCCCAGGGGGCGGGTTTTTTCTTTTCTTAAGCTAAATGTAAAAGCAGAATGGAAATGTAATAATTTTTGGAGGAGATACAGTGGTCACCGCAAAACGCCTTTTTTTAATAGTGTTCCAGCAATCGCTTTGCCACCGATATATTAGCCGATAGTATCGGCTATAAAAATTAGAGGATGTTATTTAAATGACACTTTATAATATACAATTGGTTTGAATTAAATCCATCCAACCAGTTTTTATAGAAAAAATCGCAAAGTTACTTGATTTTTTGATGCCATAGACCCTACCCCCCCCTTAACAAATAGTCTCCAGACATTTTGAGTATTAAATTACTATAAAATAGTCCTTTTTGTGTATTTTGCTGTTGTGAGAATAACTAATTGATGGGTAAATTGACAATTCTTTGGTTGGAGACCGTTCTACTATATTACATAGGTTAGTTTTACAAATCGATTCTTTTGTAAAAATATACACGTTCATAAGTAATAACATTTATATTAATAAGGAAGTACTGCATTCTTTTTCATAGTCCATTTATTGTGATTTACGTTGGGATCTTATTAAACCATCCTCTCTGGGTGTTTACTTTATTTTGGACTATTTGTAACTGTCGATAATTAAAATGAAATCGCCTTCTTAGCCAGCCAACCAGGATATGAGCCTGGTCGGGGGTAATTAATAAGCGTAAGCCCCGCCGACATTGCTTCAGCTTTCAGCCATTTGTCAGCTATTGTCTGACCCCGGTAATATATCAGCCGGAGAGATGCGGAAAATACGCTAGAAACCATTTTGGAGGCGAAACAAATTGGGGAAAAACAAAATAGCGCTACAATAAGTAAAATTAATGAGCCAAAATGTAATTTTATAAATTGTAAAGAGCTTCCGGCGTATCCTGTCTAAAATGGGAAATGAAAGCAGAGCATTTGGCAGGCCAGCGAAAGTGAGGAATTATGGAAGCCATTTCGGATGGATGGATGGATGGATGGAAGGATGGAGGAAGGAGGAAGGAGAAAGGAGAAAGGAGGAAGAGGAGAAGGAGGAACCGGGGAAAGCAAGGGTGAAAGTGGATTTACTTTCGTCTACGTGACACGAGTCCTTGCCCCCTTTTGCGGTTGTTGCCGGCGACGATGATGATGATGAGTCCTGTCCAGCCAGGACCTTCTCCCTGTATCCTTTCCATCCTTCCTCAAGCAGGAGACACGCATCGCGTGGAACGTCTGCGAGCAGATTAACGTTCACGTACCGAAAAGGGGGCCTGTGAGGGTGATACCCCACCAGGATTCCCCTGGGTCCTGGCCACGTCCTTGCTGTCAATGGCAGCAGGAGTAGCAGAAGCAGCAGGAGCAGCTCGAACATGGCGGCCATGATTTTCGAAATTAATTCAACTTGATTTTGCTTTCTTCCTTTTTGTTTTGCTCCCTCACTTCGTTGGTCCTTCTGTTTGCAAGTGGCGTTTTTCGTTTTTCGTTTTTGGGTTTTCGGTTTTTATTTTTGGGGTATGGGTGAATGGATGTGAATGGCTGGGTGCTCGCTGTCGGGCACCGCAGACAAGAAATTAAAATTCATTTCAAAGGCCAAGCGGGGAGAAAGGTTTTCACGAATATTCAAGGCGCAAGACTAAAAGTATGCAAGGACCGTGGAGATAACCAACCCTCATAAGGCAAACAACAACCCTTCTTGGGGGCGGTTTTTGTTTTTTGTTGTTTCCTGCCTTTCTGCCTTGCTGTTTCTGCTTTCCACAATGGCTGCCATGTTTCCTTTTCCTTTTGTTGCAGGCCAAAAAGTATTCTATTGTTTTTCAACTGTCATGATGAACTTTTGCCTTTGTTGTCGCATACTTTTGGCAACAAATTTCCGTAACCCCATAACCCTCTTCACCCCATCTCACATCGACTGCACATATTTTATTCTGCTCGACTTAATGCGGGGCGACTGTCAGTCGCTTTGTTCTTGTTGCGTGTCTGCCAGCTGTCGTCTTTATGGCACAGATCCATTAATATTCCCTCCCAAATGTGTGCCTCAGGTGCAGGCAGTCTTTGTCCTCCAATTTTTTCCGTGTGCTTTCCAGTCATTTTGCATTGTTTGAGACGCTGCCATAGGAACTTGTCCTGACAGCTCGGCTACCTGCGAGAATTGAGCCGTAAGCTGTTCAATTGCCGAGTCTAGTCGAGAGAGGAAATCTGTAACAAATCATGGTCTCTGCCTTGGCCTAAAGGTATGCCAAGCACAGCGTCTCATACTCTGATTTTTACACAGAAAAATATTGGATTTTACTTATAAAATGGAAGATTCAATTCATTTAAAAAGGAAAAATGGTAATTTCTTTAAGAAAGGATTTCATTCATACGAATAATACGTCAGATACTTGAAATTTCCATTCAATTTTAAATATGATATTAAATCTAAGCTTTGAAAATAAAAGAAAATCACGATTCTAGATATTTCAGCGAACAAATAAATGATATTGTTTTGTATTATTTAAGTTGAAAAAAAATGTTCAGTGAAAAACAATTAGGAAGCTTATATAACCTTCTATTGAGTTTGTTTCTTTCTAAGTACCTACTATTAAATAATTGTATTTATAAAGGTTCAGAATGTAATTGCCCATAAAATTGCAAAATTTTAGAAAAATCTATTCATTTAATTTCGTAGGTTGTCTAAACGCCGAATTTCTTTATGTGTAAACGGCTTGGAGTATGCAAAAATTGTTGTGCCGTTTTATTTTATTTGCATGTCTCCCCATTTTATGTGCACAAGTTTTTAACCCTGGCGAGTCATAAAATTAAAACCAACGCCGACTCTTAGGGTGCGACTGGTGGTCCTGGTTCCGTTCCTGCTTCTGTGCCTGCCAGATTGCCATTGCCTTTGAAAGCAGACCCACCTTGCCCCGGCCGCAGGGCTTCTTGGGCTTCACCTGTCCAGCCCCCAGTTCCAACCACTGGGAGCCCACCTTCCACGGCCTCGTCTGCAGCAGATTCTGAATGCAAGCCTAACGACCTGGCATTGTCGTTGATAAGGTCCAAAAATGCTTGTCTACCGATTTTTTTAAGCCAGCTCTTTGGTGGGTATGGTTGGCAATGGTTAATGTTTATGCAAAGGGGGCCAAGAAGGTTTTCGAAGGGGGAGGACATGCTCACTTGGATTCACTCAGGCGAAAGTGCTTGGAATCCTGTTTAGTCCAAAGTGGAGAAATTTGGGGCCTTTCAGACTTTTAAGTAAATATTCGGCTAAGCTTTAAGATAATCCTCATAAATTAGTCTACTAGCTTCTGCATTTTTTCGGCTTTGGAACTTTTCCCTATAATTCGGTTAAGTGATGGTCCTTCCGAACATCTCCTCTTGTTATCTTATTATTTGGTTTTCCTCTGGATAGAAATGAGAGATTTGAATGCACCTTTGTTAATTACAAGTATATTTACTTTGGGTAATTATACAAAATTAAAAAAATATATATTTTAATCATTGAACTTGGTTGTGTTTCATTCCGTTTCCTTTGACCTTTACCTTATGTGTAATTTAGGACCTCAAAAAAGTAAAATTTTTCTGATAAATTGCAACAAATTATCAAGAAATGTAGTTCAACACCGCGATAAAGCCGTAAAAAATTTCCAACCGAATGAATGTTTATTTTAGAAATTTTTTTTGCAAAATATCGTGATGTTAAAAAATTAAATATATTTCCAAAAACATGTTATTTTTATCTATCTAGAAGTGGTGTAAATATTTAGCATAGATAGCAAGTTGGCCAAAGCAGTTATTCCTTTAGCTGAAGCACTACATTTAGCCAAATTAAAAAAACACCCAAGAAAAGTTACTAGTTTTTTCTAAAAGTCCTAAAGTCCTTAAAACTAAAACAAATTTTGTAAACCCGTATCAAAATTGCAAAAATTTATCAAAAATAGAACAAATTTTGTTTGAACATTTTTTCCAGCGAAATTTAAACTTGGAACAGTCTACTTATATTCCTCAAAAACCTACCCACCCTCAAGTCATATTCTAATTTGCATATTCAAGGCACAGGCCGAAAGCTCAGCGAAAAGCTTTCTGATTTGAAATTTTAGAAAGCGTTCCATTCCCATCCCCTATTTAGTGGAGATTCGAGCACCCGCCTATAGATGGCGACACTAATGAGTTGGCATGTTAAGGGTGAACTTATGTTTATTAGTTCTCGAAGTTCTGACAGCCAACTCAAAAACAGAAAATATCAGTCAAAGAAAATAAGAAAATAAATGTATGTAAATGATTTGTTCTCATTATGATCTCTACAATATCATGACCAGTTTTATACCCTTGTAGAGGGTATCATAATTTTAGTCAGGAGTTTCCAATGCAGTGAGACGTTTCCGACCACATAAAGTATATATATAAAGTATATGTGTATAATCAGCACCAAAAACCGAGTGCATCTATTCATGTCCGTCTGTCCGCTTCTCTACGATCTTTTTAAAGCTTTTGCAATGAAACTTTTCCAAAAGTCTTCTTTCTATTAATGGTAGTACATATGTATGTCGGAACCCGATCGGACCACTATACCTTACAACACCCATAGGAATATTTAAAAATGATAGAAATATCATTATAACTTTGTTTGTTTTGAAGTAGGCATTTTGGATAGTCCAAGTTAACTTCCTTTCTTGGTATATTTAAAGACTGAATGACATTTTTGAAACGTAACTCTTGTAAGCAATGTAATTCAACCATGAAACTTAAGTTTATAAACTTATTTAAGAAGTAAATGAAAATTCCCAGTCAGTTTAAAATCTGTAAGGTCAGTACTTTTTGATTTATATTATGGTAAAGTATAACAAACCTGCCATTAAATAGTTCTATCAGTCGATCCAGTTAGCTGCTTCTGCTGCGCCTCGTGATTATTGAATTAGCTCAAATAATAAAAAGCGAAAATGAAAATTGCCAATAAAGTCAAAGCATTTTTATTCAAATTACGATTATGATAATTATAATAAGCACAAGCATATTATTATTCAACTAAAAGCCAAACTACGTACAAAAATAGAGTTACAGCTAGAATTACTAAAGCATTTCTTATCGACTAGTTCGGTTAGTGGGCCTCTAGTTAAGCTCGAGCTAAATGCAATTTTCTGGCCGGGTCCTTGGGGCAATCTGCAAAGATAAAGAGAGAGAAAAACGGTGAACAAGTTGAACATTCTGTTTCTGGAGACAAAAAAGCCACAGGAGACGACCCGGAATGGACATCTCCGCTTTCCTTTCAGTGTGTGCCCCCCAACGCAAGAGTTTACAACAAATTAAACTTGCTTGTGGGCACTAAAGCAACGGCAACAACATTGGCAACATGGCAAAGTTTTCACTTCAGCGAAAAGTTTTAATAGAAAATTTTAGTTAATAGTTTTTAACTTTGCCGCTGCGGTGGATTTGATAAGGGACCCCCACCCAGCACACAACACATGTAGAACTTTTTAGAAAACGACCGCAGCAACAAAGGAGGTGGCCCCAAAAGGGTGGGACGGTTCGGCTTGGTTTGGGTTGGGGTTGGGGTTGGATAATGGGGTACATAGCCAGTCCTCAGCTCCTGTTCTGCTCGGTTCTGCTGGCCAGCGTCTGTCTAATTAATTAAATTCGCTTTCGTGAGGACATCGCCTCGTCCAGCGAAATCCAGTCTAAGCAGCAAGATAAGCAAAAAGTTTCGGGTTCTTGGGCTCGGATAAAGTCGCTTGGGTTTTTTGGTCTTCCGATAACTCGGGAATCCTAAACTCAAGATATAACAGAACAATCACTTTATATATTATTTAATATATTTTTATTAAAAATACAAATAAAATCTATCCTAAAACGTAAATAACATGTATTTTAATGGGTATCTTAAAGGCGATCCCCTTTCGCTTGGCTGCCCGCTTGCTAATTTCCTGTTTGCTGATAAATAATGCGCCACACACATATAAGGCAGGCAGGACATAGAAAGGAGTTAGAACGGCGCTGTCCATCCCCGCGTTATGTAACTTTAGAGCACCTAAAATATTAAAACGCCCCCTGAAATCCCAATCCCCGGTGGGAGGTCAGATGGGGGCTTTCCTGAGTGACTGGAGGAGCGGCGGTACTGCAGATAAGGCGTAGCTGGAGCCCGTTGGCTTAGGATGGCCAGGATGCGCAGGACACGTTGGCAAAGAGCTTAAAATGTGGCCCTAAAATAACTTTGACTGACCTCCCGCCCACCCAAACACTCGCAAAACCCTCACGTCCACTCGCTGCTAGGATTTAGTATGCCACGCCCACTCCGCCTACCTCCCCTCAAAAGCCATCCCTTCCACATTTTAACTGCTTGGGGCATACATCAAAACTTTGGCTTACGCTTAGGATTTATTTATTTTCATATTTACCGAGGGCCAACACGGACGCACACGCGCCGCAAATGAGAGGGGAATGGAGGTGGTGCGGGGTTGCGAAGGGAATTTCGGAGGGGCAGACAAGGATCTCAAGGATTTGCACCTTCTGCAGGGCATTTTACGGCAGCGAGCACAGCAAGAAAATATAATGCGGAATTTTCTTTCTATTCGCTTATTTTCTTGTCAAGAAAACTCTAAACTAACATTATACATTAAAAGGTATTTTTAAAATAATAGCTCAAAGTAAAATAACTAAATAAATAAAACAGATAAATTAAATCTAAATTATCTAAAATCGGAAGAATTTCGAATTTTTAGTCCATATCTCCTGCTGATACTAAATTAAATGGTTTTTCCACCACCTCCTTTATATCAAAACAATAATAAAATGTTAGAAACCGATCTTCTTTTTAATTTACACTGTAATGTACATTTTTATAATTATCGAAATGTAGAAGAAAATTTAAAAATCGGACAATCCATTAAAAAGTTAAGTGCAAAAAATTAAATGGCCGCTAGATGGAACAGATCTCCATCTCCCTCGCACTCTCCTTAGCCGAGTAACGGGTATCTAATAGTCGAAATACTCGACTATAGCGTTCTCTCTTGTTAAGCTGAATTGTTCTCAGTGCACCTACATCTAATTCGGGTTGGGCTGCCTGGCGCCACTGGCCGTAAAAAGGAAGCTGGACCAAGGGGGCGTGGCAGGTGTCCTTTTTGTGTGTGGGTTTTAATGACTACGTGACCAGCTCCCAGGCGGCGTGTCCAGCGCTGCTTGGAGCGGCTTACGGGGCGTATGCGCGTTATCAGCAGGACGACATCTTCTCGGGAAGGACTCGCTCAGATTTAACGTATTCGAAGCTATTAAGAAATGACATTAAAAAGCGAGCACTGCCCCCGGGCAGACCCAAATCTCCTCCAAACCACCCCACTCGATCCCTTCGCTCGTTGTGTATTTAAATGCGCCATTTGCATATTTATTAGAAGGACTCGACGCGGGTTTTATTTAACTGAGGTTTTTTTTGCCTGCTTTTCGGGGGAATCTCTTGGACAGTGCGTGGCTGGAAATTATTAAAATAAGACAGCGCCACGTAATTATTTTGCACCCCACTCACGGGCGGCAACTTGGCATTTATGGAAGGCAAACAAAAGTTAATTTAGACGCTGCTTACATTTTACAAGCAATTTACCCGGCATACCCCGTTCATCCCCCATCCCCGGCAGCCATTGATGTCGCCTTTTCGCCCCCAACTCATGCCCAGTTTTTCGAATGGCTTTGTGCCGCCGACTACGAGTACTTTTCATCCTTTTCACAAACAAATTTGCACTTCCACGCATTCATTAATTTGCTTATTAAGAGCCGAGCGGCGGGAGTGAGTGACGGTTTGTACAATGTTTCCTTCTCTACATGGCAAGTGCCTTCCTCTGCAGAACTCGCATACCGATCTGTCCGCTGAGCTCTTGTCCAAATTTAAGCGAAGTGGAGCCAAGCCAACTGAAAACTGAGAACTTATGCCAAGAGCCATAATAAATGCATATGACAGCCTTTCCTTTTGCTGACAAGAAGAACTTTCCCCCGGTTCCCTTTTCACCGCCGGACAAGTAGCACTATATATAATTTCATAGTCGGAACTGCTGTACTTGCGGTAGCTGCAGTGGCTCATATCCATGTTCTCTCGAAAAATGGTTAAGTTCTCGAAAACTATTTCGCGATAAAATACAGAAATCTCGGAAAAAAAATCTATAAAATACAAGTTCTTATAAAAAATGATTTAGAAATGAATTTATGACATTTCAGAAAAATGTTAAGTAAAATGAAAATCAAGCTTTAAGAAAAAATGATCCTGCTATAACAAAATATTTAAAAGTTTAAAATATTTCATTGTTTTATTTAAGACATTTTTATAAATGTAAGAAAAAACATAATAGTTCAATTTATAAGAGGGAGAAATTTATTAGTTTTATTTAGAGGTTTCCAATAGAAATAAGAACCCGGAATGTATTTTTCTTATATGCATGTATCACTAAGTAAATGGAAGCCACCGCTGGGGCAGTTAAAACTAAAGCGGCAGGGAAACTTACGCAGAGTTAGAGGGCTGATGGAGATGGGTTGTCATGGGGGAAAGCGAACTGGAGACTGGAGACTGGAGAAAGGCGAAAGGAGAAAAGGGGCAGGACAAGGCCAGTCGCAGGCATGCAGCAATTACAAAGCCAAGGGTTGTGTCTGGGAAATGGAATGGGAATGGGCCAGGATGGGCAATGGAAATCGGGGGGTGGACACGTAGAAACTTGCAAATATAAAATTGCACAATTTAAAACGCAGACAAAAGACGGAGTGGGCGATAAGGGGGCGTGGCGGAGCGGGGCACGTAGGAAGCCGTGCTACGTGCAAGGAACAAGGAACAAGCAGCAGCAATGTCCTTGTGTGCATGGGTGTAATGGTGTCCTGTGCGCCATTTACATTTCACATTTCTAGTTTTCAGTTCAGTTGAGTCATTATTTTATTGCCAAGATACGAGCGGGGACTCTGCGTTTGCGACTTCAGTCCACTGAAACCACCCACATCCTCATTCCCCGATCCCTTTCGTGTGTCACTGCAGGACGAGAAGGACTCGAGGAACTAGAAGGACGAGGGCAGTGAAGAGGCAGCAGCAACAACACTTTTGCTTTTGCATTATTTCAAGGGTTGGGGCAACAGGGAGTTGCAACCACGGACGTTGTCTCGTCTCTTCTGTGGGTGGCTCCTTTCGTTTTCGTCCTTTTTGGACATTGCTACTTGCGCGTACGTGTGTGAGTGAGTGTGTGTGTTATTAGATTGTTTCAGCTGAAATGTTATTAGAAAATTTTGAATTCAAATTCAAATGACTTCGTACTTCCTGCCCATTTCCAATGGCATTTCGTCCTTTCTGCAAAGGACGTGCACTTCCTTTGTGCACTTGCATTGGTCTGCGTGTGCGTTGTTGGCTGCAAGTGTGCGTGTGAGTGTCCCTGTGTGTGTCTGTGGCTCGGTCTCTTGCATAATAACATGGATGCTGTGGATGCCTTCTCGTCCATTAAACGTAAAATGTTTGGAGTGCAATTTGCGTTCGTCGCTACACGTTGGCGCAGTTCTAAAACGAGCTTAGGGGAGGGACCATGGAACGGGTGGCTTATCCATAAGGGATGATTTCTCAACCATGTAAGGCACTTTGCATCTTCCAAAGCCCGAAAGAACAGGCTGGAGATGACAAGTTTTATAAAAAGTCGAAAAAATAGAATCGGATCGTGTTTCGTTTATGTGAGATCCCACAACCCCTGATTTTTGTTTGGTCCCTTCAAAATTACTATAAATATTTTTAAAAAATCAATAACAATTTCCTGTAAACCCATCCTTTTATTCACCAGTTAACGAAACATTTCTTTATGGTGATTTTAACCCATCTTAAAACTTAATATAATTTCCATTACATGTCTGTATATGTGGTTTTCGTAGAAATCGCCTCGAATGAATTTCGCCAGAGTGAAATCACATGATATGAAACGATTTTCTCTTGTACAAAGCCGACCTAAAAGAAAATTCTTACATGCCAAATGGAACCTCGTTTTCAATCTTGAAGCAATCAATTATTTAATTTCAGCACTGCACATATATGAAAGTCTGCACATAGGTATGTGAGCTTTCACCCTGCTCTGACCTCGATACATTATGCCAGTTGGCAAAGAGAGATCCTTAAGTTAGGAGGGGAGAGCCGGGGAGGATGTGGGGGAAATTTCAAATATTCCTTGCTACGTTTGCGGCAAAGAAAAGTTTCAATAAAATCCAAGCACACAGGCGGGCTTAGTCGGATGGCCAACCCCTGGGTTCTGGGCTCTGGGTTCTGGGTTCTGGGCTCTGGCCATGGCCAATACACAACACCCACAGTAACCGCAGTCGTAACACGGGTTAGAGTGAGAGTAAGAGGATTGAGAGAGTGGCAAGTGGGTGGCGGCTGGCCAACCTGCAGCGTTTGCAAACTATCTGAACTGAGTTTGGGTTCGGTTCGGTTCTGTTGAGGAACTGCGGTAAAGTTGCTAACGTAATCATACAAACCTTGCTTTGGTTAGATGACCATTGTGGCATATATAGCCTCCTTCTCATTCTCGGCCCCTTTGTCCTGCCCTGTCTCTTTCTGGCCAGTGGACAAAAGACGAGTTTGTCCAGTCGCCGGCATAAGATGGAGAACATGGCAGTGGTCGGTGCAGCTGGGTGGGGAGGGATGGTGCTTTTATATTCAAATAAAATGAAATTACATTGTTTTCAGCTGGCAAACAATTTGAATAGAATTTTAACTTTTTACTATTATTTTATTTCAATGCACACAAAGGCAGGAGGCCAGTAAGGACATCCAAGGACCACAAGATGTCCTGGCCGGGCAGGAGCAAAGGCAGCTGCCTCTCTGCGTTCCCCGGATCAGAATTTTGGCAAATGGCTGCTAAGGCCGTTCGCCTGGGATATTTCTTAATTAGAAAGATTTTGCCAAAGGGTTGTTCGGCACTTCTGCCTCCCCCTTCCCCCATTTCTCTTCCTTAAACGTCATTAATTTTACTTGAAAATTTACGTTGCCCCTGGGCAGTCTGGCACCCCCAGAACCTTCCATAACTTCTAATTCGACGACCCTTTTTGACGTTTTTAAGGGTTTAGGCCATGGGTTCCAGCTGGATACGTGACATCACTGTCCTTTTGGCGTAATTTATCGTTTTGGGGGACTTGCGAATTTTTAGTTTTATGAAATTGTTCCGGTCAATTAATTGTGCAAATTACGGGCGGCCGTTTAAAGCTTTAAGTTGCGAGTTAGAAGCATCCAGCAGCCAGCAGCCAGAAACAACCAGGAACAGCCATTGCCCTGCCTCCTTTGTAATCCATGCCAATCCATCTGCCAGCAAAATGGGCGGTCTGCAGGCTGGCCAACGGTCCCGAATGCATTTTCCCCAAACGAAATTTCCAGGCTTTGAAATTGCAAAATGCAGAAATTTTTGCCATCCTATTTTCAGATGGCGTTGGCTAAAAAATTTGCATTTTTGCCCCAGCGAGATGGCCCAAATGAATGCACATGCACGCACATAGATGCACTCGAAAAAAATCCACACACACACACACACAGATACTGAAGGGGTTTTCGGGGGGTGCATGGGGATATGCACGCCCAGCTCTTTGCCTTTGTTGCATTTTTGCCTAGATTGCAATTTTTTGCAGCCCAATTGAAACTGCAAAAAGCCCGAAACCCCGATCCCGAAACCAGACGCAGCACTACAAATATTGTACATCAAACGTGCGAGTCCTGCATCCATGGTTGTGTTTTAGAGTGGACCATAAAATGAACAATTTAGGAAGCAGAAATTTCTGTTTTATTAGTTTTTCATTTCTCGCTTCATATTTTATAGTAGTTCTGTTCGCCGGAAGAAAAGATAACTTTAAAACAGAGTGTTTCCAATAAAAGTATTTCCATTAAATGGTTTTAAAAATTTTTTTTGAAAAAAATCTGATTATTACCTTTTATAAAAATACATCGAATTAAACTATTTTGCTAATAGAATTGTGTATATTTTACTTGAAATTTTGACCCATGGGAATTGGGAAATGTAAAATTCGGCACATGACAATGGTCCACCCCTATTTGGCCAGTGTGGGTTTTTGTGTTAGTCCTGAGTCCTGGGCTCCATCAGCAGGACGAGCCAATGCATTTGTCGAGCCCGAGTCCGAGCAGACAGATCCGGAGTCACAGAACCCCGAGTCGGAGCCACAGCCGGAGCCTAAAATGCAGTTTTTGGCATGCAACGGGTGCCCGAAAAAGGGGCAAAAGCGATGGGAACTGCAGAAGGAGTTGTTGAAAAAATTTTGAAATTGCATTTCAGATGAATAGACGGGTGACAAGGTGGGTGCGGCAAGGGGAAGGGGTACGTACGTAGAGGGGCTGCTGTTCCATTCTGGTAGGGCTCCGGCTCCCCCGAACGAAAAAGGACTATTGAACAACGGATGCTGTGACGATAGATGGCCCAACTGGCTTTGGTTGTGTGAGTGACACGCATGGCTGCCGGAGCATGGCGATGGGAAGTCCCTCCTCCAACTGAATCGCCCCAGCTTTTTGTCCAGGCGGCCATTTTGATGCAAATGCATCTCGGAGTCATGTTTGTTGCTTTTGCATCTGGTAGATGGGCAGTAGGAGAAGCACACCCCCGTTCCAAAAAAAAACAAGGAATTTGTTGGGTAGAAGGGGGAAACTCCCGAGACAAAATGGCATGCAAATGACTTTGCTCAGATTTCTCCTAAAGGAATTGTCAGTGGTTAGTGCTCTTAAGTCGGCCCCCAAAAAGATGCTCGTATTTCTGCAGTATCCTTGGAAAATTGGGAAAAACAAAATCTGGTCTGCATAGAAACAATTTGCACTTTGAAGAGGTAGAGAAATGTTTGTTGGGGACACAATAAATCGGAATAATGCTCCTTTTGATTTACGATTTTTCCAGAATTCCATTGCAGAATTGTTATCTCTAAAAAACGCAGGGTGTAAAATCTACATTTCGTTTAATTTTTAATTTAAACGTAGCTAGGGGCAACCTTTAGGCACTCAAATTAGCCCGTTTTCGCGATAAGGATTTAATTTATCCTTAACGGGAAAACCGCTGCATATTTGGATTGTATTTCTTTTTTTTGTATTGTTTTTTTTTTGGCTGGTTTATTTTGATTGGGATTTTCAATTGTTTTGTCATTGCGGGGTTTCTCCATTTCCGCGATTCGCTCTATGTTTTCCCTTTCTGTTTTCACTTCCTTTTCGCTGGCTGTTTGTTTTGGAGCTGGGTCCTCTGCCCGCACATCCATCCATTTCTATTAGTTATTTGTTTTCCGAACGTTTTTGTAATTATTTGCCCGCCTGCCGCATGCTAAATTGCCTGAGTAAATATTTGACAATTTTGCATTTGGCCAAAGCGAATCGCCAGACCAAATGCACTGCCTAATGACACTGAATTTGGGGGGGAAAGAGGTGATTTCGACGTGTTTACCTTGGCGTTAGTTCGATTAACCACACCCCAGGAAAATGAGTTCAGTTTGGAGAGCAATTTAAGGCAGGTCAATCAATGACAAGCGATATTGATCGGAAGGGGGAAATTCCATCCTGTTCAGCTTCCAAGCACTCCGAACTATTTCAATTTGCATTCCAATTAAAACGCCAAACTTACCCAGCGACGAAGGATCCGTAATATCTGCAAACAGAGGAGAAATATTCCATTAAAATAATTGAATAAGTTGCAGCTGCCACATGAGAAGAGTGATAAAATATGGCTTAAGTAAATCCCCATGGAGTGGGTCGGAAGGAAAAGTTTTGCCATAGCTAAAATCCTATTCATAACTTTTGTTTTGTTGCACTTTTGATTGAGTGAGCATAATGGAAAATTTGCCATGCGAGTTCCTGCACGTTTTCAACCCCCATCCCCCTTTTTCCACCACCCACTCAGCTGTCTCCGCGGAGAGTGCATTCAGTCAGATTAGGTAGCCCCTTCCCCGCAGCAAAAGGATACTCCATTGGTCTGCCCCCCATCGAGCAATTGCCTCCATCAGAAGCAGAAGCAGAATCAGAATCACAATCCATGGGGTTGCCAAAAAGCATGCGGCGATTTTTTCAAATTTCTTTTCTTCTGCCCGCCGTAGTCGACTACATCAAAATGCATTTTGGCCAAAAACGGTTCCGCGACGAGACTTCCCCTTCCCTTTTCGGCAAAACCAATCCCGAAACAAAGCATCGAGCAGCACTCGGCAAAAATTGCAAATTTACAATGGACCCGGGCAAGGGAAATGGCCCCGTGGATCGGGAGTCCATGGATTCGTACATTTCATCTGCTGCCCCATCCTGGCGCTCCCTTTCCGCATAATTTGTATGCGCGAGCCGCATAACTGTCTCCCATTCCCAAGAACCTATCCCCCTTTGGAACCTAACACAGGAAAAAAGTTCCAAAAGTTCTGAAGGATAAATATGGATTCTTTCGGTGAATTTCAAGGATATCTCGGGTATCCTAAAAATAACCGTTGGAGTCTAAGGGTAGCATTTATCACATAATTAAATCATTTTACATTTAAGTCACTTACACTTTTAGCAATCTAGTTGGTATGCTTCAAGATCAACTGTCATATAAATGGAATTTATTCTAAGGGCCGTTTTTTAGTCCGTTTGTTACATTTTAAATTAGAGTTAAATCCTTGAAATCGTATGGGAAATTATTGTTTTAACCCTACTTTAAATTTAACGAACGGAAGAGATAACGGACCTAAAAGTGTCAGAAGTTTGAGTTATTACCAAATTGATTTAAATTATATAAGAAATCAGAAACCTAAATATCATAGAAATTAGTGCATCTAGCGGATCTTCAGAAAAGCTTGCCCTTCTAAGAAAATCGTAGGATAGTTGTTTTTTTGGATTAGACTAAATTCCCTTTAAATATTTCGAAATTTTCTTCAGTGACTGCCTCAAATATTCTCCTCCTTCGTGCATGTAACACTTTGGGAATCAGTGCAATGGCCAGGCTGTAGCAACTTTGCTGGCCAAAGTCCTGGCCAAATTACAATGAAGAAAAATTGCATCGCCTGGGTGGCGGAGATAGACGGAAAAAGCGGAAAAGGAGAGGGTCAAGTCTCAAATCCCTCAAGGCAGACGTCTGAGTGGGCACTTTTTGCATATTACGCACTAGACATCGTCACGTTAGCTGCCCCAGCGAAATGTTCATCAAATCAACGTTGCAGCAGCTGCGTCTCGCAGTCCCCAACCCCCGGGAAACGCCAACCCCCCTCCCCTTGCACCTGCCACTGCGACTGCGACTGCCTTTTGCCCCCTTTTTTGGACTCACTTTTGTTGCAACGTTTTATGCATTTTTTTAGCGTCTGCATTGGCAACGTCTGTTGTTTCAGCTCCAAGACAAATGCCACAGTATTAAGGCCTGGGCCACGCCCCTTCCCACGGCCGCCCACTTCCCCGCCAGACGCTGGAAAAAATGGCCAAGCTTAACAATCCGCGTTTCTGGATTTTCCATTTTTCCACATTTACCCCAAACTGCCAGCGTCGCGTACGTGCCGAAGTCGCCTTGTCCCGATGTCCTGAACTAGCCCACAGCCGGCAAATGCAGCTTTCCTTTTGCATACAGTCCAAGCCTCAGAGCCCATCCCCATCCCCCTCGATCCCAATCCCCCAGTGCAATAAATACAAAATGCAGAAATGCCTGGTCGGGCACATCTTCAAGGCGCCCACTCACCCATTTACCCCCACGCATTTTTTGCACTATATGAATTGCATTGCCAACCCTTGAAACCATCGCCAAATAGTACACTGAGCCGAAAAAATACATTAAAAAATAAATGAATTTTTTTAGAAAGACATAGATATAACTATCAAAATGCCATAATTAACAATGAGAAATGAATTGATCATGTTTTTTTTACTATCGAAAAAGGGGTGCGATATGTTAATAAATAAATCAAGTGCAAGATACATTAAAAACAACCGAAATTATAAATGAGGAAGGTAACTTTGTGTATTTTACAAATAAAATTGAGGCCTTCTATGTACTATACATTTAGAATATTATTAGTGAGATTTTGGAATCCTAAAGAAAAGATATTGGTAACAAAGAGCTTGATTTATGGCATTTGGCACTATCGATTTAATAAAAACAAAATGTACAATATTATTAGTGAGATTTATGAACCCTTTTTGGTAAGAAAAGTGCCATCTCCTTGATATTTGCTCTCTGTGCACCCAGTGGCACCCTGAAACCCCCACCCCCACATCTGGGGCAGCTGAGGCGTCTCGACGACGAGTCCGTTGATTTGGCATCGCTGCAGCGCCGTGGCCATATCCCGTGTCCAATCCAATTCCACTGGCTGGGCCTAACAATGTGCATCCGCCTGGGAGGGGTGGACTGGGTCCTTGGACTCCTTCGTCCTGCCACCACTGATTCGTCGTTGTCCTCCTCATTCGGTTTGCTTTGTTTGGGTTTGGGTTTTGGGAGTGAGTCGCACGGCGCGCTGCTTGTTTTGTGCCATTTTTACTGCAGCCTTTGGCTTGCATTTTTTCTTGCTGCCTTCACTTGAACTGAACTGAAGTAGAGATACCCAATGCTACAGCTCCCTACACCCATTCCCGTTCCCATTCCCCACCCATTGTCCCTTCATCCGGCCGTGCTGCAGTTTTTGATTTCACTTTTTGGCCACCCAACCCCGCCCCTTAGTATTTTCCTTGGGAGTGGAGCTGCACTGAGCTTCGATTCGGCAGGGGGCGTGGTACTTGTGCCGCCCCTTTGGCGTCATGCAACACTTTCGTGGACGTTGCATACTTTTTTCGATGCCGTTCTGCAGCAGTAGGCAAATAGCAACATTTTTTGCTCGCGTCTTTCTATTTTTCAGCTGCAGAGTTTTTCGCATTATTGTGTACCGGGGAGAATACACTGAGTGACAAAAGGCTGTGGATCTTGGAATATTTCGGGGTTTGTTTTGGTAATTAGTAATTAGTAATTGCAGTTTTGTTATAAGATATTTTAGAGGCCCATAAGTGAACTCATTGGATAGTAGAAATATTTTTGATTCAATTGAAAGGCATCAACTAGTTTTCATTGGGACTTAATTATGAAAGTCTTATTTAGTTTTTCAAACAATTCAATAAAATTTAACTTGATATGATATTAGAAAAATGTGTAAATCCTATACCAAAGTAGGACTCAAGTAAGTAAGTTGGTAAGAAACAATTTTAAATTCTTTTAAAATTTGTTCAACATTTAAATTGATAAAATCTAACTTTTGAATATGGTAATTTTTTTGCAAGATATTTATGTGAAAGTTTATTTAAGTTTTTCAATACAAAATTTATAAATATTTTGTTGACAAAAGTTAAAAAGTTTTCGATATTTAAAGACAGGATCTAACACTACAGGTTACAGAGGTTCAGGATCCGGTTTGCTCCTGTGAGAGATCCCCATTCTGGCGGGCAGAATTCCTAGTGCACTTGCAGGCTTAGTCCAGTCGAACAGGTCCTGATTTTAGCCCCAGCACGGGGGCTCAGAGGCAACAAAAGCAAAACACATTGCTGATTGCATTTGCTTTGTCTGCCCCATGCCGCTGCAACCCCCTCCCCTGCAGATTTCCACCCTGCGGCTCTGTGTCTCTATGTGTTCGAGTGTGTGTGTGGAAACTTTGGTGCCCAACTGCAGTGCCAAAAAGCAAACTTGTTGTTTACGTTTTGTCCCATACCCGAACTCCACATTCCTCATTCCCCATCCCCCAACCCCCATCCCTTGATTTTGCCGCTTGCTAGGCTCATGTGCAGTCTTATGATGCTGACAGTTGTCGCCATTGCTGCTGGTCCGCAGGATCCTGCTGCCCAGCTCTCCTGCAGCCATTTTGAAATGCAGTGCAGGCGGGAGTGGGCGATCCAAACAGGGGGTAGCGTCGGAGTGGCAGTGGGTGGCGGGGCCAGGACATTTCATTTCTGAAGAATTGCTTTGTCGGCCCAGCAACGTCGTCGTCGTCGTCGCCGTCGACGGACGGTCTCATCCAAAACAACAGCAACAGCTATGGGAAAACGAGGGATGAGCAGCTGGTGTGGGTGGCAAAGGACCCAGTACCCAGGATTCAGAATCCAGGACCAGTGCATTTGCCTCTGGCCAGGGGGGCGGTTGCGAAATGCGGATCCATGGTAAAAAGGAGTGCCGCACGTTGCACAAATGAAATTTTGCATTTTCAATTTTTTGAAATAGGCTTTTCCTATGCCCCAGACAGAGAGAGCAGGACATCCCCATCCAACTACCCATCCATCCATCCGTGCTCCCTTCTGTTCGCAGGACTGCGGCAAGGAAAAAACTGCGCCATGATTCGGCAAAAACCTTCGACTTTTGTCTCGTTTCGCTTTTGTTGTGCACGGAATTTTATTTCTCGGCATTTGATTTTGTCGCTTTTCGCTGGCCTGCACATCCTGCCTTCCTCCTTTTCCCCATCCTGGCAACTGCATTTTTTCCTTTGCCAACTGCACTCGTCCAATGCATTTCTCTCTGTGGCCTTCTTTTCTTTATTTTCCAGAAGGGGCAGCACAGCACATTCGGGGGGTTGGGGCTACCCCTGCGCACTTGTTATTCAAAATGGTGGCCACCATGCATTTTGAGTTTTTTCTTTGCATTGCTTATGTTTCAGTTTTGTTGCCATGGCTGCCATCGCTGTTTGCTCTTTGGGTTTTGCTCTGTTTTTGTCCTGTTTTGCTTTCAACTGCCGGTGCAACAGCAGGGGGGAGTTGGGCGGCGGCAAAGAATGCAGTTGTACATAGCGGGGGGTGGGTGGTGCATCTGCATCTGCAGTTAGCTGTGCGAATTCTTTGCCTGCTCTTATTTTTTTCCCGACGGTTGGTAAGGGGGATGGTCGCTCTAGGGAAGGCGCCTGCAATCGATAAATTGAAGAAGACTGCTCCCAGCTGAGCGCACCACCCCATCCCCTCATCCATCAGTGCCAGCCCCCAGCCCCCCAAAAACACAGCCCAATCCCAACCCCACGGGCATGGCATTCGCCTTTATTAGTTTCTGGCTGGAGGACAAAAACTGCATCCGCGGCGAGCTTTGTGAAAAAATGTGAACCTGCATATGATCCCGATCCCGCTCGCAGTTCGTTAGCAGCACATCCTGTTTTCGGGATTTGTGCCCGCTCAAAGGACCCTTCTGCATTTTCGTGGGCGATTCGGTCTTTATGATTTCTGATTTGTTTCTTTAAAACATATTGCCTGAATCCCTTAAGACCATTAGGAAATTATACATTTTATTTTATGAATTTTGGGTTTAAAATATTTTATGTTTTTATTAATAGCTGTGGTATTTGAATTTGACTTTTAAAAGTTTTCGTTTATAATCCTCACAAACCATATTGCAGACACTTCTTTAACCTATTGAAAGTAATTGCATTATCATCGATGACCTTTTGGTTTGAAATTTATATCTTTAACTATATTTTTAGGAATTGTTTCTTTAGAAAACATATATTTATAATCCTTGCTTTTATGCTGCCATGAGTACGAGTTAGAGTTTATTTAGAATTACATACGTATTCGATTGAAGAGTGAATCTGATATTGTTGTGATGCCTCTGTGGACACCTCCTGGCTGGAACAATGGCAATCAATCAGCCGTCGGGCAGCGCTTAGATAAATTACAAAACCGGACAGTCGGCAGCAGGACTCTGGCAATTACACGGCCGGCATTATGAGTGTGTTTTGGGTGGGTGATTGGTCCGGAAAATGCATCAATTAAAATTAAAGCTGCCGCATCAGCAACGTGCAGCGTGCAACCCAAACCTGCAGTGTGGACCCAACTTTGATTAGATAGGAGTGCATTGCTCCGAGTACATAGAGAATGTCTGGATGGATGGTTGGGGGATTGGAGGCGGCTTCTATGTGCTGGACCCGCATGCATGCATGCCGTATATGCAGCCGGGCTTACGTGGCGTATGAAAATGCATTTTGGCAAAAACATGATTTCTGGCCCGGCTGTAAGGGCTGTGAGGGGGAGGACAATTGTGCGCCACTGTAAAACCAAAGGGCAAACATTGCAGCCTTTCCTTCCACATCGCCATCGCCATCGCCTGGTCGACAATGCAAATAGGAAAGCCGGAAAAACGCTATGCACACACATGCACACAGCTCCAAAAATAACATTGCACTGGGTGGAGGCCTATAAATTGGCAGCAAAAAAGGATTTGGGTGCGTGGGTGTTGTGCTTAGGTGACTCCTCGCCTCCCCCTCTGGAAAATCCTGCAGGACAATGGACGCAGACGCAGCGCAGATGACATGCATAAATTGCATATCAAAGGTGCATCAGGAGCAGCATCGGACTCGGAATCGGAATCGGGAGGAGCAGGAGCAGGAGGCGGGTGGTGGTGCATAAACCTCCTCCTGCAATCCATAGATTTATGCAGCCTAGTCCAGCCAGAACCCAGAACCCGGAGTCCGAAACCCCTGCCACATATAGTTATGATGCATAACCCAGAGCTACTGCCATTGCAGCTGCAGCCGATGTTGGCTGGCCTCTGGCCATCGTCGAAACGGTTTTCGTTTGTTTGCCCATTTCGTCCCCAAAAGTTTTTGATGAAAAATGATGCACTTGCCCCGGACTGCCCACCACTCCCTCCTACTCCGCCAGCTGCTTTGTTTTGTTTTGTTTTTGGAAAATTTTCAATTTGCCGGCGTCCAGCAGAGCCCAAATTGGAAAAATGCCACGGCCAGGAGACTAGAGCAGCGATAGAGGATACTGAGCCCCAGCAAAAATAGCCAAAACAACAACAACAGCAGCAGCAGCAGCCGAATATTATTAATGAAAATCAATACATAAATTCTCGCCATATTTAGATTGTTTCGGTTATGTGTTTATTTTGTATTATAGTTACGTTTATTATGGAGCCGCGGCCGAGTTGCCAAGGCAAAAACAATGCCGGTCATTTTGGGCCGGCCTGAATTGCTGTTTTGTGCGAACGGGCTCGCTGTTAATCTGGCCATCTGAATAGTCTTTAATTTATTTGAAATTAAATTGCATGCTCTTGTGCAAAGCATTCAGCTAGGTCTATAGATCATGGCGGGATGAAAAAGCTTCGAGGGTAGCTGATTTAAATTTATTTAAATGTTTGGTGACCATTGCAGTTAACGTTTATTTATTAAAATACCTAAGAAGTAAGGTTAAAATGAGTCGGTTCCAATATTAAAGAACATTTAACCTTCTCAACATTGTAAAATTTTAATTACAATTTGGAGTATCTCAACAATGCCAAGAGATTCTACTTAAAACATTAAGTTTATAAAAAAAAATATATGAAAAAGTTAATGTGTTTAATAGTAAACTTGCAATTTCTGTAGTAATATTTGCATTTATTCAGTTAATAATATTATTTCTTGAGTAAAAATGAAATAAAATGCGAGATAATGATGGATATGCAGCCTACTTTTTCAATATGACTCCAGAATAATTCCAAATATTTCCCAAAAACAAAGACTCTTTTCCCATTTTCCTCGATCTTATCGTGTTAAACTCCCAACTCAATCACGCATACGCACCATTAACTTCTAAGGATGCCCAACATAAAACCAAGACCAAACACACGCATCCTGGCAAGTGAAAAAGGAGAGAAGAGCCGTTTAAATTATATCCCTAGCGTTTGTGTGCTTGTTGTATACATATGCTAATACAACCACACACACACAAACAGATGCGGAAAAATGCGAGTGAAAAAGGAGAGCGTTTCTGGCATTTTTGTGTGTGTGGCTAATGTCGAGGACTCGAGTCCGATTCCGATTGCAGCTTCGGGTATATAGAAAAAAGAGGATGCAGTCGAATAAGAAAAAGAAGAAAATTTGTTAGAAGCAAGGGTAAATCGAAGAATCCAACTAAGTCCTTGCATAAGGATATCGAGAACTAATAAGGATGTCTTTAGCCTAAGTTCTGCGATCTATTGAAAATGCATTTTTTCAGATCGATATGAAGGCGCACAGGCCACCCACTATCTCTAAAAAGTCAGCTGCCACCCACTTCGTCCTTCGTCCTGTTGCTGCCGCTCTCTCTCGCTCGGTCGCCGGCCCTCTCGCTCTTTCGCTCTCTCGCGCTGCGCAACGATGGCAGTTCGGCTCGCTCACCAACACCAATGCGCAGCGTTTTTCTAATGTCTGTTTCTCTTTCTCGCGCATTAGTTTTAGTGTTTTGCCTCTCGCTTTTTTGCTCCTTTTTGCCACGGCTCACCCATACAGTCGCACACAGCGAGGCTGCGCATGTAAAGGGCTCTCATCCCCACTCCCCCCAATCGCCACCCCCCTCGCCTTGTACATAAAACATGGGCGTGTTTGTGCCGTCGACGTTGCTGCCGACTGCGCTGCCGGCGCTCCAAAATTTTGTGTACTTTTTTAGGATACCAAATAGGGATACGCACCGACACAGACGCAGGACCTTTATATACCAGTGTCCAAAAAGGGAGTAAAAATGCATTCCGCCTGCACCAACTAAAAATGCGCAAGGCACAAAAAAAGGAGGCAGGGGGTTGGGTGGGCGGTCGAGTGGGTGGTTGTGTAAAACTGCATGCTGCTGCTGCTGCCATTTTAGGCGGCCATCATGAGGCTGCAGCTCCAAAAACTCCTCGGCTCTAATGCACCTCTGCCTGCGTCGACGTCGCTGCTATTTTTCCATTTTCCATTTTGCCACACCCAGAAAAAGTGCATTTTTCTACGACAGTTTTTGGCATTTTTGCACTGTTTTTATTTGGCTTTTATTTTTCGTCCCTGTTTCTGTTTTTGATTTCCCTTCGCTTCGGCTGGCCATGTACAACAAACATTCACTTGCCACTCTTTTTTCTCTATGTATATACGTGCATGCATACATGCAGGCGGCCATACGAGTGTGTGTGTGTGGAACTGCATTCGGTTGGTGCTAAAAGTTGCACTCTATATGCACATTTTGTGTGCGTGGCCAAAGCCAATCGGGTGCCCGCTGCAGTTTTGTGCTGCTTACTTTTTCTCAACCCCCCCAACCCACCTTGGGTATCCAAACCCAGAGCGACTCCAACTCAAGCCCCTTTCCTGGGTCCTCGAGCTCAGGAAATAGACTCCCCCGCCCACTTAGACTTTGGCCTTTCCTGCTGCATCGCATCGCATCCCAAGCTGAAATATTTGCGAGCTATAATTTTCCATCAGCAAACGATGATGTGAAAACATTTTTGAGTAATTGAATGTGTCGTTAAGACATTTCATCTGATAAACCCTCAATAGCCGATTCATCTTGATGGGATTGGCAATTAGGCAGGGTAAACTTTTAGAGTTTCGTAGAGATTGCTATTCAATTACAATCAATATAGTAAGGTTCATTTTAAAATATGTATATCAAATTGTATGTTCAGATTCACTAGAGTATTTGGCTGGGTATTAAAGGTACGATTTTAGTGAAACATCCTTTCAAAAAAGATAAATTGCTTTCAAAAGGTTATTTAAATTCTTTTGGTTGTTACCATTACGAAAATCTGATCATTTTTAAGGATTTTCATGTTTTTCATTCCTAGAAAGTGTGATTTCATTTAGTTTCAAAAGCTTTGAAATAGTTTGGCCTTAACTTTAAAGTCATAGGATCCAAGCCGAATTAACTAAGTTGGAATATTAATGTTCAAATTGAAATATCTTGATATCAATATAAAATGAAAGTCATGTTTAAAAAGATTTCCCCATCAAATAAATATTAAATGACAGTCTAATCCTTCCAGATCAATGGACTTCTAGCCCCAATCTCCTGCCCTTTCACCAACCCTTCTTTATCCGCTGACTAGAATTCGAAAACAATCGAGGGCAAACGGAGTCAACCGCATTGGAAATAAATCGGATCGGCGTCAATTAATAACGAATTAAAACTCCTGCCGGTAATCGACCTCTGGATTCTAATCAAACAAATATAAAGCGACCGTCGCAAAGTCAGACCCACAATGAGGTCTAAAAAAAGAATATAACGTGAAAAAAATGTGAAAAAAGTCATCGCTGCGCCCACAGAGTAGTCGCTCAGCTTATTCACATTTATAATATATTTTTTTCTATATCCTCTTGCCCATTCTGAAACACACACTCACACACATATAACACACACATGTCCTGCCGGGTTTTGCTGATTTTTTCGCGCGACTTTTGTGCGGGGGTCGGGATTTGTATTTTTTGCATGCTGCCATTTGTTTGTTTGGGTTGTTAGAAAATATATTTTTTGCGAAATTTACGACAGTGGGAAAGCGGAGAGTAGGGAAAGGAGAGAAAGCGGGTGCCGAAAAGGAGAAGCGGCAAAAAATATGCGATATGTGGACGCGCCAGGAAGGAAAAGGAAAGCGGCAACAATTTTTTCTATGCTGCTGCGTTTCGTGTTTTGTTTTGCTCTGGTCTGGTCTGTTCTGGTCTGGACTAGCTTGGGTTTTTTTAGGCGAAGGCGAAGGACGTTTGAGTAACCTTGTAACCCTTTTCTCGCTCTCTCCTTTCCCCACTCTCCATTTGCCTTTCTCCTGCGGTCTGTCGAAAGTGTGTCCTTTAAGCGACTTCCGCTCGCAGTCCCCCATTAAATTGGATAGTTTTTGATTTTCAAGGTGAAGTCCCCAGTTTCACCTATTTCCGGCGGAGAGACTCACCAGGATCAGAAAGGCAGCAGAGGAAATCCGGCGCTCAGCTCCGCTTCGATCACATCGCGTTCGCTGCTAAATTCCAACTGATCTGCGCGGAAGGTTGGCCAAAATGCCCGGACCAGACACACCAAACAGATCCTCAGTTCAGAACCAGTTTCAATCAGAGGATTTGGGTGAAAAAATGCATTTTTCAGCCCAGAGTTTTTCTTTTGTTCGACCAACAATTGATGACGGAAGATCTTCGCGTTGTCTTCAAACTGGTTTGCTCGATGGTCAGCAGCGCCTCACCTTTTTCACCCGGTTCACCCTTTCAGCCTTTTCCCAAAACAATTTCGGTTAATAACCTTGACAAGGGTGCCTGCTGGGGGAGGGGGATGCTTTTTGCCTGGGAACTAAAAAGCCTGTCAAACTAGTTATATCGCCTATGCGAAGTAAATGTCCAGTCGCCAAGGACAACGGAAAATATTTATGGATCCTCTGAGCTGTGCTATACAAACAACACTTGGAGATTATTTGGCAATCCCGCTAATTGGGGTGGCTCATTCCGATACGGGATATGGCCGCAGGAGTCAGGAGTCAAGGGTTAATTGATCTCCACACCCATTCGGGATGGGTTATCTGCGTCCGGGACAGACATCATCCCTTAAGTGTGCCCAGCACGCGTGCGCCCTCCGATCTGGACATTCCAAAATGGGACCCGAACTTGGAATAGGGTTAAATACAATAGCGTTAAAGATACAAATGTCATGAATTTGGTTTTCAAAATGGAAACCCGATCACAAATAGACGAAGGCATAAAAAACCGTCTAAATATCAACATAACTTATTTGATTTAATACATTTAATCTGTACCGTTGAATGTTAAAGACATACATATAAATACGGAACTGAGTAGTTTTTGAATTTGAACTAACTCGAGGTCAAGAATCGGAACAAAATTACTTTCTTTGGATTTACATTAAAGGTTTATAAGTTTGTTTTATTTTAAAATGGATTTGATGTAAATCTAAATGTGTTCTTTTATTTCTGTTACTAATATTACTTGTTTTTAGAATTAGTCATAAATTAATTTGCTAGTTTAAATACTTGAAAGCAAATGTCTTTCAATAAATTCCATGAATTACAATTTTTGTATGTTCCCCTGAGCATTTGTGGTTTGGCTTTCGCACATTTAGCTTACATTACAGAAACTGCATTCCCTAATGAAATATTTTCTCGAAATTGCTTTGCTCCAAAGACAAACTTCGTCTGCAGGATGGGCGGGGTCTCTCTAACAAGAGAAAAGTTTTAGTTTACGCTTTGAAAAATAATAATTATGAATATGATTCTCAGCTAATATGAGCAGGGTCCTTGCACACTGCCAACTCCTGCTCCCAGAATCCCTACCATGCCGAGAAGATTGAGCTCCTCGACCGACTCCATTTCCATCTGCCCTCGAGCTTCCAGGCTCCCGTGTTATTAACATTCTAAAAATATACATTTCGTGGCCCGTCTGGCTTCCACATCCTTTTCGGCTCCCTGGCTGCAGTTTAGCAAAAGGTAATTTACTAGAAAATTTGTTTGCAATTAGTGCAATTTAAAACGCTGTGTGAGCAGGGATTTTCGCTGCGGATGTGGATGCGGATGTGGCTGCACTCCCTGGCACTCTGAAAATGCTTTAAAATTTAAATAATTCGAGGAAATTTCCGTTCGACATCGATCCGGGCGTTGTCAAGGGGTTAAACACAAGCCAAGTTAAACAAAGAACATTAATAAGAAAGGCGCTTCGCTTTGCCCTCGTCCTTTTTAGTTGGTTTAGCAATTTGATCCGGCAGTGAAATGGCAGCCCAGCGCAGGCGAGGCCATCACAGACCCCCAAGGACCCAACTTCTTAATGTTATTAATTTTTTAAGCTTACTTGGAATGCAAATGCCCTGACCCCGGGCCGCATAAAAATGGCAGGCCATCAAGGAATCGCCACCAAATGAGGCGGGACGAGGGGATTTCAGAAGTAAAACGGAACGGAAAAGGGTTTAATTGTTTTGGGCGCCAATGAGGTGGGTGCCGGGTGGCAGATTTAGTTTCAAAACACACTTGAGCCTACCACTGGCCATATAATTAAAGGTCTCCATCCGCCGGGGGCGGAGGTCGAAGAGGTCCTGATGATTTATTGTTCGAGAGACACACAAGTTCCAGGACAACGGCAACGGACTGTTTGTGTTTTAGGCAAATTAGAAAGGGTTCTTAGCTGTCTCCGGCAGCTGGGGAGTCTCCTTTTCACAGCACCCGCACCACCAGCTGTTGAGGTTGTAAAACCCCTTCGAAATCCTCAGTCCTCAGCACTTTTACTTCGGTGCTTCCTTTCGGTCTGTTTGCTGTCACGCTGTCTAGCTATTTATTTATATTTAGTGTTATGTTTAATTTAGTAATGGATTAGAGCCGGCGAAAGGAAGCTGTTCATTACGGCCAGTCACGTAGTGCCTCTAAGGTCAGGGTGAGTCCGTAGTCTCTGCAGGATCCGGACGAACCCATCGCTCTTTCTCTCTGGGGGCTGAAGATTTATGGAGATTGTTTCTTAGAATAATGATATGCAAATGTAGCATTTATTCAGTACAAGGGGTATGTTGGCCAGTTCCTTAAACTACAAAAACCTTAATAATAAAAAATCTAAGAACAAATCTTACAATACATTTTCGAGGAATTCTAAATAAATTTTTAATGAAATTCTTTGTTTAGGCAGTTCCTTAAACTACAAAACCTTATTAATAAAAAATCTAAGAAAAAATCTCTATAAATACAATACATTTTCGAGGAATTCGAAATAAATTTTGAATGAAATTCTTTCTCTGGTGTGCATTTATTCCTCTCAAAATCCCAAACAGACAGCCAAAATGTCGGTTGGGGTTCAAGGAAATGACGTCCTTTTTTGGCAGCGAAACCGCTCGAAATACAAACAGAAGTTTAATGAAGCAGCACGGCACACAGACCATGGATTGGTTATTATCTTTTAGTTCAGTGCATAACTTTTTCACTCTGCATGTAAATTTTATGCCACAAACCAGAGTTTTGCCAACGTTGCCCCCGCTTTGTTGGCTCCCTCCACTTCACATCCCTTTGGCAGCTGCCCGATTTCACGTATTTTTGGCGAAATTATTTTATAATGAATGTTCGTATTTAGCTAAAGTTTTATGAATGGCTTTCATTATGGACGTTGTAGGAGCCGGCTCGGGCCAGCTCTCTCTGAGCTCTGAAGTGAACCACAAAAATATGAAAACCACATTTATATTGTACATCGGGCAGCTGTTCCAAAACTTTGTCTGTCTCCCTATGCTGGCTGTTCAGGTTGGTGTCGGCCCGGCCATGGCTCCCCTCAGATAGTGGATAGTGGTTCTCATGGTAGTTCGCGGTGGCTGTGGGCTGCTTGGGTTGCCTGCCAGCGGCGCTTTTTGGGCCAAAAACACAGTTGCTACTAGCTACCAGCTACCAGAAGTGGGCGAGTGCACTGATTTTGGTTGGCGAACTTTCGCAGAGTGGTTTTTCGAAAATGAAATGAAATGGCATGGAATGCGCCACAAAGGATGCCCGAATTGATGAAGAAATTAAAGTTTCTAATGGAACGTCCTCGGGTGCGTTTAAGCCTGCATTTAAAGCACTTATTCCCGTACTTCCTCTCTTTTCACCTCGCACCACCCAAAAGGCAGTGAAGCAAAAGCGTAACGAACATTTCAACTTAAGCAGAGGTTGAATGGGGCATCTGGGGGTGGCAAGAGTGCTGACAACCCTTTCAGAATTCCGACTTGACAATTAAGTAAAATAAATGAGGAGTCTACGGCATCGGAAGCCCGGCTACGTGACGCAGCCAGCAGAAGATGCCCGCAACTTTGACACCCCACAAAGGGCACTGGGAAATGGGAGGTGGGAGGGGAAAGCCCGGGTGGTTTTCCAGCTAGTATTTGTGGCAGATTGTACCCCAAGGTACACGGCAAGTGCTGACCCCCCACATCCCTAGCTCATTCTGCTGCCGCTGCTGCCGTTGGCAGCCATTATGGGTAAACTTATATTTGCACTAGGAGGGCACAACAAAGCACAAGACCCATTCCACCTGCCCGGGACCACCCACTCCGCATCATCCCCACCCTCCTACTGATTATCCTTCCGCTGCCGCATGTTTGTGCGCAGTTGCCGAGGTCACTAATGTCGTAAGATGAATCCTTTCGGCAAATGCCTTCAGGGTGCAAAAATAAAACATGCTAACCGTAAGCCCTTCGCCCACTCTCCTCCCAATTGAGACACTGAAAAAAATTGAATAGGAAAGCTTTAATTTGCCTTAATTTACAATCTTAATATAAAAAGAAGATGCCTTTTCTCCGTTATAAACAGCATTGTCATTTGAAGTAAATATGATAGCTGTCTTTAAGAGCTTGAAAATTATCGATATTTTCGATATTTTTGACAATTTCGATGTTTTGAAGGGATAGCAAACTGTCGATATTTTTTCAAACTAACCATGTTATAAAAAAATCATTTAAATTTATTGTTGATATATATAGTTTTTACCATTACTAAAACTTTTATTTTCTGTGCACTCTAAAACCCCTTTACCAGCCAGCAGCCGCGTTTTAAATGTAGATTAGTTGTTGTTGTGGTGGGTGCTGGCCTCCTGACATCCTCGCATCCTGGTCATCCTCTCCACCGCGCCGAGGAAAATAATGAAAACAGCAACTTTCATAATGAAGGTTGCCGTCCTTCGTCCTTCGTCCTGCGTCCTCAGTTACCGTCCATACTCCCCACCCCCTAAGCGAACGGAGCTCAACTCAACCGTTTCTGTCCTGTCCGCTCGTCTCTTTTGAAATTATAATCTGCGCCACGGCGCCATCCCGGCATCCATAGCTCCTCCGCCTCCCTGCTCCTTGGCCACGTTGCGTTTATTTAAGGACATGCGCTCGTTTTACACGCTTTTGCTTGGAGGACTCGAGTCCTCGAGGTCCACCTCTTTGCGCCGGGGTACTTTGTTTTGCCCGCTTTTGTAAATAGCTTTCAGTTTTTCGGCTTCTTCCTTGCGAAACTCATGCCCTGCCTTAAATTTATTCAGCAAATGTCCTTAGTCGACTAATTTGCATGCAGAAATCAAATAAGCTGCATGTTCACATAATGAACACACACAGAGAAGTTGGAGCCGGAGTTCGCAGTTCGCAAATGGGCAAGTACTCCGGATTCGGGACCGCTTTCCTAATTACTTTGACGGACAAAAGCAGCTCGAAGTTTGAGCGACGCAAACAATGGCCCATGGACAAATCAACATAAGCGAGAAAATTGAAAAGTTGACTGCGAATTATTTGCCAACTGGCATCTGAAACTATTCAATTTCCTGGGCCCAAACGAATTCAATTTGCCAAAGGACCAAGGACCAAGGATCCGGGGAAGTAAGTTTTATTGCCACCCCTTTTTCGGCAGAAGCCAAGCCCACATTGGTCCTTTTTCTGGGACTGGGATGCCTGCGCAGACGGAAGTCACAACTATCCCAAGTCGGCATGCGGGCCCGCCTCCTCCTCGTCCTTCGTCCTTCGCCCTGCGCCCAATCCGAATCCCTTCCCATTCCCCAGAAAATTGCGACTTTTTGGCCACACCAAAGACGCCATATTAGATTGGAGTTTCCATCAGCAGGAGCGGGAGGACAAAGAACGGGCGGCTGAATTCAATTTGCATTTTACTGCTAGTTACAAATATTTGTCTGGATCTCGTTGGGGCCGGGGAATGAGTTATTGAATTAGTCAAGGGTTTCGTGTGTCTTGGCCAAACCTCCGCCCTGAAAGTGAGTTATTAAATGTGGTGGAAAGGGGAACCCTGTCTGGGGACTCTACAAAAGAGTCAAATGGCCATTAAAGTAAAATTAAAGTTTACTATTATTAACTAAAGATTAGGAATTAGTATCGGGGGTTCCTATGCTTCCTTTTCGGGTCAAGTTTTTTTAAAGAATTCACTTTATAAGCTGTGCAAAGTCATTAAATGATTAAAAACATTTGTACAGGGTAGGCTTATTTTAAAAAAAAACTGATTAAAGTCTTGTAGATTTTCTTCTTAGCATTTAACGTTTACAATTAAAACCTATTTAAGTTGATCTTCAAATCTTTTTATATTTAGTAAAAGTAAGTATAAATAAAATATATATTTTAAGAACTAAAAAGATTAACTTTAAAATACTTTTTTGTTTTGTTAATAAGACTTTTAAGGACGGTAAGAACTAATAATTTTTTACCTATGAATATAGTAAGTCTTGCTTAAAATAAAATGAATGCCTTATCGTCCTGACTTGAAATAAAACTGACTGCTTAAATTAGGATCAAGAAGATGGCATCCTGATTTGTAAATAAAATGATCTCAGTTAAGATTGCTACTCTTCTGTTTGAGGATCTCTTGCAAACTGAGACTTTAACCTTAACGATTTTGGGAAAATTCGTCGGCTTCTCCTTCATCTTCAACCCGTTTTGGTCTGCGTGGATTAACCCTTTTCTCGGGCTAATGTGTGCACCGCAAATATTGCCTCAGACGGTCGAATGAACTCAAGAAAGGAAAAGAAAAGAAGGGAAAGGATGCCCCGGCAGGAGGGAAAGGAGCAAAGCCAGCCAAACCAGACAAACAGTGAGGCGATGGATCAAAAACAGGCCGGTCAACAAAAAATAGTGCAAAGGAGAAGCCAAGAAGATGAAGGGTTGCGTCTGGTCTTAGTCTAGTCCTGTCTGGTTTGGGTCTGGTTTTTTTCTGTGCCTTTGCTTAGACATTTTCCTGCTTACTTTTCCGCTTTTTTGAGGTTTTCATTCCTCCGACACGCTTCCAACTCGGGACTCTATTAGGTCCCATTTGAGGACGGGCGGCGCGTGGCTAACATTTCGGTTCTTTGGGGTGCTTGAACTGTCGTCTGTAGTAAATAAATGCTGAAATTGTAATTAGTGCAAGCCGGGCAAATCCATAAATAATCCATAAAAATGATTAATTACTGATCGATTCCGTCTGTGGGTGCAGCTTTTGTCTGCTGTCCATCCAGTGCATCCTGCAGCCCATTAGCCAAAATTTAGCAATTTATGATTATGGGCGAGAAATTGCTCTGCCGTCGGCAGCGGCAGCTTCACTTTGCTGCTGATTCGGTGGCCCGGACATGCGCAGTTCGCCGGCGTGTGTCTATGTATCTATGTGTCTAACAAAGCAACGGCCATCCTGGGCCATGGTTTCCATTTAACACGCGTCGGCCATGGCGTTCGGTCGCATCGCAGCTGCAACCCACGCCTGCCCGAAATCCGCCCTGATATCCTATATATGGTATTTCACCCACCCGATGATCCCACCTTTTCGGGCTGAGTTGGCAGCCCCTTCCGGGCGGTGTCCTTCCCACCCCCCGGACAGCTCTTAAATCCAAAGGCATGCTTAGTCTCTCTTCGTTTATCCACCTCCCATTTCTCTTAGCCTCAAATCCTAGTTTCTAGCCACCCAGCAATAGGGGGCGCCTTTCTATGGACTCTGGCTAAATTATCCTTAGATGAAGTCTGGGAAATAAACAGGGTAGGTTTTCAATTGCTCAGCGAAGGGGAAGTCATAGTTTTTTTTGGGAAATTATCTTCGGGGGAAATAAATAATAATAAATACCTTTTGTGAAAGCTTACGTTTGTCGGGTATTTTTATGTGTTCCTTTCTATTTGTGAGTTCTAAGCAAATTTATCAGAACATAAATAAATACTTGTTTTTAAAATTGTTTATGATCGCTTAATAAAGCGATCTTTCAATTTTCGTTTTATTTCTTTCAACTCATATCATCATAATTTCTGTTAGGCCAGTGGCGGATCCAGGATTTTGTTGTGGGGGGTGATATCAGAACAATTTTTTTGTTGCATACTTCTTGAGTACCAACATTTCTTTCATTTTTCACCCGAGTGGGGGGTGATATATCACCCATATCACCCCCCGTGGATCCGCGCATGTGTTAGGCATTGAAAACTATAAGGTGTTAGAACTAAATTTTGAGTTAAAAGCTTTTTAAGATTAAAATGACTTTACATACCTATATTTAGTATATTATAATTCTATTTTATTGATCAATGCATTCCAACCAGTTGCCCTTTTCTCTTTGACAGTTCAATTGATTTTCAGTTTGACAATTTTTTTCGCCGTTTCCTCTTTTCTTTTCGTGCAGTTTTTTTGCTCTGCTTTGCTATTTACCTTGTCATTGTGTTTGTGTTTGTCTTTCGACATTTTTTCGATTAGGCCCTCAACCCCCCGGCAATATGTTTGCTTTTTGTTATAATTCGCATCCCAGTTGTCTGCCTCGAATAATGTCGAGCCGGAGTTTTGGACAATCGCAGTTCACCTGCCGATGCCGATGGACTTTTGTGTCCCTTTGGTTTTGCTAGTCAATTTGCCGTTGTTTTATGCGATTAATCCACGACTATGGAGGCCACTTTGGCGCACATAATTGAGGTTACGTTCGGCTGCGCAAATTGCCAGCATTAATTGATTCTGGTTGGGCGGAAAGGCCCAAAAAAGAAATGTAATAATCGGATTTTTCATGGCTGCATTTTGGCACATTTAATGTTTTGAGTGGCCACATTTTGGCTGCTCCTGACCTGCTCAACGAGTCCCAAGGATCGACCACGGTCCCATTGTCCTGCAGCGGGAAACAACCACCGAAAAAAAACAAAAAAAAAAGTTTGCGGCATGTGCTTGGGTCGTTTTCATCCCCACCTCCTGGGCATACTTACATTTTTTTAACAACTCAGATTTATGGCTCATCCGCGAACCCAGTTAATTGCCTCTTTTTGATGGCCGATTTGCTCATCTTTCGATCTTACAAGCCGGAATCTTAAATCTCGCGGTTCTCGACAACAGTTGACACTTACATAAATTTTTCGTGGGGGCAATGACAATTTTCGGCTGTCCATTTTTTTATGACCAAGATGATGGTAAATTGGCCAATTAAACTTTTTTTCATATTTGTTTCACATTTTGTTTTCTTCCAAGTTTCTATTTAATGACTAATGTGTTTCGCGTTTTATTGGTCCGGCGTGACTGCCATTGAACTGTAGCCCAAGAATTAGAGAGAATTGTCGCTGAGCCAGCGACTTTGATTTTATTTTTTAGCAAAATGTATGTTGATGACTAGATCGTAAATCCTTGGAAATTTGAGGAAATGGTCGAGGGTGTTAGAGTATCGGTTTTAGGATCTCATTAGTAGCCACATTTCACTTGAAGACAATTTTATTTTGCAATATAGAAATTGGAAATGACTTATAAAAAGTTCGAAAAAAAATAATCAAGTCTAAATGCCTAATCGATGGCCAATTTCATTAAAAGTCTGAGGACGTGCCACTATATATTATATGGTCTGAATCAAATACAGATATTTTTATACCCGTTACTCGTAGAGTAAAGGGGTAAATTCGTGCAAAAATATGTAACAGGTAAAAGGAAGCTTTTCCGACCCTATAAATATATATATTCTTGATCAGGATCACTAGCCGAGTCGATCTAGCCATGTCCGTCAGTCCGTCTGTCTGTATGAACGCTGAGATCTCGGAAACTACAAAAGCTAGAAAGTTGGTATTACCCACACATATTCTTGGGCTTCCCACGCAGCGCAAGTTTATTTCAGCCGAGCGCCAGGGCTTTGTTTTTAAGAAATACCAATTTCCCAGTTTGAATGCCAATAAATTGTACATTTCTTTACGTTGCTTTATTTCATTGATTAAGGTATTTCTTGTAAATATTATTTTAATCATTTATTTAATTTTTTAAAAGGATATAAATAAGTAATATTTTACTCAAGTTTTGTCAAGCCTTTCGACATAATTATGATTGTTTTATTGATATATTTATTTCAGAATATTAGGCAGCTTATCCCTAAAACTCTGTTAGCAAAGGATCTGATATGTCCGGAATAAAAAGAACACTGGTGTTGGGTAATAATCCGTGCATCACTCATACGAGACGTTGTCGGTGAGTTGGCAGCACAGCGGCAGCAGCAACAACAACGAAACGCACAAATTGCAAGTTGATTTAGCTGCTTTTTTTATTTGCCTCAAGTGCAGTCGTCTAAAAAGTGCAGAGTCCGTGTGCCAGTCGCATTCGCATTTGCAGTGGCGGTGGCAACGCATCCTTTTCAAAAAAGAGTCGGAGCCCGATGTCCTGATGGCCTGATGGCGTTGGTGTGAGCGCGTTTTCAATCAAAATCGCTCAGGCTCTTGACGGCAACAACAACGGCCAAAACAACTGGGTGGCAGGAGCAGCAAACTTCAGGGGATTGCACTCGGCAGCATTTTGGCAAACTCGCCAAACTCTCGCGGCTCACATGAGCGCACAAAACAAACAGTGTGCGGCTGTGTGAGTGCGTATGGCACTTGGCTCTTTATCTTTTTGCCTATAAACGTCGCTGCGCCCCTAGCCCCCGTCCCCGCCCCCTTCTGCCAAAACTCAACCCCTTGAACAATTTCCCGCCTTGGGGTGCTGAATGCATTTTTGGTCAGCTGCAGCTCGCGACTGGCATTTTTTTACGCTGCACTTTAAGTGCAGTTTACCTCTTTGGCAGTTGTGTGTTTGCTTTGCCCCCACGCCCCTCGCCGCCCCGCCAGACTGTCCATTGCCAGAAACCACCCACCGCCCACCACCCACTCCACCCCTTTGGCGACTTTGAGTGTGTGGCGTTAGAAATTGGGAGAAAAAAGTTTCGCTGTGCAAATGAATTCTTACAAAGGACATGGCCCCAAACCCCACATACACATGCCTACTCTCACTCGACTGCATTGCCATGGGCGGGGGTAAGGAGGGTGGTCAGAAGGGGGTAGCAGCAGGGGTCAGGGGTCTAACTGGCATTGCATTTTTGTGCGTCCCTTGGTTCGCTGACGACCAAGTGGCATGTGGGATTAAACCACTGCTCTTAAGTGCCACTGCATCCCCGCCCCCTTCGCCCTTCCGGCCTTTCCTCGCCGCATTTCTTTTTCATTTAATTAAAATTATTTGCCTTTGGCCGCGACGGCCACTCGGAACTTAGCTCTTGGGCCGCGATTTTGGCAGAGAGTCTTTGCCGCGTTAAGTGCGTGCGGCGGTGGCCAATTGTCAATTAGCCAGGCTGCAGACAGGATGCCAAATGCAGCGATGCATTCAGGCGGCACTAACCAAAGCCGAACCACGCACAAAAGTATCCGCTGCACAGCTGAAAAAATAGTAGGAATTAGTTTTGGTTAAATTTTAAATTTGAAGAAAACAAGTAAAGAGGAAAAGAAAACGTTGTACGCGTTTCTATATTTTACATTGTTTATCAAAATATTTATACCAATTAAATAATATTTATAATTATTACGCCTCAACTAAAAATAAGTAAATATTAAATTAATAATAGTTAATAATTTATAGAGTAATTTAGAAAACCCCTTTTCTTGCTGTGCACAGCAATGTGTTTCAATGCAATTATTTTGCAGCACACCGCTCAAAAAAGAGAGTAGCACAAAAGATGCCAAATGGAAAAAAATCAAAAGGCTCAAAACAGAAACAATTGCGCGAAATGCTTTTTATGTTGCCAATTACAGACAACGCACAGGGCCAAATGAAAGCCGACACTCGTGAGGGGAATGTGTGTACCTTTGACCAGCAACAGGAGCAGGATGAAAAGGAGCTAAAAAAAAAACAAACAGGACCTTCTTGCCGGCAATTGCCATTACACATTACACACACATTGGACTAGTACTACGAGTCTATGACGACCACCTGGCTGGCCTCCTATTAATAATTCCAAGATGCGTAATTATTGATTTTCCATTAACACTTCGAGGCGAGCAAAGCGCCACAAAAACGAGCAGAAAAAAGCGGAGGAAAAAACGGGGAAAAAGGTTAAGAGTAGCGAAGCGAGGCCCACGCATGTGGACGGCCCTCACTTTGAACTTAGGCCGCAGGACCTCGGATCCCCAGATCCTGTCGGCCGTCTCGCAGCGGGAGCCTGGGAGAACTCCATCTCGCCCGTCACCTTTGTGACAATTAGTCGGCGTGTGTGCTTGTTTATTAATAAATATTTTACACTTCGACGCGTGGGGTTAATTGCAGAGATGGCGATGCTATGCGTATGCGAGGATGTAGGAGGTTATTCAGTGGAGGGAGAGATCCTTTAAGCTGCCCGCCGCTGCCTCGGTATCCGCAAGATACTCGCTCGTTGCGTAATTAAAAACTGGCCCCCGCCTCGGGGCTTTGTTATTAAACTTGGCTGCAAATTGAAAGTCAAACTGTTTAAGACAATGTACAAACACACTTTGAGCCGGAGATTGACAAGGGTAGGCTCACGCTGCGCTGGCTACGAATATAGCATCGCAACCCTTGCCCGTTGTCCATCCAACCATTCATCCATCCATCCAGCTGGCCATCCAAACATCCACCGACGTGACGCTAATTTCTTTGATTACATGTGCGCTGGAGAAGAGTCGAGACTCCAGGAGCTTGAGACTCTGGGCATCCGGGCATCAAGGCATCCTTTGTGCTCTGTCTTACGGCGGAAACGAACCGCCTGCAATGACCAACTGAACTTCAAAACTTTGACTTGACCAGCGGCCAACCCTGCAATACCGCTTCCTTTCGCTTGATTATCGAGCCAACTCATCCCGCATTCATCATCCAGCTTCCTTCATTCATCCACCTCGCTCGCCGAGGGACTTTAAAATGTGTTAATTTCACATTATTGCTGGATTGTAAGAACGAGGAGTGTGCAAACCATGCCTTGCCAGCCAAGTGGCGGCAAATGAAAATCTTAATTAGGGCTAGCTGACCGGCTGGCCAGCCCATTCAACCTTTGACCCGGGGGCAGTTCCGAAGATGTGAGCTGCATTGGCGAGTGGAGGTCCAAACTGTAAGCCACACAGAAACAAATATTAATAAATAGCATTTAAGCTGGTGAATTTAATGATATTTTCGAACCTTGTTTAAGAGAATTACGAGAAAAACACAAAAAATTCCTGTTTTTTCATAAGTTTTATATTCTTATTTTCAACATGTTGGTATTTTGTCCCAAAGTGTATCGAAAATTCACCAAAAATGGAATGAACCAAAATTCCCTAAATTTCCTCAAAAAATTCAGTATTTTATCCATAACATAGCAACAAATTGTTCAAAGATAGAATGCCATACCGCATTGAGTTCGTAATAAAATTCTCTTTCGTTTGACATTTAAATATAAAAACTTATCTTTGGATGATTTTTGGCAAAAAAAAACATGATGTACACCACTTATCAAAAATAGAAAAATTGGCAAAAATTTACATTTTTGTAAATATACTAAAAAGTAGTGTGGATTGTTACCATAGGTTATTAGCTGGACAAAACAGTCATTAAATTAGCTAAGGGCACAATATTAACTAAATTACAAAGGAAAAACTCAGAGAAAAGTTTTTTTTTGATAAATGAAAAAAATGATGTTATTCCGGAATTTCTTTGCAATTACTGCTTTCAAACATTTTTCCTTTTCAAAATGCGACTATCGAGTAGATCCTCTCGTCGAAATGAAGGGTAAATCGAATCTTGACAGCCTCGCACTCGCAGACTCTCTGCCAGCTCGTTCAAAAGTTCTGGTGCATCCGAGTTGCAGGACGAGGCCAATGATTGATGGCTGCCTAAGCAGGATGAATTCATATCCAGATGCGAAATGTGAAATGCGAAGTCAGTGTAAATAGCTAAGCCGAACAAAAAGACCTCTCGCCAGAAAGGAACTTTTGCCCACATGCACTTGCGGACTCTGGCCGAGCATAATGCTGGATGAATGCCATGGGATATGTGTGGTTCGCTTTGGAGTGGGGCTGGTTAATTGGGTGGCGGAGGTCAAAGGGTGGGGGCTCAGCTACTTTGCGCTCTTTGTGCGACTGCCTCTCGTCCGCCCGTGGAAATGGGAATTCTTTGGTTTGATTTTTTGTTCGGCTGTTTGCGCCGGTCCCGTCCGTCATCACTAAAAAGTTAATTGCACGAAAAATAAGTTAATACTCGACGCCTGCTCCGTGCCAGTCCACTTCGATGGCCGCTCCAGTCGCTGTTTAATTTAATTAGTCGGCCTCCTTCTGTCCCCCACCCACTTGTGAGCCCCGATGCCCCATGTCCATGTGTGTGCGCTCCACAGTCCCAATTCGAGTTCCCTTGCCCACTCCCATCGACGACGCGACGCGGCTCCTTGTCGTCCTGCAAATGTGTGTGCGAGTCCTTTCGACTGTTTGTCAATGCGATTCCGTGGGCTGGGCGGCCTGCAAGTCAATTAGCAAGTGTTTTAATTGCCTTAAATTTGCATAATTCCTGTCAACAAGGCGGTCCTACTAAACCTTTCCCCTGGGCCAAGGGTTTTTTGACCTTCTTGTTAAGTTTAAAGAAAGATAAATAATATTAATGTTATTAAGAATTTAAAGCCCTTTCCTCTGAGCATTCGATATGCTTGGTCAGTCATCAAGTCCAGTTTAAACGAAGATTTGCGTATTAGTTTCAATTAGTTGATTCTGACAATGGGTCAGCCAGGGGAGCCAGGGCCACGCCCGGATTAATCCCTCATTGAGACCCTGCTACGGGCATTTCAATTAACCCGGGACGCACCTTAAGCGATGGCCAGCCGGAGCACAAGACAATTTCAATTCCATGAAACGTCCTTCCCGTACGATCTGACCTCGTTTCGACGGGCAGAAGACGCACAACTAATTAGACACATGCCAGGACATTAGACACACATGTGCGGTTATGAAGCCACACTGGTATCCGTGTCCTGTATCCTGAATCCAATATCCTATATCTGTATCTGTGACTGGGACTGCGACTGTGGCTGACTGACTCCAACCGCCTGCCTGCTTGACCGTACGCAAATTACTTGTGTCATAAATTCAGCCCGCAAAAGCGACAAGAAAAGTCGGGCGGCGGCAGCCCGAAATAAAACCCGAGGCTTATAGCTCACATGGCTCGCAAGTGGGTCGAAGAACTGGGGCTTGGCCAGCTCGGGGTCTCACGTATTCATGCGATGTCCTTTTGCCGCCGCAGTTTATGGCCACAAAGTTTCGATAACTCAAAGGGGAACCAACCGTGCGACCTTCATAAAGATCTCAATCTTAACGATGACAATGCAAAAGTTTTCGGGCACTGGTCCCCTCAAGATCCCCCGAAAACTATCGTCGCTAACTTTTCATCCTCAGTCATATATGTACCCCCACCACTCCGCCTTTGTCTTCGCGTTAAGTGAGACAAAAGTTGACTTAAAATCCCAAAAACCGATGGGAATACCCACATGCACACCTTTTCAAACCGGTTGCTTATCGAAGCCCTTTGAATGCCTTTCGGGGGTTGCGAGATGCAGGCGCTGCGATAAGCCTAATATGCGTTTTCCTCGGCTGCTCATTACGTTCACATAACCCAAAGGACACGCAACTACAGTGAGGCCTCCATGGATCGCTGGTAAATGTTTTAGAGTTTATAAATAAAGTCAGATTTCAAATAATTTAATTTTTAATTTGCACAGACAAAATTATACGACATTTTAGGTGACGTTTTCTTTTAAAAACGTTTTAAAAATAAAAATAAAACGTTTTTAAAATCCAAAGTAAAATAGAATTTATATGAAGCGTTTTACTTTTTAAAATGTTTCACTCCTGATTTTGCACATAAAACTTTTGATCATTTTCTCTGTGTATCAGTTTAACATACATTTTTGTACTATTATCCCCATTAATACTTCATTTAAAAACATAAAATTCGATTTTTAATTCCATTTCAAGTCACCAAAGAGTTCAACTTTTTGGTGCTCGACTGTATTACTACACCAAATTCATAAACACTTTGGATAGTTGTAATGACCCACCCCGAGTCGGGAGGTCCGCGAAACAAAAGGACGACGGCCGTTTCTCCTTCTCGGCCGTTTCTTAATTTGCGCTACGTGATGGAAAATAGAGGAAAAGGGCTATCCCATTTGGGGGCCTTTTGTACCCGAGACTCATTGTGTCTTCAAGATTAACATCACACCGATTTCTTGCAGAGTTATGGCCAAAGTTGAACCAGTTATTCTGCTCTACGGCCAGTCAATGAACTGACCTTACAACGATTTTTCGTTAATGGCGAAATCATGAATGAAATTGCGTAAAAGCGGTTGCCGAAAAAAAAGAAAGAAGAGAGGGGCCCCAATTGAAAGTGAAAGCGTGTGGAAAAATAATAACAATAACGAAAAAAAGGCGAAAAAAGCGTGGTGGAAAAATGAATTATTTTCGCATATTGGGTAATCAATTAAAATTAACCGAAAACAAAATAAAATAAAATAAAATGCGCAAACTACTCGTACAAACGTATGTGTGTATACATATGTGTGTGTGTGTGTGGGGAGAATGAGGCAGGACATTGTTGACGAGGCAAGGGGGTGGGCCGAAATGGGCGGTGGGAGGTGGTTGGCGGGCAGACAACCTCTGCCCGTGACCCCATTCCAATGGGGTGCGTGTTCATTAACCGGCATTCGCATACCCACACACGTGCGTTTACGCATATAAGTATATCCTTTAACCCCCCCACCCCCCACCAGCACTCTGCAGGTCATCGGACGGCGACAAGGACCTGTGCCGGCATTTTTATTTCGCTTTTCCGCTCTCTCACACCATTACCACTTACCATTTACCACTGCATGTCATAATAACAACAAGCGGCCACGGCATCACCAGCAACAACACCAACAAACAGCTGTAACCCAAGGCCGCCCAAGGTCAAACCATAATCGTTGATAATGAAAATTATTTGTTTCGTATTTCGTTTTTTCACGATTTCGGACTCGCTCCTCTTTTTCGGTTTTTTACTCCTGTTTTTCGGCCAACCGCGTCCTTGCCTCGCATTCGTTTTTGTCACTCGTTTTCTTTAATTTCCATTTAATGCATTTCACGCCCCAACCCCCCTTTTGCACACGCGAGGCGGCGGGCGCCCATGGTCCATTCATTGTGTAAATTATTGCCAAAAAAATAAAAAGCCAAAAACAAGGAGCGAAAAAAAATCGGGCGCCCGAAAGTATGCAACATAATTAAAAATCAATGGCATACAAACAGATAAAGGCCAGCGCCTGTTTTTGGGCGGCGGGGGCGTGGCAAACAGCCTGATTTCCACATTAACAGGCCACCCCACCGCCCCCCTCCCACTGCTCACCATCGTTGCTGGCTGCAATTTATTTTTGATCGTTTTTTAATTTATTTTTTATTCGCACAAAAAGCGCAACAAAAAAATTATGAAAAAAGCGCGCGAACGTGCAGCACACAGCAGAAATCAACGTGGACGAAATGGGGGAAAAAAATAAAGGCAGCCGAAAAAAAAGGAGAGCAAAAGAACGAAAAAGCAGGCCAAACAACGCCGGTCAGCGGCAGGAGCAGGACGAGCCCACATGGCTGTGGATGTCCTGGCTCCCTGTGCACAAATTCCGGCGGTGTGGCGGCCAATGAACAGTAAAACTGTTGCTGCGGTGTTGCAACGTCAGCAGAGAGCGGCCCAAATGGCCAAAAATGGTTGAAAAAAGTAGGGCCAAAGTGTCGAAAATATAAAAAGGCCACTGGTGGGCAGTGGAAATCGGAGTTGGAATGGTAGAAGCAGATAGAAGGTGGCTAGATCCGACACCAAAACACTATAGAAATCCCTTCATTTTGTTGAAGCTCCAAGAGATGTTTAAAAATATAGACCATTTTTGGTACTCCTTTCTGGGGTCTCATCCGAAAATTCCCACTGAGCTTCTGCTGTTCCTCCCCCCGTTTCCCTTCCGTGAGTTCAGCTGTAAGGCGACTTTTCTCGTGAAATCAGCTTAAACACCTCATGGGACCGAGCGAATCCAACCATGTGTTGCATGCTCGGATCGAAAAGGATGCAGCCTTTATCTTTCGTCCTCCAACTCCACGTCTCATTCACATATTTATTTGCATTCCTCTTTTTTTTTTGGGGCTAGTGCTGTGAGTGACGCGAGTATCCTTTCACCTTCCATTTGCTTCACCCGACATTTTTGTTGTGCCTTTTTTCAGGCCTGTAAAAATCACGCGAAATTGTTAAAATTGCAAAATAATGCCGGTCAAACTCATTATATGTATAAATTCGTGCCGGCTGTCGATGCTTTTTATCAACTTACTATTTTTCAATTTGAATTCGTTGATGATTAAAACATTAAAAGGATAACATATTTCCTTAATAAATAAAATATAGAAAACCTTATTTAAACTTTGTATACAAAATTATAAAATTCAGAAAAATGCGAATGATAATTTTCATGGCCAAAAATACTTTCAACTTTTTTAATATCGAGAATTTTAGGGGTAGGATTTACTTGAAATCCGGTAATAAAACATTTTAAGTATCGGAATACTTTATCCAGATCAGACTCTATGATTTCTTGTCTTAAATATTGTAGCCTTAACTCTTTTTGGGCTGCGTCAGAATTGCAGTCTGCTGCAAATTGCAGTACTCAAATTGTTACGGGGTAGTTAGCCCCCATCAGATACTCCCCCGCCTGTGAAATCAGTAAAATTACGACCAAGAATCACCGGCTTTGTTTGTTTGCCATCAATGGAAGTTTTTAATTTGTTGCACAACCCTTGCCAACGACTTCGCCTTTGCTTTGCTTTGGCTCTTGCCTTCGATTCTACGCTACGTTTTGGGCGGCAAACTGCAGTTTCGGCCTGCATAATATGCACTTTGCACCGTTTTCGGGCCCAAGGGGTTGTTAGCCGACCGACCTGCAACTTGTCTATTATCCTGCCCCCCTTGAAACGCAATTACCCAAACAAAACTCCATCGCTGCACCGGTTTCTTCTGCCGACATGTGTGCAATTTCATGCAACTTTGTTTCGGGCTGCGTTATTTTGGCAAAAAGTTTTGTGTAAATTGCATTCCGAAATTGCCTTTAAGATTAAAGTAATGCGAAAGAGTTGGGAATTAGTTTCTGCCGTGGGGAGGGGGTAGGTAGAAAGGGGGCGCCAGGTGGGCGAGTCGTGCAGTCATGACGCCACTTCTTGACCCCGAAAGTAAGTCATTCCAAGAGGGGTGCGGCCGGGTTACTTACGAGTTACGAGTTACGAGCTGTGTATCTGTGTGCCCGGGCTGGCGACACTTGTAGCCAAATTGACACTAAAACCAGCTCCCACCACCCACTTTCTCCCCACTCCCCCCGAAGGACCGGTCCCAAAGGCTTCGAAGACGGCGTCGACAACTTTGGCCGCACCTTTGCTTACCCACATGTGGCCAGTCGGGTAAATAGTGCTCCTGCTCTCCGCCTCTGCTTCGTGTGTCCATGCAAAGTAAATATTTTCACTCGCAAGGATTTCATTATCCTTATCACATGACAAGCGGAATTTTTTCGCACCACACAAAAGCGCAATAGCGGCAAAAGATGTTACGGCTCCGCTTCGTTGGCGACCCAAAGGCGATGGATAAATGCATGTATGTAGGTTGGGACGCCAGGACGTCGCCTTGCTGTCGTGTAATGTCCTTTAAGTCCTGCTCGGTTCAACTTTAATTACACAGCGCCGCCTTCGAGGCGAGGTATTCACTGGGTGTGCTGAAATTATGCTGAGTAGAATGGCTTGCAGAATTTCAGGGTTTCATTCACCTTTCGGAGGCAAATTGTTGAAAAATATCTTAGCTAATTCAATTAAACCAAGATTATTTCCAAATCCGTTTTATATGGATTTTTTGAGAGTACAAAATATTAGAGTATTAAAATTAATCGAGAGTCTATTTATGGTTTTTGAATTTAGATATTTTCTGTTTGGGTTGTGATATAAAAATTTGTGTATCTACGATAAAAATATGAAACTAATATATTTGTTCTTAAGATTTTTTAAATATTTTTTCTTTACAGGATATAACTTCTTCTGTCCTTTTGCTTTGGTTACACTGAAGTTTATGTTGCTGCTGTTGTTGCCTTGGTGGTTTCATTGTCTCTTGAGATATTCCTTTATCCGTGCGCGTGTGTGTGTGTGTGTGTGTGTGTGAGTGGCACTCCTGTGTGCTTATCCTTAACGGCGGTTGAGCAACTTAACTATTTGCATGTTCGTCCTTCGCTTGTCGTCGCTGTGGTCTGTGCCTAGTTTAGAGCCCTCCAAGATGACGTCGTCGCGTTTGTCCTTCCAGGACCTTGTTGTTAATTACCAGCCAGCACAAAGGAGCCCCGCCAACTTAATTGAAATGAAGTTTTGCTCCGCTAATGTCTTCATTAAAAGTCCTTGCCAAGAAGGAAAAAAGTAGAGTTAAGTAGAGCAGAGTCAATGCCAATTATTTGTCAATCAGCGAGTGGGGATGGTGGGTGGTGCGCTGTTTGGGTGGCCCAACGGAAACGAAGTTCGCTTGCAAATTGCGGCTAAAAGCAACTGCCTGTGTACCATAGACAACAACAGCAAGAAAAAGGCCAACAACAATGGCAGGGGACAACAAATTGATATATATGGACAAGTCCGCGGATTGACAAAGCAGCTGCAGCGTAAAAACCCAGCCATGTTGCCTGTCCGTTAAAACCCTTCCCCCCTTTCAACTCCTCCACCCTTCACCCCCTTCCTGCGAAATGTAGCATTTGAGGCTGATGATGCCTGCTGCTGTCGCGAAAAGTGCATTTTGTTGAACGTCGAACGGGGCGTATGAGCAACGCATCGGAGGAAAAATAGAGGGGGCTGTAGAGAAGGGTTGTAAATGAGAAAAAGGGGGTCGGTCGGTCGTAAAGGAAACAGAGCCGCTTCGGCGACTGTCGCAGTTGCATTGAATTTTTGCCATTGCAACGATGGCTGACAGACGCCAGCCGTCAGCCCCCCAAACACCCCAACCACCCTCCCTAAACCAAAAAAACCCCCCTATACACACACACACACATCCGCCGCCTTTTTAGTAGGCGGGGCATTTTTGTATTTTTTGCCTTTTGTTTTTCAAACGCAAGCGCGCATTTTAAATGCAACAACAACGCACAAAGTGCATGCCAGAGCGAGAGGGCAAGAGGGCAGAGTGAGCAGGACAGCAGGAGGAAAGGCGAGTGAATCAGTTTTATCCCGGCTTAGTATTTTGTTTTTTTCCCTGCCCCCTCGATGATGCACACTGCTGCCAGTGGAATCGCAGTTAAAAATATTACACATCGAAAGTTCAAAGTTCGGTTGTAGGGCATCCGTTTGCATGTCCTTTGAGCTCTCGGCTCTCGGCCCTCGGATCCGCTTGATTAATTAAAAGCAAAATATGTTTATGGCCAGCAACAGTTCCTTGGGGGATAACCGGATGCTGGCCGGGTTTAAAAAAGCGAGTGTGTGTGTGCCATGAATTATGCAGACGGCTCTGGGTAGCTGGTAGCTGGTCACGCGATTCCCAGATTCACACTCCGCACTCCGCGGACAGGAGGCAACTGTACCGCTTGACACTTGGCAGGACCTTCTCCGCACAAAGGACTAAACGGCAGCCCTGCGTTCTGCTCCTTCCTTCCTTTCACCGAACATCGCTGATTGCATTTGCTGCAACATTTTTCGTTTGGTTTTGTTTGCCTTGCCTCCCGAGGGGAAGGAGGAGGGGAAAGGGATGCGCTGCTGCAACTGCTGCACTGCCTCTGCACTGCAATGTCCTGGACATTCGAATGGACTTTTGTTGTCGTCGTCGTCGTCCAAAATGCAGCTGTCGCGATGCATGACCCTCCTGTCTCCCAGCCTTCCTGTTGCTGCTGCTGCTTGTTTAGTTTTTCGCGCAATTTTCCGCGCTGCTTTTGTCATTTTTCGGGCTTTTTTCCATTCCGCCTGCCGACCCGCCGACCTGCCCGCCTGCCTGCCAGGCGATATTTTCGTTATATAAAGCCCTGGACATTGGACCCATGCTTTTAGGCAACGGCCGGCGCATGCAAATGCAACTGCAACTGCAGCGGCGCTTTGGGGAATATGCAAATCAGCCATCAGCAGCGCAACTGCAGCTGCAGCAACAAAAGGCTCAAACTAGAAATGCTTTATGTGGCCATCCTGGGTGGGTGGGAAAAGCCTGCCTAAACCACCCCCCACCACCGCCCCAGCGCTTTTCGACGAAAGGCGAGCGCATAATTGATGCTTTTCGGGCCACGACCAGCTTTGCACGGCCATTAATTTGCTATCGAATTGCTCTCAACTAATTGAACAGCAGCATAATGCGAATTTAATGAAGATCGTCGTTGGTTTGGAAGGGCTGAGGGGGAAAGCTGATTAGAAACCATATAATAACCAAATTGATACAGCCATTTTTTTGTTGCCAGGATTATGCAATCATAAACACGAGGATTGTGACAATATTTGTGTTTCTGTTTTATTTTTTACCGCGACTTTGTTGTAAACTCCGATTTGGAATGCAAGTTCATTCGAATTTTTAACTGTGATACCCATAGTCCAATATTTCCTTTAAAAAAACTTTATTTTTTCCAAAAATAAAGCCAAAAATTGTCCAAATGTCAAGTGCCATACCGCGTTGAATTCGTAATAAAATTCCCAATCAATTGGCGTTCAAGTCTACAAACTTAATTTTTTTACGATATTTTGCAAAAAATTGTGATGCAACCCCTTGTAAAAAATACAAAAAGTTGCCAAAAATTGGATTTCTTTAAATCTACCCAAAAGTGATGTGGATCGTTGGCATATGTCATAAGCTGGATAGGACAGCCGGTCTTTTGGCTGGGGCACCTATTTTACCAAAATAACGGCAAAAATACGAAAACAAAATTTCCAGTTTTTTCCAAAAATGCTTAATTTTAATTTTCTTAAAAAAATACAGTATTTTATCCAGAACAAAGCAACAAATGGTCCAAATGTGGAATGTCATACCGCGTTGAACTCGTAATAAAATTCCCATTCGAATGGTATTTAAACCTAGAAACTTAAAATTTTTAAGATTTTTTGCAAAAAAAACGTGATGTTGCCCCTTTTGAAAAGTACAAAAATTGGGCAAACATTTTATTTTTGTAACTCTACCCAAAATTGATGTGGATCGTTAGTATATGTTGTAAGCTAGTCACAGCAATCGGTCTTTTAGTTGTGGCTTACATATTTTCCAAATAATAGTAAAAATAAAAAAAAACCTGTGTTTGCCATTAATACTTATTCTAAATTTTTTATACCCTTTTAAAAAATTGTAAAAATTCTTATCAAAATATAATATAATTTTTAAATGTTGTAATTTATTTTCTCCAATCAAGCAAAGTTAAGAAAGAAAGCATATAATTTTATGCGGTTTGCATTTATGCAGATCAGTATTTCAATTCACTGAAATCGAAATGCCCTAGGAGTTCCATTCCCGGTTCGCTTCGATTTTTAATGCGATTTCCGAGTATAGTCATTCAGCGGATGAGCCGATGCCTGTTGCGGCCCGCGAGCTCATTAATTAATGATGACTGGTCAGGACGGCAAAGGACGGAGGGTTTTCAGACCGCAGCAGGTGGCAACGGGACCCAACCCCCTCCACGACCTTTACATTTGTGCATAACAACTTATGAATCCATAAGCTATCTGGCAATCTCTTTATGAGCAGCATTCCAAATTTCTCTCCGGTATCGGACCAAGCCAAACCAAACCGAACCGAACCATAGCGCACCAAAACCATAGCAGGCCCCAAGCAAAAGCAGAACGGGCACAGCGGCAAAGTCAATAGCCAATGCCATCGATAAAGCCATAAACTCCGTGTAGCGGGCGGGGATTGTGGGTGCTGTGCCTATCCGGCCTAAACTGCGCCACCCCCGTCCCAGCCTCGCGTTCAGGCCATTTCCGGGAATACGCGGCGTATGAGTAACGAGCGCGATGCGTAGGATTAAATGCAGGCTCTGCCTAGTTCCGATCTGTCCCTCCGCCTCTATATATCCCTATATATATATACACATATATGTATATTCGCACATATATCTTTGAGCACGTACATAGAGAATTGCAGTGGCTGTCGCTGCATTCGCCCACCAATTTTTCTCCGCTTTTTTGATGCGCTTTCCCCCTCGACCACCCCTCCCCTTTCAGTTTTCCACGAGTTAGTGGGAATTTATGCTGGCTCTATTGTTGTTGCTCCTGTTGCCGCCGATCCTTTTGGCGGGGTTTGAGTGCGGATGACGCTCTATATTTTTTCCAGCTGCACTTTTCTTTGCTGGATATTTTAATGCCAACTCCGACGTTATACCAATACCAGTGCCAATAGCCCAACACCCATAAATGGCGGCGAAATAAAATACAAAAAAAAAAGTAGAGAGAAAAAAAAGAAAAAAGTGTTTCATACGCGCAGGGGCAACATAGAAAACTTTTACGTTTCGCTTAGGTTTTTGTTGTTTTATTTGTTGCTTTCAGAGTTTCCCTTTTTTTTGTGCGATTTTCATTTTGTTGCTTTGCCATTGCAAATGAAAACGAAAAAATTGCATTTTCCCCGCATATGGATGTGTGTGAGAAGCACGAAATCAAAACAAAACATGGCCACATGGCGGATCCTGTGGGCTGGGTTGGGTTGGTAGTGTGCTGTGGGTTGTAGCTTGTGGGTGCTGGGTTATGGGTTATGGATGGGACGGGGGACGGGGTGGCCCACCAACAATGCACGGCCAGGAGCAACAGCTCCCACATCTGCCACACCGCCTCCCGATAGATGTGGATGCAGATGTATCTGTATCTGCGGAATGGTATGGTCAATCTGGCTGGCAGGGGGCTGGGTTTTTAGGTACACTTAGGCTCGATGGCTGCAGTTTTTCGCCACCCACCCGACGAGTCAGCCATTACCACTCCGAAAACCACCTCATCAGCCGCTCGGGGGTTTGGGTGCTACATACTTTTTGGCGTTGTTTGATTTTTAGGCGCAGCAAAATGCGTTTTGCTCTTGATTGGAAGTGTGGAGGGTGTGAGTGTGAGTGTGTGTGCGAGTGTGCGGTATGTGCATTGTCCACGTCCTTCTCTCGGCGTGCATGTGTTGGTGAGGACGCCACACTGCTGCTGTCGTCGCGCTTTGTTTTGATTTTTCGCGACTGAGCGCGCGTTGCTGTCTGTTTCTCTCTGTGTTTTTGGATTTGTCCAGCATTGCATATGTGCGCCCACTGTTCTAGTGTGTGTGCGAGTGTTGCATGTGTATGTACATTAGCAGGAGCAGCGCTGACGTCGCAGTCGCAGCAATTTTTTGCGCCAAAGCCAAACCAAATAGGACGAGGACAATTCGGTTGGCGCTGCTGCCGCTGCCTGCGACGTAGCCGCGGAATTTTTTTGCGCGTTTCGCGCCCGGCCAGCGGCCACTTTCATCCGTATCCACGTATCCCCATCCGCACATCATCCTACTCCAACTGGCGTCCCTCATAATCAACGCGCTGCAGCGACGTCGCCATCGCCATTGCCATCGCCACGCCATCGACAGCGGCTCTTTGGCTCTGTGACTCTGGGGCCCGTCATCGTTAGCAATTTTTGCCAGGACATTGCAACAGAAAACTGCTAAACGCGAAACAAGTTGCGGCGCTTTTTTCTGCTCCTCGGGTTCTCGTCTCCCTGTCCTGGCTGGCTGTCCTGAATCGAATCGAACTGAACTGAACTAAACCGAACTGAGCCGTGCTGCCAGGATCAGGCGGCAGCAGGCAGCAGGCAAGGCACATCAGTAGGCAGTGCAAGGCAGGCAGGCAGGCAGTCGGCAGGCAGGTCGCCACTTCTCGCAGACTTCTTCGCATCTGCATAAATCAAAAACCCAGAGGCAGTAGCCGTAGCAGAAGCAGAAGCAGTTTTCCACCCCAAGAAAAAACTCTACAAAAAAATACAAGAGAAAGAAAGAAATCGAAAAGACAGACAGAGAAGCAAAGAAGAGAAGGTGGGAAAGTGCCAAGTGAATGTGACTGTGAAAGTGAAAGTGTGTGCAGAATGACTTGAAGTGCAAGACTAGACACCAACACCCAGCAACCCAACCACCCAGCCCGGCCCCCACTACGTATACGCAATGCGGCCCCGGCACTCATACGCCCCGTTGGCCCGCCAGCCATTCGAACTAAGACTCGGGCTGGGGCTCGAGCAGCCATCGCTGGCCACCATGCCGTCTTGAGTGCATCGCAACCCGCCAAAAAACAAAAACACACCCAACCGGCTTGCGCCAAAAGACAATGTAAACGCCGGCACTAGAATGTAGCGCAGTTTTTTCCTCATTTCCCAAAACTAACTAACAAAACCAGCCAGCCAACAACAAATAACAAAATAGACAAAGTTACATTTTTACCAATATCGATAATATTAATCACTTGATAATCAGCGCCAGTCAAACGCAGCATTTCGTTCGTAAACAACAACAACAAGCAAGCAACCAAGCAACCAACAACAACTAGCTAAAAGTCAAAGCCAAGAAGCAACCAAATATAAGCAGGCAAACAACCAGTCAGTCCATAAAGTCAGAAAAGCAGAAAAACGAATAGAAAAAGAAGTAATAAGATTGAGTAACTCCAGTTTCAGTTCCGCACCGATTCCGATTTGAGCCAAAATTAAAGCGTCTGAATTTGATTTCGATATCGTCTGGCCCGTTCCGTCTTCAAGTCTCGGCCACAGGTTCGTCATCGTCCCGACACACTCTCAGTTTCTACAAATTCAGACGTAGATCCTTAGTTAATTCACCTTTTGTATTGTGCATTTCGGCCACAACTATTTGGAAAACGATCCAAGAGAAGTCAAAGCAGCAGGAGAAGAAGAGCAGAAGTCAACACTCGAAATCGAAAAAAACTACGAAATTACCTGAAAATTTTTAAACAACCAAAAAGTCTATGAATGCAACAAAAATTACACGCTAAATTTTACAAGTGCAAAATTTTCTTATAATAATTTATCAAAAAAAGAATAAATAAATTTTAAAAAAATTATATAAAAGAAGAAGAATACAAAAAAAACGGAACTATAGTGAAAAAATTAATCAAAGTTTAGAGAGAACATTAAACGCAAACGGAATATCAAAAATTGTTGTGATGTGATATTTTTTCGATGTACTTTTATTTGAGGGTAAGTAAAGGCTATAAATAAACTGTAACCATAAATATCTATACTATCTTTATCTAAAACCTTTTCTTACTATGACTCTAATTCTTGAATTATTATTTCCTTCTTGTGGACTTGCGATCTTCAAAAGCGTAGAATCAATAGCTATCAATAATGACAGGGAATTATTTGTTTAACGTACATATGTTGGATATAAGAATCGAAGGTTTAGAATTCGCCTTTGCATACAAGCTTCGAAATTGTTATAAACGTTTTAAAACAATAAATGAAGCATGAATTACTATCATTATTGTCATTGGAAAACTAGCGATGTCCATATTGATTGTTAAACAGGTTTCTAATGTACAAGTTAAACTTTGACTGTATATAGCGAACAATTATTCTTATATCCTTTTAGAGTATGTAATAGATGTGTTGCCGATGCCATTAGCAAAAGTAATCGGTTGAAGATCCCAAGATTTTTTTCTGATACATGCTGTTCGGCATCCGTATGATTATTTTCGAAGCATCGCAAATAATTTGATAAAATATTAGGTCATTTAAATCTCTTTCAAGATCTTTAAAATACTGATTTTCCGAGTCGAATCAACACAATATAAAAATGTGTTTTTAAGTTCTTTTGTTTTATAGATCAAATTTATTATTGGTTTAATTTAGTTAGGACTAATTGGTTAATGCGATGTCCTCTTCTTCTCATGAGTTCCCGGTATTATTTTCTAAAACAATTACAAACTAAACTAAATAAAGCAAAAAGTTATCCTTACACAATTTTTAAGTTAATTATATTCTGGATTATAAGCAACTCATGGATTGGGGATATATGGTTTATAAAGTTGGGCCTTTTGAAATTAAGTTGTTGCTTTATAATTCTTTAATATTTCAAAAACTGATCCCTTGAACTTTGTATTAGCATCCTAATCTGACCTCAGCTAGATAATAATACAGAAGCCATTTATTGAAAGTAATTACTCCTTTATAAAAAAATGCATCCTTTGAGTTCCTTAGTTTAGTGGGTCTGAAGATCACAGAAGGCTGGCCTTCTCTCCGCTCCTAGCTCGGCTCCTTTTCGAAGGACTTCGTGTCCTGTCGTCGGCTGATGGAGCTCAGCTGCACCAGCAACATGCAGCAGCAACAGCATGGTGTTGCTGGTGTGCGTGCCCCTCTCACCAACAGCAGAAGCAGGTTTAGTTGTAGTTGTAGACTTTTTGCTTTTCTACATCCTCACACACGCACACACAGACAGAGACGAGTGCAGGAGGCGAAGTTTTGGAGCCGTGCACATAATGTAAACAAGGACATGCGCAGTGCATCGCTTCCCCAACAGGAGAAGTGCATTGCAGGCAATGCAATTGCCAACTAGAAGATAGCAGCAGCTAAAGGGGCAGTGGGTGGCTGGGTTGGGTGGCGTTTTGGGGTGGTGCTGGGTGGCTAAGGGGCTGCTTCATTTACCAGCGGCTGCACTAGTAAATAGCAGTTGGCAGCGCTGTCGGCGTCGGCAGCGCAGTCGGCGCCAACTTGCCACAGTTTAGATGGGAAAAAAGGAAAACTCCAAAGAGCCGGAGAGAAAGACAGAGTGAAAGAGAGGGGGAGAGAAAGAGAGAGAGAGGGCTGCGCAACGAGAGCTGCGAGTGCAGCCGAAAGGATGCAACGCTGCAAGGCAATTGCACTCCAGGACTCTCACACACACACAAACACAGAGGCAAGCAGCTAGACTGAGGCGGTTGCTTCTTTTTTGGTTGTGTTGTCTCTTTTCGGCTTATTTTTAGAAGTCCTTTCCCCCTCGCCACCCCCTGTTGCACCCCTCCTCCCTCTTGGCTGCAGTTTATTTACTTGACCAGGCCTCGGAAATTTACATGGCAGCCGGGGAAGGGGGGCTGCATCCACAGAAGCCGTAGCAGCCGTAGCAGCTGTTCCTGGAGCCCCAGCACGTGCAGCAAGCAACTGCCCTTCGGCCACCCAGCCACCCACCTGCCTGCGTGATTTGTGCGTTGCCAGCAGGACAACGACGATGACGATGGCGATGATGATGATGATGACGATGGAACTCGTAATGATCTGGGGCCCAAAAAGGGGAAGCTGCAGCTGCATTTCTTTGCCAGCATCGCCGTGCGTGGTTGGTCGGCTCGAAAAAGGGTCGACCGGGTGGTGGGTGAGGGTGGTTGGGTGGCCTTTTTTGGTTTCAAGTGTGGGCGCGTAGACATTGCGTAGAGTTGGAGCCAAGTTTTTTCTATTTCTTGATGGGCAGCCCACCCCCTCTTCGCTCTTCCCACCCCCTTTCAGGCCGCGCTTCATTCGCACATCGAGTGGTCGAAGTACATAGAGATACCCGTGCCCATGTGTGTGTGCGCTTTTTGCGCGCGCGAACTTTGGCCAAAGGAAAAAAACTTAAACAGAGCTGCCTTTACATACGAGGGGGGTGGAGAGGTGGCGGGGAGATGCCTCGCTGCATTTTGCGCGTCTGTAGCTTTTTTTGGCGGCTGTCGATGGGGGGTGGTGTTTCGCAGGGTGGAGGCCATGTACGCGTCGTCGTTTGCCAAAGTCCGTGTCCGTGTCGCGATGACGGAACGCCGAACGAACTGAACTGAACGCATCGCATCCCATCGCATCGCAACGCAACGCATCTATCGGCATCGGAAGGCATCGGCCGGGCACCGCAGTTGGCATACGGCTTTTGGACGTCTTTTGAGTAGAACATTGCTTTTTTATATTCTCGGCTCGACGCACCGCACCGAGCAAAAGAAGTAACGCCAGCGTTTGCGTTAGCGCCAACGCCACGTAACGATAGCTGCCGCTCCAGCGAGGAGCCGCAGAGTTGGTCCAAGTCGTCGACGGTTCGGTTCAGTTTCGGACTTGCTTATTTTCTAAAAAATCCAGCTAACCAGCCAGTAGTGGCACACACACACGCGGTGGAGTGGAGTGAGGCCGCATTATTATATATAAAATATATATATTGCATATATATATATATATACGGTATAGAATATAGATATATATACATATAAATGGGTGCAAAGTGCGCGCGCGTTTGCCGCCCCCAAAGCCAAAGCCAACCGCCCACGCCCCCCAAAACGCTGAGGGGCTGAGGCTTCAGCTTCAGCTGCAGTTCGAGTGCCGTCAAATACTATTTATATACAATAAATGAAATAAAATATATACACAAATATATATATCTAAAAAATATATGCATCCGGCCGCGAGTGTCCTTTCGTGTGCGTTCGTGTGTGTGTGTGCGTCAGCGGGTGTGTGTTACAATAACAGCTTCGATTGAAAGCAAACAACGAAATTCTAATGCAATCAACTGATTTTTTTGACACATCCAATTGATTTTTAAATAATCTGCCGCTGCCCCCGTGAAGACCAAAATTTAAAACGTTCGATTGAATCAAAACGAATTGCTGACATCTTGAACCCGAAGAACCCAACCTCGATCCAAGAACAGTCCAGTCAACGGCGTCCACTCGTCTGCGTCGTCGTCTGCTGTCAACAGTTATCCCTGAAATTAATTCCCCCTTGCTTAAGATGCTAGCCTATAGAAATCGAAGTGACCCGATAAGCAAGATGCTATTTATTGAATATTAAAAGGGGAAATCCGAAAAAGTCCACTGACTGACCTCTCATGTTTGCACACACTCTGATCCTGGTGCAATCCGACAGACACTGCGAGGCACTGCAACCGATTGAAAAGCCGCCAGAGCCTCATCGCGATCCCCTGGAGCGGCAGGCTCAGCTCATCCAGCTGGACCGCTCGCACCGCTCCGCGTTCCCGGCGACGGCGACGCAGACAAAGATGCCAGAGTTGCCAGCGAACTGCCGAACAGCCACAGGACTCACCAGGATCCTTGGGATCAACCAGGCCGTTGCCGTGGACACGAGAGAGAAACTGAACACCGCCATGGATAAATAACATCAGTAAATTGTCCTGTACGTGATCGAATATCGAAAATCGCAAATGCCCCATGTTAAAACCCACAAAATGCACTCGTCCATCATAAATTGAAATCATCCGAAAAGTATTTCTCTTACATATTTAGAATTTGGGGATCTTTTGGAACAGTATTTTCTTAAAACATTAAATCATTTTGTGATCAAAAAGTATAGGATTTATAAAGGTAGAATCATCTGGGCAAATGAGTATAACATTTTTCGGGGTCATTGAATTTTTGTTGTTTCTCGAAATACAAATTCTATTTTTAACACAAATTTACCTAAATATTATCAAACTAACCATTACCCAAAGTGTAATTTAAAGTTAAATTATTTTTTATTTTAAATTAAAATTTATCTTTTTGATTTTTCAAATGTTTTTTTTTAAATTAAACTGTTTTTTTTTAATAATATTTTTATCAAACTATTTTCAAGCTAATTTCGTATTTTTGAGGATTTACTTAGTTCTTAAATTTTCACCTATGTTATGCATTATTATCCGGCCAAACTACTTGTTAGCTTCATTTGAGTACCTCTCAAACTTTAGCACGTGTGAGCTCGTTAAACATATAGACAAATCTCTGGGAAAATGTGGCGAATCTCTAGGAACTCGCAGGATTTAGAGTCATAAGACGGGAGTCCTCTCTGAGTGCTTTCTTGTCAGCAATCTCGAAGAGTAGGGTTCAGATTTTGGAGTATCGTGTGGAATGCAATTCGAGCATTGGGGAATCTTGAGTAGAGGAGAATGTCCTGAGAAAGTCTTCCACCCTGGGCTTTCTGCAGTTCTACCCCACACTAAAATACCGACTACACACACACACACATAGAGTCACTTGCCCATTCTCCATTTTGTTCAGCTGCCCCAACTGGCAGCGACGTCGACGTCGGCAGCGCTGCCTGCCCCTCCGAGTATACGAGTATTTGAAATGCGCACTAGCTCTAGCTCAAAGAGCTTATGTGTCTGTGTGAGCTCCCCTCTGGCTTAGTGGTGTGTGTGTGAGTGGGAGAGTATCCTGTTTCGGGCGGGTGTGGGTGGTTGGGGTGGTTGGGGTGGATCGGGGAGTCCTGGCAGCGCTGCCGCTGATTTTATTTGCAAAGCCCCACTGTGTGTGTTTGCTGTTGCCTTTGGCTTTGCAATGCCTCCCTGGAAAATAAAGCCTCCTTCGCCTCCCCCCGGACATTCGCGTATTTTTTCGCGGCTGCGGCGGGCAAACATTTTTTGCTGCCAATACACACATACCAGCGCACTCACACCCATACACAGACACACGTATTGGCCGGGGCAGAGAGTCGCGGCAACGAGAACGACACCGCAACGACAACGACACCGTCAGCGGTCGTCCTCGGCCTATTCGCGGCGAAATAATTTTTCGCATTTTTAGTACAAAGCTTCACATCAACGTCGTCGTACAAACAAATTTTTATTTTCGGATTTTTCAATTACGTTTTCATTTATTTTTAAGTATTAAGTTTGCGTGCACTCAAAAACAAAACAAAAAGCAACTAAATCAGCAACTAAAACTCGAACAAAATCATAAGGAAATTCTTACCCAGAAAACAGTTGATAGATCGTGTGTCCAAACATCGAAACCAAAAAAGAAAACCAAAAAAAGGAACTCATTCAGACCAAAAAGAATCGAACCACATTTACCGGCTTCCAAAGAACGATTCTCAAGTGTTTTTTCGCCGTCTCTCCAAAAGTCTCGATTAAACTCTCAACCGGCAGGAACTCTCGACGATTCTCAGTTTGTTATTTGTTTGAACTTGTTTGCCCTCCCACAACACAATATCATCAGTCCATTTTAGTTGTTAACGAAGTATCCAAAAAAACGTAACGAACTATATTTAAAAAACATACAAAAAACATTACGAACAAAGTCGCGAACTAATTGAATAAAAGACACTAAATGAACAAAGACACAAGTTACAAAATTCAAATATAAAATCAAAAGTACAAAGCAAAAAGATTGTTGGCAACATTTTTATAAGTATATATACGTATTATTATGATTTGTATATATTTTTTATACGAACTCGAAACTACAGAGTCCAAAACTCAATTTTGATACGCAGAATTGCTCATGTGATGCTCCGAATCCTCCGACGGGTAAGCAAAAAGTGTGTTCAGTTCTCTTGAGAAGAAGACGCTGGCGAAGAGACGGAACAGAGGGGAAGAGAGAGCGAGCGAGAGAGAGGGATTCTCGGACTGCTCCTTTCGAAAGTCTCTGAACTGAGCCGGCAATACGAAGACTGCCAGCCGCAGGCTTCGGGTCCTCGTGCCTTCGTGCCTGATTTTCGGCTGCTTCGTATCCTGCTGCTGCCTTCTAATTGCGTCCTCTCTCTGCCGGCGTCTGTGTGCCTGCGTGTGTGCCTGTGTGTGTGTGAGTGCATTACATTATCCTGAGGCAGCGGCTACACCTACACCTACGCAACAGCTTCGGCATCCGACTTCCGATTCCGAATCCGCTCCGATTGCGACTCGGCAAGGACCTCGACTTGCTGCGGCCGCTGCCTGCCTGCTTCTTCTCTTCTAGTCCTTCTTAAGCTACGCGCGCGTACGGTCGTACCGCCCGCCCGTCCCGCCGCTCGTCCTCTCATCCCGTTCGTCCCGCTCGTGGCCCGTCGTTTCGGCCATCGGCTCCTCCTTGGAGCGCTTCTTCGTGCAGGTATGCGTGCGATTGTGTGTGTGAGCAGGCGCACACTTACTTGCACTTACTGCGTGTAGGAAATTATCTGCTGCCTCTGCCGCTGCCGGCGTCGCCTAATACATATATAAATAATATATATTATTATATGGGATATACATATATTTAAAAGCGACGACGCTCGTGTATATAGAAAAGGCAGCTCGTTATTGCAGATGCCCAGGATAAGGGATGCCGGGGAGTGGAGCGGGGCATGGATAGCGGGGGTAGTAGGTAGTAGGGAGTAGAAGGACCTCCTGCTTGCCTGCTTGCAAGAAAGTGTAGCACACTTATGTGGGCAGGCGTTGACTGAAGCAGCAGCATCAGCATCAGGCAGTAGCAGCAGCGGCAGCTGAGACGGAAACGGAAACGGAGACCGAGTCCTCGACTTCGACTTCGACTGAGGCAGCGCCTTGGTCTTCTGGCACTTTACTTTCGCAGGCTAGAATACAAAATTCAGTACGTTTCCAGTCACGCGCGCTGGCAGAAGTTTTGCTTTGCGTATGTCTTCTATCGACGACGCCGACGAACGCCGCCTCGACTTGTGTAAAAATTCAAATCACTCCAAAATAAATTATTAAAATAAAATAAAAATCAAATATTAACCAAAAAAAAATATAAAAACAACTAAATTGTATAGCCGTGCTTAAGCTGTGTGTCTGAGTTGAAGAATCAATTCAAGTCAGTTTTAAATCAAATAAATTAAAAATAAATTAAAAATAAATTCATATAAATAAAATAAAATAAAATAAATAAATAAATTTGATTATCAAATAAATTAGAAATAACCACTTAAAGCCTAGTTCAGCCAGCTCAATCGTCTCGCCCATCGAACCCAGTCACAGATCCTCCTCAATTAGTTCAAGTGTCGCTGTCTTGTGGTACGTGCAACTTGCGGCGCCTTTATTCGCTGCCTTCTTTCGCGATTAGCCAACCAAAGGGCCACACACACACTCCAACAGAGACGAAAAAAAAAAAAAGAAATGCTAATACAAAAAAAACCATCGAACAACCCAACACCAACACACACTCACACACGCAATCGGTCGCCACTTGCTGCTGTTGCTGCGGCATTGGTGGCCACATTGCGCATACGACATGTTAGCCCGCAATTATCCTGCCTGCGCATTGGCAGGCGCCGCGTCTTGGCTTTGATGGGGAAAAACTTGGCAGGAAATTATCTAAAGCGCCCAAGGCAGCCAGAGCCTCAGATTCGCCGCAGCCCCGCTCAACTTTGTCAGCAACTTTTCACAGACACGGAGGCATTCACACACCAACAGCAGGCCATACTTATACTTATATAGTTGAGATACAGAGGGTCGTGTCTAATTTTATATAAATACTCTCACACAGACACTGGCCAACTCGGAGCCGAATATAAAAGCATTGGGGCTTCGTTTCTTGGGAGACATTTGATCGTCTTGGCTTGCAGCGACAGCAGCGCAGCAGCAGCGGCCAGTTAGAAGGCTCAGCCTTAGTCAGTTGGTCACTCAGCTAGGGAACAACAACAGCGCAGTCACCAGGAGTCAGTAGTCAGTAATCAGTTACCCGTTTGCCCCATTAGTCCACAGTTCGATGATGGTACGTGCCAGGTTGGGGGATGATGCGAGCATCTCAAACAGAAAATGTTCAATAAAATGATAATGCTAATGAATTAAATAGTTTCCCAAAACTGTGACAAAGTGAGCACCAAATTACGACTGTGAAAAACAACCAGAATTTATCAACTCAGAAAATAAATATTGTGAATAAAAATCAGTGTTACAAATAATAACAATAAATAACTAAATAAATATTAAATCAAATAAAAATCTTTTGCGAATTCAAATTAACTTTTTTGTTAAATATGAAAACGTTTCTGTTTTCTTTTAAACTTGGTTATTTCTTTAAAATAAAATTTGTATTTGATCATGTGTATAAGTTTTTGTTTTTACTTAAATTTGTTAAAGTTTCATTTTTAAAATTTAGAAAATGAATGCAATTTGCCAATTTCTTTAAATTGTATTTAGTTTCATAAAGTTTGTATCAATATTTGTTTTTCAATGTTTTAAAATAATAATTCATAAATTAACGAATATATTTATTTCTTCAGTAATAGAAATCCCATACTTAGCAAAATAAAAATAAACGAATAAACCACAAGAAGAGAAGTCTGACAAAATAAATAACAAAGCGAAAATGCTCAAAATTCTAAATTAAACTTGTAAAATCGAAAGCGCTGCGGCAACAAATCTTTGGAAAGCCCTTCCGAAAGAAACCGTTTAAAATAACTAAAATAAAAGTAACTAAATGCAAAAAAAAACCGGAAATGATCTGAAACAGTGAAAAGTGTGGCATAATTTTCGGTGTGCCTCGCAATGAAGTGACAAGAAATGTAGCAAGCCGTGCGGCGGTGCCTTAAATAAATAAATAATTTTGTTAGAAAAAAATGAAAGAGAAAATGTGCCCATTAGTGACCCCTGATGACCCCAGTCCCGGCCCCCGTTGACCGCAGCGCTAGAGTGAATTGTGTTCGCCTCCCCAAGTCCCAAACGAAAAAGTCCCCCAAAAAAATAAAAAAATCTGTGCACAACGAATCGGCCTGAGAAATGGGCCGCCCTCATCCGAATTCCGATCCGCATCACCAGCGACCGGAGCGGTCCGCGGACTCTTCCCGCCCGCTCCTGCTCCTGGCAGCGGTGCAGTCCCGCTCCTCGGGAGCGACTGTCGCTGCCGCCGCACCTGCCGCCAGCTGCCAACGCTGAACACACGGCCGCCATGAAGCGGGCCGATCCTCTGAAGCGGCTCGATTCGCACTCGCCACTGGCATTGTAACTTAAATTAAGGGTAAAATATCGCAAATGGTATTGGTGCAAAAAAAAAAACAAAAACCAAGAAAACAAACCAAAAATCTAGAACATTTTCCCCCAAATCAAACTGAACATTCAAGAAAATCATATTTTGATTAGATACAATATATTAAACTTAAGTGTAGGCAGTGAAGAGCTCAGATAAAACATAGTGAAGCTGCAAGTCTATTTCAGTTTCTAAATTTTATAAATTAAGTAACTACACAATTAATAATTCATAATATTTATAATAATAAGTGTGGAACTGATATTAAAAAATATTTTAAACTCCAATCAACTGCAATTATTGGCAATCAAATAATATTTTAAGTGATGAAACTGTTGAAAGCTGATTTTAAAAATATAAAATTTAATTTAGATTTTATAATATCACGCCCCATAGAATCTTTAATTTTGGATTTTCGTTTGTACCTTTTTTCGTGCAACCTAGTAATATCGAAATTATTTAATTTTCGCTTGCAGCTTGTGACTCGCAAACCCATCCAATCACTTATAAATATTAACCCTATAAAAACGCCAAATAGCTCGCACTTAAAATACAAACAATTGAGTTAGCATTTTGTACTGTTTAAAGACAGAAACCTTAAGAAATAGGGCTTGTGAACCACTCCCCCATTGAATTCTCCACAACTCTTTCAGCTTACCATCTGAACAAATTGACCAGATTACTAATCTCACATTTACGTTGCGCCCTGTGCAATCGTCTGCTTTTTACTTGCAGGTTACACCATATCGAGAAGTTATCCAATGAGAAAGCCGCTTAAATTTTGGTAAGTCCGCCTCATATCTCATATCTCATACATATCCTTTAACTTTAAGTCTGCGTCCAGTCTTGGACTAATGAAACGCCTTTGTGCTCGAGTGGACTTCATTTTTTAATTAGAAAGTCAACACACACACACAGAGGCACACACACACAGGGTATCCTTAATCGAAAAGTGCTGCCATATGGAGAGGCGCCTTTGTGAGCTGCAGGACTCGGCAATCCTCGCTTGTTTGCCTTTGTTTATTTGTGTGCTACTTAAGATGAAATGGCAAAGAAAACTGACAGAGATGGTCGAGAGGGGGTTGCATCTGCCCTGTGTCCGTTTCAATTTCTCCTACCAAGTCAGCCCCACACGCAGACATTTTCTTTGACTTTCCACCCGCCAGACCTGCTGGGAGGAAATAAAAAAGGAAAACAAACAGAGGCGTCTGGGGCTAGAAGAAGGCGTAGAAGAGTGTAGGGCGCAGTGCAGTGCAACAGCGGAAACGGAAATTGCTGAAGTTGCATGTGTGTGCCGTGTGTCCTTTCCCTGCTCTCCTCTCCGCGTGTGTGTGTGTGTGTAATGAGGCGCCGTGTTATCCTTTTGCTGACAGCAGACGCCGCTAGTTGCTGCGTTGTTGGATTTACAAGCAGGCTGCAATTATTTTCAGCTTAAGCGACAACATAGAAGGAAGCAAGTCTTAAGCATTTCCCATTTCCCAGCCTCGTTATTATCCAGCTCGATGCCGTGTAAATGAGTTGGCTGCTGTTCTTACTTGTTATTGCCAACTTCAGTTTGCTTTTTCTCTCTCGTTTAATTCCACTTGGAGGAGGAACTTTAACCCTACGGCTTGAGTTGCTCATGTGCAGCCATCGCCAACCCCTTCTGTTTCTGCTCCTGCCTGCCTGTTTTCTTTTCAGTGCATAAGTAAGTGCACCCAAGGCTACTTATGAAAAATGCTAAATTAAAGTTGACTTTTAGGCGTACAATGTTCAGGCTTTTCCCCCTTTTTGTTGGCCCATCCAAGTCCCGGCCAAGTTGCTGTGTTTTGTTCCGTTTCGTTCGCCAGCAAGAAAGTTTCACTGCGACCCACACGAAATGTTTAGCACATTGTACGGAACTCTGGAACTTTGGCCAGCATCCAGGTGGAAATGTCATGTAGAAAGTTTCGGGCCTTCGAAACTTCGCAACTTCGAAACATCGGACCTTTCGCCATGCACGGCCAACTCCTCTGATGGTCGGCCGGAAATCGTTTTAAGAACGGAAGTGAAAATTTCTACCATGCAGCTGAGCGCAACCATCTAAATATACATCTATACATAGCCCTCGAATAATCTCTTATTGAGACCGAACAATATGAAAAGGTGAGGGGCGAGGGGGCGGCCATAGAAGGGGCTGGCTAGCTAGTACTACAGAGGCAGACCGAAACGCAAATTCATTCAATTGCGAAAAGAAAATTACCCCAAAACGCGGCACAGAAACAGAAAGAGACAGAGGCAGAGGCAGAGGCAGAGAGCCAGCAACAAGTCGCGATGATTATCTGGAATTAAATAAAGCACACACTCGGGGCATATAGTATAGCCCGATTCAGATTTCTATGCCGATCCCGAGTCCGAGCAAAATATCTGACTTGCGCCGGCCAATGGCAGAGCTCACTTGAGCGGCGGCCAAAGTTGCACGCCTCGCTGAGCAAATGTCGCGGCTCTTGTCGAAATGACCCACACCACCCACTGACCACCCCCTGATCACCTCCCGCCCAGTGGAAACTACAGCAGTCTGCCCGGTTCCGTTCTATTCCGTTTCAAGCGCTGGAAATTAAGTCAGCAAATGACTTGTAGAATATCAACACATGTCCAGGGTCTGTCCGTCTGCGATACTCTATTTTCTATAGGGGTAAGTCTACAGGTAAATCAGGGTACAAAATAATTTGTAGCAAAAATAATAAATTACACATGTACATTCCTGTGGAAAATAAATAACGATATACCATAAATAACAACACATATATTTAATTCAACATAACTAAACAATAGATAAGATAAGTTCATAAAAGCAATTAGTGCATTCCTTATCAGTGCTGCGATAGTTATAGTCAGTCTAGAAAATATAAGAACTAATACGAATGCATTGAATTATCGGAAAATAAACTAAAAAATATAAAAAATCAAAATATTATTTGCTTTAAGCACTAGTTAAATATTTATATCACTACAATAATAGATATTTCTAACATTATAATCTACACTATATCATATTATTATATCATTTTATCATGGCTATTAAAACTGAGGGTATCCAACCGTCGTAGTGCTGGCGACAGTTGATCTTTCTTGTTTTTTATTCGCCCATTTCGGACATGGACAAACTATTGCAACAGATCAGCAGCGGTTGAGCAGCAGCCAGGCGAGCAACAAGATAATCAAGTGTAATTTATTTCGTATTTGGTGCGCGCCATGCATGAGTTCGAGCACGACGACAAGTGCGAGTACGAGAGCATCTGTTCGCGTACGATGCCATCTAGTTCGAGTATCTAGCATTTAGTATCTAGAGAGGAGCACACACAGACACCCATTCACTCGTTCATAGACTTATATAAACTAGCAGGCGAATCAAGCCTCAGCCCAACCCCCAAAACTAGACCGGATGCACGAGCACTTGGCGTGAGGCGATCTGAGTCGATTTGGGCTGGTGTCGCGTCTCATATGGCGAAATCATTCAAGCATCCCATGTAACCCACCCCATTGCACTGGGCTCCAGTCGGATCTAGCTTTATTCGGCGCTATCTGGATCGCTCTACTGCTAGACTTCATTTCAAGCTAATCCATTTCTTTTATAATTTAGGTACTTGAGTTTATGTTACTCTTTGATTTGGTTTGGTTTACTTTATTTAGTTAGCTTAATTTATAAATATAAATAATTCTTTCCATATTTCTATCTTATTTCTATATCTATCAAATATGGAAGAATAAATTTTTCTTTACATTTTTAATAGCGTTTGGAATATTATTATTTGGCAGTGGGTATAGCCTTTTTTACTTATTTTGTGTGACATATTTTCCTTACTTTATTTTATTCTTTTCATATTTCTATCCTATTTCTATACCTATCAAATATTAAAGAATTAATTTTTCTGAACCATTTTTAATCGCGTTTGGGTTACTATTATTTGGTATATACTATAGCCTCTTTTACTTATTTTGTGTGACATATTTTCCTTACATTATTTTAATTTTAGATAATCCACTTCCTTTTGTTTAAAATGTAATAACCAAATTGCCAAGTGTACATAGCATCGATAGCCGCTTTCCACTTTCCCACGTGCTCCGGCCGACAACAAGTGGTCGAGGCGCACCCTCTGTCCACCATTCCTGCCCCTTTCCTCTTCCATTTCCACTACCATTACCGTTTTCCCCCCGCCGGGCAGCACGCACCAAAGTGGCTGAAAGCAGAAAGGGAGAGGCAGCACAAATACGTATTAAAGCGTTAATAATATGCGAGGGCCAGCAACTCATGACAGCCTCAGCCCGCGAAAGTTGCCGGGTTGCGATGAAAAGCCGCAGACAGAGCAGCCATCCAGCCATCAGCCAGCCAGCCAGGTGAAGGTGCCCGCCTGTCCAACGCAAATCTTTCAAGAGTAGTTCCGCTTTTTTGTTGTGCCCACAGTCAGGGCGACACTTCCGCTGTTGGGTTTTTATTTTTCGAAGGTAGAGTGGGTGAGTCGGTAGTCGTGGAGGTGGACGGGCATGTGTCACCAAGAACTCGGCCACCTGAGCTGCAGTTTCTCCCCCGCCACGCACTGATTTCGGGCCTCTGATTATCTTCATATTGTTTACAATTAAAACAATGACTGCTTTTCAAGGGGCGGGGGCGTGAAATGTGCGGCACAGACCAAGTTGAAGCCTCGCTGGGCTCCCGACTACCAACTACCGACTACCGACTTTTGGTAATTACTTTCGGGCCGGGCGGAAGTGCTCACCATTTTGTTTGTTGTTTCCTCGATTTTATTTCTTACTGCGTATTGGCCAGTAATAATAATGCCCAAAGTTTCCGTGGGCTGGGTCCAAAGTTTCGTTCTGCCAGTTGAGCAGACTGAATGTAAGTTTGGATTGGTATGGTATGGTATAGAATGGGGCAGGGGAAGTGGGTGTATTTCTTTGCGCTTCCGTAGGCAGCGAATCGGTATTTTTCTATTCTCTACAGCGAGAATGAGACGGAGAATTGATTTCGCCGCGCTTCGCATTTGTTGAGCTTACTTGATTTAGTAGGGGAAGTGAAGCCCCCTACACCGACTCAATTATCTCTCATAAAAAACGATAGAAAGAGTCTCATTGGTTGTCTTCGGGGAGGGATAGAAAGAAGAAGAACCTCCTCCGGCTAAGGGAAATTCGAAAGGTTGAGAGGGACGTCGTCGTCGTCGTCTGCGACCACAGAAAGTTTGACCAGGCCGAGTTCTAATCAATAAATCACTTCAAGGTTTTCTTAATTAAAAGTTTTCCCTTGCACCCGACCACAAAAAGACTTGTCTCCCCCACCCCCTTGGGAAAACATACTTGTAGACTAAACTTTTTACACAATCCATGGGAAAAAAGGACAAAAAATTGATTAACTACCGGGCGACCACAAAAAACAAGGACGCGCACACACAGGCAAAGTTCCGAACCCTTTCCAATAAGAAAAAGTTTGGACTTGAGCAAGAAAAGTGATAGCCAAAGAAGACACACCAATAAGGATCGCAGGAGCAGGGATACGAAACTATGGCACATAAAAACTGAAAACTATTAAGCGCTTAAGTCAGGCGGAAAATGAGACAAAATAGTTGGCCAACTAAGAGCAGGCTGAGACCGAGGTTGAGAAATAAGCGAGCTATTAATTAAGGGTTGGCGGCATAAGAAGCTAAAAAATCCTTGGAGTGCTGGGGCCACGAAAAGGACATTCGAAATGGCATAGGACTAATTGGCAAGCGCGAAGAGAACAATGGCAAAGAAAAGGCCGAGCAGAAAACGAAAAAAGATGAAAAGCCTGGAAAATGTTTCTTAAGCGACCGCAAAGAGGCAGGCGAAAGGAAAAATGTGAAAAATCAAAAGAAGCGACGTCCCCACTTGACATTTCAGCAGGTTAAGCTCCTTTGCCCAGGACTCGGTTACAGTTTCTTGTGGCACTTCTTGGGCCGTAAAATATTTACCCAGGGTAAACAATACAAGCCGCTCAGGGGGAATGGCAGGAGGCGAACCTTTTGTCACTACCAAATCTGAAAACTTGGCTATTGACATAATTGTGGGTGGCAGTGGAACAGGATTCAGGATTCAGGACTCAGGACCCCGGACCCCGGACCCAAGTCACACTCAAGGCGTTGCCAGCAGACACTTGAAGGCGGTCCAAGGTCCCCCCAAGAAACGAAGACGAATCCACCCTCAATTAGATGTCAAGAGCCTTGGCTTACACTTGGCCAATTTGGCACCCAGCCCACTGGATAAATGGGTCTTAGCTGCAGTTACAGTTAAACCTTCATTTACATGCTCGTTACGAAATGTTTTGCCGCAAATTAGCCGGGATCTTTGTTCTGCGAGACGTTGCTGATTAGTCCTGGATGGCTTTCTTATTGGCACTTCCGGGCGAAACTTTTGCTGCATACTTTCCGGCCGCTTTTAATGGGATCTAAGGCTGTGTGTGTGCTATAGGATGGGCTATCTTATCAGATAAACAGTCCTTGATAAACCTCGACTGTCGCCCGTCTATATCTAATCGATGGCGCGCGCTTTTAGTTAAATTATTGACTCGACCTGTTTGCATAGGCACTTTTATTTGCTTCAAGTACTATTTCGATTTATCAGCACCATCTATATATGCATATATCTCTATCCATATCTATAAATGCGAGTGCGGTTTACCCTTAAAGCAAACAATCGAAGCTCTGCTCCGTTCTAGTCCCATGCAAATAGACCGCGGGTATTTTTGTTTGCATTTCGGTTTTTGGTCTGGGATCGGGATTGGGAATGGGAATGGGCCCAATCTTATCAGTCGGCCGGAGAGGAAGGGGGCTAATTGCGAGTGTATTGTGGGAGAAATTTTCCAGGAGTGGGCGCTTGCATATTAATGCACTAGCAGGGAGTCTAATTTATGTGCGACCTGTTACTTGTTTTCCACCGTCACCTTCTTCCGCCAGTTAACGAATTAAACGCTCTGCTTCCGCTCCCAATGGGTCCAAGTCCAATCAGTATTAAACCACCCCTTTCGGCCAGGTAAAGGTAACACACCCCTGCAGGCATCCTTTTTCCAACTCGGTTCCCACCAAATGCATATAGTTAGTCGGCGGCCCTTCGGCGGAATTTCCCGTTTATTGGTTTCTTTCCGGATATTGTTATGTTCGGCTGTGAACGCCTTTTCCTTCCGTCGCTCGACGCCTTCAAATTACCACCCCCAACCCCACGAACTAACCTGTTTAGTTGGTTCTATGTTGTTGCCTCGAAAAGTGCAAAATGATTGCGGTTTCGTGTTGCTCACGGGGACCTCCTTCCCTAGGTTTTTCCATTTTCAACCCCCTTCCAAATCCATTTAATGTCAAAGCGACACGCAATCTAAAATTGTTGCTGCTGTTTTGTGTGAACCCTTTTAATGTTCCAGCCAATTGGCCAATGTTCCTTTCTTTCTCGGTGAGAATAAAATATTAACACATTCTTTTTTTTACATTTATACTAAATAAAATTTATTGGCATATTTTAATCTAACATATAAAACGAAAATACTAAAATGATAAAGCGATGGTCTAAATTTATTTTAATGGGTTCGACAGTCAAGTTTCAAGATCAGTTCAGAACGATCACCTCAGCTCTTTACACATTTTATATCCATTAAATCAACATTTATTTGAAATACTAAATTTTAGTCGTTTTCATTAAAAATACCAACTAGACACAAGGTCGGTCGTCCGTTTTGGGCCAGGGTCTGCTGTATCACTTCTTGCCATGATCGGTGGTGTCCAGGTGCTTTCCGTCCTGGTGGATCGTCCTTCGACCGAAGCGGGAGGACAACTTGGAGAAGAATCCCACTCGCGAGGTGCGTTTGATGACATCTGGGGTTGTGGGTGGGGTTTGGAAGTTCGACGGCGACTTGAGCACCATAAGGGCGCGGCTGCCGACTCTGCCTTCTCGTAAAGAGTCTTTGATTCTAGTGGTGGCCTGGTGGATCCCTGAGCGTGGCTGGGAGACTGGACACAGGGATTCTGATAGCGGAGTGATGGGCTGGCAAGTTTCTGGGTTTGGGCCAACTTTCGCTGAGCACTAAGCAGCGTTGGCTTGACATCCACGGAGGCACTGGCTCCTCTCTTGGGCAGTGCGGTTGGCGGATGACTCGAGGGCTCAGATCGCCTTGGAACGTCGCCCAAAGGGTTGGGGGCCTGGCGAGCTGTGCGGCGTATAAATTTGATGGGCGGCTCCGGAGGAGGCGAACTGAGTACGTTGGGCAAACGAGCAGCTATGGGACGACTCGAACCCGAGGCAGAGTGTTTGGGAGGATTCTTGTCCAGAGCAAAGGTTACTTGAGTAACTGTAACATTGGGCGAAATGGTGGGTACAGGAATCCGACTGACAACTGGCAAGGAAGCCAGTAAATCCCCCGTAGAAGCCACCGCTTTGGGGTTTGAGGAACGCGGCCTGGCCAAGCCCAGGAGCATATAGGTGCAATAGATGTCGTCGAACTGCTGTCCCTTCAGCGACTGCTCCACATCACGAAGCTTGTGACCCATGCTGACCAACAAATGCAATCGGTTGAAGTCCTGCAGATTCAAGGGCTTCTCCTGAAACGGCCTCAGTCTGTCGCCATCCTCGTGACCCTGGTTAATCCACTTATCCGACATGACTGACGATAAGGTGGTTCGCTTGGCGGGATTCAGCACCAGGAACTTCCTAATCAGGTTCTCGCAATCCATCGTGATGTAATAGGGCACACGGTACTTGCCTCGCAGAACGCGTTCGCGCAGCTCCTTCAGATTGCCGCCATCGAAAGGCAGGAATCCACTGACCAGGGTAAATAGCACCACTCCCAGTGACCAGGAGTCCACCTCCGGTCCAGCGTACTTCATGCCCCGAAAGAGCTCAGGCGCTGCATAGGGTGGACTTCCGCAGAACGTCTCCAGTTGGGCACTGGGATCGAAGGTGTTGCTGAAGCCAAAGTCCGCCAGCTTGATGTTCATGTGCTGGTCCAGCAACAGGTTCTCCGCCTTGAGATCGCGATGCACAACGGACTTCCTATGGCAGTACTGAATGGCGGATACCAACTGTCGGAAAAGCACCCGGGCATCGCGCTCCCGCATCCTGCCGTTCTTCACCAGGTGATCGAAGAGCTCACCTCCGACTGGCGTACTCCATCACCAGGTAGAGCGTCCTCTCCGATTCGATCACCTGGAAGAGGCGCACGATATTCGGATGGTTCAGCAGCTTCATGATCTTCACCTCGCGGTACAACTTCTGCCGGGCACTCGCATTAAGGGTCGTCTTGTCGATCACCTTGATGGCCACCTCCCTGCCGGTGGGCACATGGATCGCCAGCTTGACCTTGGCGAAGTTTCCCTTGCCCAGTGTCTTGATGATCTTGTACACCCCACAGCCGTTGCCATTCACATACGACTTGAACTGGGGCGGCGAGCAGCCCCAATCCTGGCCAGCTGCTGTGGGAGTGGCCGTGGTTGATGACTTTGAGGTGCCCGGTGAATAGGAATCCGGGTCGTTCTCCTTGTCGGACGTTTTGTCTGTGTTTGCTGCTGTCATTTCTGGTCGGGCTACTTATTTTCCAAATCCCAGCTATACGTTCGCCGCACACTTGAAAGGCAAACTGATTTCTAGGTTTCCCAAATAGGCTTGGGTTCAATTGAATATTCGGGCAGGGCCTGCTGTATCACTTGCTGTATCACTCAAACTTCCTCTCTCTCTCTCACTCCATTGTGATGCCCCAATCCGCCGGACACCTGGCTATTTGGTGAGGTTCTTGCGCTGCTCGGTGACATCCTTCTCGTTCAGGTGGATCACCCGGCGACCGAAGCGTGCGGTCAGCTTGGAGAAGAAGCCCACTCGCGAGGCGGGTTTGGTGTCATCAGCGGATAGGGGTGGCGTCTGGTAGTTGTCCTCCTCTGCACCACCACTGCCCCCTGATCCACCTCCCCGTTTTCCACTGCGCGCCTGGCCAAAATGAAAGGTGGCCCGCGCCACATTGTGTCGGGTGAAGGGTTTGTCCGAGGCCTTCTCCACCGCTCCCACCGGAACTCCCACTCCCGCTCCCGGAATCCGTTCCATCAGTCGTCCGCCGATGGCCGGCGACTTGGGCGCCAAAAGGGGCGTGACTGCTGGCTCAGCCTTCTCGTAGAGCGTCGTTGGTCTTCTGGCGGAACCCTGCGGCTTGTTGAGGCGTTTGCGAACCGGAGCCGGGGTACTGGAAGCGGGGCGGGGTGCTGGCCATCTTTTGGGTCTGGGCCAACTGTCGCTGGGCACTCAGCAGCGTGGGCTTCACGTCCATATTGGCACTAGCCCGCTTGGATTGCGGAGTGTGTGGGAGACTCGAGGGTCCTTGGCTGCTCGAGCTGCTGGTGATCTTGCGGCCAGGTGTCCTCCCTGGAGTGCGTCGGGTGGGCTTGGCTGGCGGTCCCGAGGGCGGCGTCGAAGTGGGCGTGTTGGGCACATTCGCCAAGCCGAGGAGCAACGGGACGACTGGAAGCGGAGGAGGTGGGCGGATTCTTGTCCAGCGCGAGCGTTACCTGAGCTATGGTCACCGTGGGCGTGGTGATGTTGGGCAGCGGACTGCTGACCGAAGGAACAGTTAGATCCACTGTTGCCACCACCTCCGATTTGGCGCTGCGGTTCGAGGAGCGCGGCTTGGCCACTCCGAGGAGCATATAGGTGCAGTAGATGTCGTCGAACTGCTGTCCCTTCACCGACTGCTCCACATCCCGCCGCTTGTGGCCCATGCTCATCAGCAAGTCGAACCGAGCGGCATCCTGCAGCTCCATGGGCTTCTCCCGAAACGGCCGCAGTCTGTCGGCTTCCTCGTGACCCAGGTTAATCCACTTATCCGACATGACGGCCGAGAGCGAAGTGCGCTTGGCGGGATTCAGGACCAGGAACTTCCTCATCAGGTTTTCGCAGTCCATGGAGATGTAGTACGGCACTCGGTATTTGCCCCGCAGGACTCGTTCCCGCAACTCCTTCAAAGTGCCGCCATCAAAAGGTAGCGAACCACTGACCAGGGTATACAGCACCACTCCCAGTGACCAGGCGTCCACTTCCGGTCCTGCGTACTTCCGGCCCATAAAGAGTTCGGGCGCCGCATAGGGTGGACTCCCGCAGAACGTCTCCAGTTGGGCATTGGGATCGAAGGTGTTGCCGAAACCAAAGTCGGCGATCTTAATGTTCATGTGCTGATCGAGCAGCAGGTTCTCGGCCTTCAGGTCGCGATGAACCACAAACTTGCTGTGGCAATACTGAATGGCGGATACCAACTGGCGGAAGATTACCCGGGCATCCCGCTCCCGCATCCTTCCGTTCTTCACCAGATGATCGAATAGCTCGCCCCGACTGGCGTACTCCATCACCAGGTAGAGCGTCCTCTCCGATTCGATCACCTGGAAAAGGCGTACGATGTTCGGATGGTTCAGCAGCTTCATGATCTTCACCTCGCGATATAGTTTCTGCCGAGCACTCGTATTTAGTTGGGTCTTGTCGATCACCTTGATGGCCACCTCCCTGCCGGTGGGCACATGGATCGCCAGCTTGACCTTGGCAAAGTTGCCCTTGCCCAGGGTCTTGATGATCTTGTACACCCCATTGCCATTGCCATTTACGTAGGATTGGAACTTGAGTTCCGTGTGGGTACTACTGCTAGCTCCATCGCCCACATCCTGGCCAGCTGATGGAGTAGGCGTGGCCGGTTGGGCGACAGTAGGCGTGGCTGGCTGGGCAGTGGCGCCGGTGGTGACAATCGTCCCCGTTAGGTGGGGATCCGGGTCGTTCTCCTTGTCTGACGTTTTGTATACGTTTGCCGCTGTCATTGCTGTCTTTTCACTCTCCTTAGCCAAAGTGAAGTCTAGAATTCCCAAGCTGTTGTCCACGGACATTGTAGTACTAGAAATTTTGTGGCTTCCAATCTGAACCCGAGACTGAGTGCCCAGGCGAGAGTTGCTCCCGTTCGGGGTCTGGAAGTGTGTCGAGCACGCGTCGTTGGATGGAATTTATTGCCGCCCCTCAAGTCGCAGTGCCTGGTTTTCGTCAGTCATCAGTCATCGGTGCCGTTGTTTGCACATCTGCTCTATTTCGTCACCCTCCTGTCGGGAGGTCGGAGCTTTAAGATAAGAATGCGCGTTTGCAACCCTCAGCCACCCCGATTTCCATGCATGGCTGATAAGCGGCTCGTCCTGCTCCTTGCGGCAGGATCACTTTGTCTCGACACTCGGCTGTTTGAGCATGAGTCGGTATTTCTTTCAGGAGGCGCTATCACCAACCCCCTGGTTCATATGGCACGAGCCCTTTGTGATCCTCCGATGCGATCGTGTGCCCCTGTTGTTCTTGTTTGCCACTAGTGAGGATATAACCCAGCTGGTGGTGTTCGGTTTCTTTCGTCAGCCAGGAGTAGCAGCTGCCTTCTGTTGGGTGGAGAAAGGAATGATTCGATTAGAGGTTGTAATTGGAATAGGGAACTCAAATTGTGGGTCTTAACAGGGAATGCATTTGCTATGGTAATTAAGTTAATTTAATGAATTCAATAATTATAATTATTATTTAAAAAATTTCGATAATTATCATTATACTCCTTAAAATTGTAAACTTTTATAGTTAATATGGTGATTATGGAGGTCTCAGGTTTGAATTCCAATTGATTCGGAATTTATTTACAAACTTATAGCGTTAAGACACCCCATATTAACATAAGCTAAATATCCACTCTACATTGGGATAGATCTTAAAAAAATTATTTGTTGCCAATTGTTGAATATTTTTTAAAGGGTTATAAAGTTTTCCTCGAAATATCATCAAAAGTTACGTTTTTAGGTTTAAATGCCAATCGATTAGGAATTTTATTAGTATTAAAGATTTACGACAGTAAAAAGAATTATGAAAAATAATAATACAAATAATTTGTATTGAGCAATCCAAGAACTTAGATAAAAGCAAACAATGAACAATGACTGAATTATTTAGACATGTTTCTCTTATCGCATAAACAATTACACATATTTCTTTAAACAAAAATTCTCTTTATTTAGAAACATACTTATCAAATAAAAAAACACATTCAACAGTCATAAGTAAAGTTTGTAGCTGGGGTTTTCGATTGTATTCCGAGAATTTAACTAACTACCCAATCAATTTTATAGATCTTGCACCACTGTGCATTAAGTAATTTACTCTCTCCCCTAACAACAGATTTTCAATCGACCTGAAAAACTAATCTTTCCCTTTGTCATAAAGTATTTTCTTCAGTTCTCTTTTAATTCTGTTTTTTCTATTTTTTTGCATGTTCTGCCGATCTGTACCTCTATACGCACACTGCGTTACCTAGGAGGGAACTACCCTAATGGGTTTTACCTACCTATGGATGTATTGTACAAAAAAATATTACAAAGGAACGGGTCCTTAATCTGCCTTTTCTTTTGGCCCGCTCGTTCGCTTGCATTTCTCTCTTTGGCTTTGGGTTCGAGTAACGATTTCAGGTTTTCTCTGCCTGCTCCTTTGTGAGTGCGTCTGTATGGGAGTGTGTGTGAGTGCCTGCGTGTCCTTGATCCTGCTGACTTGTTTTGCTCGCAACCTTTTCTCGTCATCCCTGCTTTGCCTTTTGTCTCGTCTCCTTTTCGTCTGGCTCTTCGCTTCCTTTTTCAGCTCCTTTGCCTGCCTAAGTGTGTGTATCCCTCTCTCTTTTTATTTCGATATGTGTGAGTTTGAGTTTTTGTGAAATTTTTGAATTGCAGCTGCCACTTTTGGGTCTTTGTATTTATTATTTTTGCCTGCTCTTCTTATTTCGTTTCCCCTCCATCTTCTTCTTTCCTCTTTTTCGCAATAACAACAAGAGAGATCTGTGGAAATTCGCCATAACAACAACTGCAACAACAAGTACTTGGCTTGGCTTGGTTTTAATTCTGGGAACTTGCGATCTGTGATCTCTTGGTTGGGTTTTTAATCGCTCCCCTTTTGCCACCCAGGTTCAATGCACCCCACGTAGGGTTACCCCCACTTTTCACCGCCCCTCTCTCGATTTTCCCAAGATACCAACACATGTCAACATGTGCGGGTCGTCTCCCATCTAGTTTTCCCCTTTGTTTTTTTTTGTTTTTTCTCTCTGCCCATGGGATCTTTGGCTTGTTTTTTCCGATCGCCTCTCCTTCTGGTTCTTCTATTTTGATTCTGGTTCTCTGGTTTTTGTTCTTTTGTTCTTTCCTCAACCGATGTTTATCCGCGCCTGCACACTGAGTCATCGGAGACTTTGGGGAACTTCACCAGGCGCCCCATGTCTGCCACTCATTCGTTAACACACTTACTACACAAAGCGATGATATACATACAGTTGATCCATTAGCTGACCTTAATAAAACGCCTCTTTTATTGAGAACCGAAGAACGCCCCCCTTAAAGATGCACGATAAGGCTTCTGGGTCCCCAAGGGATATGATCTGGCTTATCTAACCGTGGCTACGAAACGCTGGAACTGAAGTCCCAACCGCGTGCTTGGTTAATTACACACTTTACTTACGCATCCAACCATTGGCGATCCCCCCTGGCGGCAATCAAAAACGAATTAGCGTTAATCCAGTCCACAAATGGATGGTATTGTATGGTTCGGTATCGTATCCGTTGAGCGAGAGCGAACTTTCAGATACAAGGCGCGTCGTAGTACTGAAACGCATTGAGCGGAGTATCTGAAGACAGGTCTTGAACGTCTGAGACGGGCTGCTGAGAGTTCGAGAGCGAGAGTAAGAGAGTACAGAAGAGCGTCTTCTTGCGCTCTTCTTACGCTCACTGCTCTTCCTCCATTACCTGCTCTTCCTTCGCTCGCACTTCGTCACATCGCCCATTACCCACTCATTCGCCGCTGGCTGCTCTGAAGGTCGTTTCCTTGAGCGTTTCTTGAGGTGTGACGTCACGGCTGCGAAGGGGAGGCACTTTGTCTTCGGCTTTTGTACTTCGTGCTCTTCGTCTTTGCGGCGAATTGGGCTTTGTAGTGGTCTTCGTATTCGTATTTGTCTTCGTTTAAGTTTTTGGGCTGGTGTGGGTTTTCTTGTGGCGGTGGTGGTTGTCGTTCTCTCGAGACTTCCCCATTCGTCGTTATCAGCTGTGCCGTCGTCATGGGTGTGGGAGTAGCCGATGGCCACATCTGTCTGAGCTGTCCGAGCGGTGTTGGTGCACCAATAAGAATCGGCCAGTGGTTCCACTTCTTGAACAACAACCCCCCCTGCCTATCCCAACCCCCCACCCTTTCGGTTCGACCGCTTTGTTTGGTAGGGAATGATTAAAAAGTCACCACAACAAATAATAATAATAAAATGCATTTCTTTTGGCCCGCAAAAATTTCTTTCATTTGGCATCGCTTTGGCCGGCTGAAAGGAAAAATTATAATGACAAAGTAGGCGACAAGAAGGGGTGGTTGGGCTGGGTCGGGATGGTCCGATTGCAGACGTAGACGATGATTATAATAACAGTTTTCTGTGATTTCTCCTCGATTCCCGATTCGTATCCGAGGTCCCCTCCTTGAAGGCAGGCCTTAATTAAAAAGCTTTTGGCCATCCACTTGGAAAAAAATTAACCCTAACTTCTAGAAATCTCCCATTCAAATTGCATCTCTTTCAAAGGCAAGAATAAATGTATTTTTAAGTAGAAGTAGAAATACAAGAGGGATTAAAGAATTACCTTAAACCACTTTGAAATATTTTAATAGTTCTTAAAAAGAAACCAATTTTGTCTCAGTGCCCTCTTAGCTCGGCAGTTGAAAATCAACATTATTCTTTTGACTTTGAGATTCGTAATTGAAAGTGTTGGGGAATTTGGGTAGGGGAATTTGCATTTAGATGAGCCAAAGAAGCCAAGACAAGTAGGCCAGAGTGACATGTTAATGAGGAGGCGGGTAATTCGGCATGCAGTCGATAAGGCAACCGCCTTTTGGCCAAAGTAACTGCCAGATACACGTGGCACGAACACCAGCTGACGCCCCAAAAACAGATGAACATAATGCGCTTCCGACCGACAAATCACAGTTGGCCACCAGCGGACACGCGCCACCTGATCGGGATGCTATATCTATAAAGAGATAGTTCTTTCTTCGGCAATATTTGATCGTGCTGAATGCGGAAAAAACAGATTGCGACTGCAGCTGACTTCGGCGACGGACAAAAGGATCTCCGGCAGACAAAGCAGCCACAGGATATGCGATACAGCCACTTTTGCACATTGCCCCGATGAGTTATGGAGACCTGGCAGAAAAGGGCAGCATCTTGACACACAAATGCGGGTGCATATCGATTTCGACTGAGGTTGCAGGAGCGATGACTCCTTGGGCCGTGATCTGCATTTTTGCGTCCTTCTTGCCGCATCGCGAAAGGTGCAAAATGAAGGACGAACGTGCCGCAAAATGTGTTCGGCGACTTAGGTCTTTAATTGTTCCATGCTCACTGTTCGCTGTCGATATTCAATAACAGCTGGCTCTCGGCTAAATACACAAATTAACCCGTTCAAACAATGCCTTCTTGGAAAGTGTCAAATTCAACCTCCGATCAAAGGACCAAACAATGGACATCCAAATGAGGGAAATGGAATGCATATATACTCCAGACAATAAAAGAAGAATCACAATTTTCAGCTGTCAAGGGACGGGGTTAAAATCTCAGATTTTCATCAAGAAAACGGCTGATTTTCTCACAGTTTTACTGGCTTTGATTTTCCTCAATCATTCGTCGTCGTCGGCCACTTCAGCCCTTTTGGTCGTGGACGAAAATCCTTTGCACTTACTTTGCATCGCAGTTAGATAGTTCATTCATCCATTCATTCATCCAATCCCGACCCTCAGAGGAAGGACTACCTGCCATTGTCAAAGAGTTTTCCTTTCGATTTGGTCTCGCCGATCCACTCTGTGTTTTCTCGCTTTTTGTTATATTTTTGCATAGTTTTCGGCTTTGTTCCTTCCCGGGAACGGGGCAGAAGACTGCTTAGGGATAAACAATATTAGCTGACTGAAGGATTTGCATTCCACCATTGCATTGTTCAGTCGCCGGCCCGAAGAATTGTCAATAATATTTTGCCCATGCGGCAGTTTGCCCCCCAACTCCTCGGAATGCGACACTTCTGCCCGCATGCGGAATAGATAATGATGGAACTAATCCTTTGCCTCTAACCAGAATTGCGATGGCTTGGCTTGGCTTGGATTGGCCTAATTGAAAAGCGGCGGCAACAACAGGGACAGTAGAAGAGGCTCAGAAAAAGAGGGGCAGTGAATGCATTTCGGCGGCGCAATTCAGAAATCTGAAATCTGCATAATGCAAGTGCATCATCTCATCTGTGCTCCATGCGGGTGCACAAAGAGAAATACATCTACATAGAAAATATAGAAAAATAATACAACCAAAGAACGAAGTTAAGAAGTTGTTTTCGAATAATTTTTAAACTACACACAAAACAAAAAATTTTAGAATCAGTAGTATTAATTTTATATGAAATATTATAAACTTAATATTTTGAAGTTTCATTTCTATACCGAATATTTCAATAGAATACTTTTGAAAGTATTCAAATAATACTCATATTATTGATGCAAACTCAATAGTGTAGAATTCATGTAACAATAGTTTCTTGAGAAAAATGAGAATGAGAAAAATATATTTAAGTAAAATATTAACAAAGTATTATTTTTGAATGCCATTTTTTAAGTATATGATTTTTAAAAATTGTGATCTCATAAATATAAAATTAATATTAGCTACTAAATTAAACTTTAAGCTTCATGTTGATGTCTTACATTTCCTTTAAGCTAGTTTTCCGCCTAGTATTCTTTTCAGTGTGCATGTAGCCTATGTAGGAGGCGCCTGGGGGGCAGCTTATTAGCGAAGATTGTCAGTCAGCCGCCAAACAACAACGGCAGCAACAACAGAAATTGATTACCAAATGTGCACGGCTTTCGAGTGGTTTTAGGCTGGGCGAAGAAGGGGTTTTCCGGGGGGTGAAGGCCGGATAGGCAGGCTAATAAGCACAAAAATCCACATAGAGCAGCAATTCCTTTTAATTGAAAATCTCTCTCTCGCGCGCTTCCCATTTCCCAATTTTTCTTTTTTTTTTGTTGCTTTCATTTTCGCAATTTCTTTGCGGCTGCAGTGCGTTTAGTTGATAGCGGGAGGTGGGCGGCGGAGGGGCGTGGCTGCAGCTCCAAATGCATTCGATATTGCATTTTTTTTCTCCGGCAACATGCAAGGATAATAAGGACTTTAGCCGGCTTGGGACTTTTTTGTTTTTCAGTTGTTTATTTTTTTTTTGCTTTTTTGTGGACTGATTGACTTGCGAAGCGTCCGCTTAACCATCGCTGCTGCTCCATATCTCACTCCTGGTTCGTGGTTCCTGGTATCCTGGCAAAGTTGATTGCAGCAAGGACTTGCGACTACATTGCGGCCCGAAAAATTGCATTGGATGCATTTGCTGGGCAAACAAACTGCCGAAACAAGAGTCATGAAAAAAGTTTAAAGCCCCCAAACTCGGGATTCTCCTGCTCCGCGTAAGACTCGCTGCATGTGCAATGCATATTAGCCGAGTTGTGTCCTGCGTCCTGCCTTCTGAGTCCTGGCTCCTGGATCCTGTGCCATCCTCGGCCTGTGCATTGTCCTTTTGGTCGAGCGCCTTTTGCCCCATCCCACGGTGTTGTGTTTTTTTCTGCGGCTGCCTTTTGTTTGATTTGCGAAATTGCAATATGCTGGCTGTCTGGCTCAACTCGTCTCGTCCTGATCCTTCTGAGACCCCACCCCTCCACACACACGCAGGACAACTGCAGTTAGACTGCAGTGCGAATGCAACCGGTTCCCGCCCAAGAGCTTGCTATTTCGGGGTTAATCTGAATAAGCTTTGTATTGGCCAACTTCTTTCTTTTATTTCTTATTAATTTAATTGAATTGTCTAGAGCATTTAGTTGAATTGTTAAGTAAACGATTTGTCCTTTTTTAAACAGCCTCATTTGTTCATTGTCGCATATGCTTTAACCTTATCAAATACATTACCTTTTAGTTACTAGAATTATTAAGATGCCTTCATATTATTTGTGGAACATTTCTTGCTATTGATTTATTTATTTAATTGAAGTTCCCAAATATTTTACTTTAAGTAACAGCGTTATTAATTTGTTCTGGTTTTCCCCCATTTCTCCAAGTTTTTTTGGTTTTCGGCAAAAATATTCACTTGTTCAAATGACAGATTATCCCCATAAATATTTTAATTTGATTCATTTGCAACCACTCGTAGTTCAACCCCCAAAAGCGCTGCTGCAGCCCCCGCCCCTGATCAGGTTGATGTCCGGTCCCCGTTTTCCAGCAAAACCTTTTAATTCGAGTGCGTTTTTCATCATCAACAGCGGTGGGCCTTCCACTCCAGCCGAGTCCCAGTTTTCCCCCAACCCCCTGGCCACCCTAGCCACCCAGATTTCCGTTTAGGTCGTGGCGCACTGAAAGTCTTGAGGCTACGCCGGAGACCCTTCAACCGACTGCGCCAAAATGCACTGGACGTTGGTCACGACGCGGAGCAGAAATCAAACAATCAAACAAAATGAAATCGCCGGTCTGCCCCTTTTCAGCTCCTCGTCTCTTGTATTTTTCTCCCTTTTTTTGCAGCTTCTGCTGCTCGCGAGTTTTTGTTGGCTTTGTTCTGCTGCTGCTTTTGTGCACACGCCCCCTCAAAGTCCAGTTTTGCAGTCATCAAGTTTTGGCCCCCCTCCCTGGGCGGTGGGAATTCAAAACCCCCTTGCTGGCGGGCTTCCGGCTGCCCATGCTTCTTTGGCATGTCTTCGCATCCGTTGCATCCGTCCATCTTGCCCGTCGCTCCTCTTCACTCCACTCCTCGCCACTCCAATCCGCTGCAGTGGCTGCCAGACGAAGGAGCCACCCTTCGAGGACTTTTCCAACCCCCCAGCACCGAAAAAACTCCAGCTCCCCCCTCTATATATTTTATTTTTAATTAATTAATGCGAATGCAAAGTACAATTTCTACAAGGAAAACTTGTTTTGCAACTCGCTGGCAACCCTTTTGGGCTCAGGCTCAGATTCAGGCTCCACCCAACCGCCCTTAGCCGCCCTTTGCCACCCCCTGCCACCCTTCACCACCCATGCCACCTGACTGTGGCGCCTCCAAATATGCGGCGAAACAGCCGTGTGGCAGGCTGTGAAGAAATGCAGTTAATTTACTCAGAAGTAGCAGGGAATTGCAGTGGGAAAAGTGGGAAAAGCGGCTTCAAGTGGGCGGCAGTGGGCTGAAGAAAATTGCTGCTGCAGAAAGTTGCTGCTGCAGTTTCTTTTGTTTTTGTGTGCACGCCGTAATGTATGCAACATAATTTTTGCGCTCTTAGCTGCCGCTGGATGAATTTTTGTTAGTACTCAGGGGGGAAAATTCTGGGAAATGGAAGGAAAAGCGAGGAGTTGTTGCCTGGCTGGATATGCAGTCACCTCCTTTCAGGCATAGCTGCAACGTGTGTGTGTGGGTGTGCGTGTGTATCTGAGTGTGTGGGTATTTCTGAGGTAGTTGGCGCAGTTGAAAAACTTTGCTCGGCAAGGTGAGTGGGGTTCGGAAAACCCTTGCAGCTCTCGTTCTGTAGGCCTCCTCAGTTTTTTTCAGGTTTCCATACATACTCTATATATATGTATTTCCATTTTTTTCGGGGGCGATGGAAAATGTTGCAAAAGTTATTTCTTCACGGGTTTGCCAGGGCTCTTAATGAAATATCTGCATGGATGCGAGTGGATGCAGTTGGCAGCAAAGTGGTCTCCACGGGTTACTTAATAGGCAACTGCCAGCTCACATGGCCGGGCAATAGACTCCAGTCGTACTTGCACAGGGAAAAATTTAAATGAGTATTTTATAATATTTTCTGACTTAAATATACAAAACGCGAATTCTTTAGAATCGTGAATTCTTAAGCATCATTTGTTTCAACTTTTAGCAATCCACTCACTATATATATATATATCATGTGCGGATCCACGGGGGGTGATATGGGTGATATATCACCCCCCACTCGGGTGAAAAATGAAAGAAATTTTGGTACTCAAAAAGTATGCAACAAAAAAATTGTTCTGATATCACCCCCCACAACAAAATCCTGGATCCGCCACTGATATATATATATCACTTCGATTATAGTAGCCTGTTCAATGTGTTTTTTTTCGGTGCGGGCTTTAAGGCCGAATCAACTGGGGGAATCGGGCTGAAAGAATCCGGCTGTTTGGGCGACAGTTCAGCGACACGCTCAAAAGCCTCAAAAGGAGTGCGGGCGCGTCTTTCAATCTGTGACTTTTGCAACCAACACCACCCATCCACCTTCGCCTCCCTATGCAAATAGACAGCCCTGCTCTACCTTGAGCAAAGTAGGATAAAAAGAAAATGCAGCAAAAACGCAGCTACAGGGCCAAAAGGGGGAAATAGAAGAGGACCGTTGCCGCTGCAGACACATTTTAATGATGCATGCAACAGTAAACTGCAATCAGATATGCGCACATCGTTAGTCTTCAGCATCAGCCGCCGTTTGTTGATTATCTTAGAATGGAGAGCGCACGGCAAGAAAGATAACCATAACCATAACCATAACCATAACCATAGCCCATACGCCCCGTTGGCCGCACTGAACCTCTGCACTTTCCGCATTGCATGGAAATTTATTTGCCGTGCAAATAAACTGCAGCCTCCTGTTTGCAAGAAGTCGGTCCCCGGATTCTTGGCCCCACTTCATCCCTAAGGAAAAAAGGAGAGCTGGAGAGCAGGAGCCGCAGAGGAAACCCCTAACGGAGGCACTTTTTTATGCAACTTCTTCAGCTCGAGTGGTTTCCCAAGTTGACGTTTCAAATGTCAATTGTGTGCTTAACTGCATTCTTTTGACGTCTCCGTCGTCGTCGTCGCCGTCGTCGTTGGCTTTCCTTATTTGCCCCCGTGTGTGTGAGTGCTCCTCGGAGTAGGGCAACCCGTCTCGCATCGAGACTCTTTTCCATCGTCGAAGCCCAATTCCATTCCCATTCCCAGTCCCATTCCCGTGTCTTTGTCTAATTTTGGTTTCTTTTTGTTGCAAATTGCGGCCTAAGCGGCAAAGGGGGCGGAAAGGTGAGTGGAGGGCAGGAGGCGGTTCCTGGAGATCGCTTTCCCTGCTAGTTGGCAGTTGGCAGCTGGCAGCTGGTAGGCACTTGCAGGGAAACCAAGACATCACTTTATTGATCGACCATTTGATACTCTATTTTTCCTGTTATTATGGGAACTTTTATACGGTTTCTGTAATATGATTTTAATTTCTTTCATTCTTGTTTTTTACCTGTTTTTCAATAATAATTTAGTCAATCTGAAGCGCACAGCAATATGATCTGATTGTTTATTGCAGTTAACAACAATAGCTAACAATCCGCATTACTTTCCGGAAAATATATTTTTTGGCAAATTTTCACATTTTTTTAAAGGGGTTACATCATGATTTCTTGCGAAAAATGGCCAAAAATAAAAATGTTCAGGTTTGAATGCCAGTCGATTTGAAATTTTATTACGAACTCAAAGAGGTATGACATTCCGTGACTGGACCACACTTTTTAGAAATATCGGCTAAAACTCTGATTTTTTAGAACGGAAAACAAGGCTTAAAACTTTGAAAAAAAAATACTAATCAGCATCTACTTTCTTGTATTTTTTTTATTATACCCGTTACTCGTAGAGTAAAAGGGTATATTGTATTCGTGCAAAAGTATGTAACAGCTAGAAGGAAGCGTTTCCGACCCCATAAAGTATATATATTCTTGATCAGGATCACTAGCCGAGTCGATCTAGCCATGTCTGTCTGTCCGTCTGTCCGTCTCTCCGTCTGTCCGTCTGTCCGTCTGTCTGTCCGTATGAACGCTGAGATCTCGGAAACTATAAAAGCTAGAAGATTGGCATTTTGCATGCAGATTCTAGGAGTTCCTACGCAGCGCAAGTTTATTTCAAAAAGGTGCCACGCCCCCTCTAACGCCCACAATAGCTTATATACGATTTGAAAAATTTTAATATATCGGAAAAGTAGGAATGCAGTTTTGTTGTGTTTATCAATACCTATCGAAATGTAGAAGAAATTTTTTAAATCGGACCATTCGTTTAAAACTTATGCCTGATCAAAGTTTTATCTCCCTCGCACTCCCTTTAGCTGAGTTACGTTTATTAGATAGTCGGGACACCAAATCGACTACAGCGTTCGCACTCCCTTTAGCTGAGTGACGGGTATTAGATAGTCGGGACACCAACCCGACTATAGCGTTCTCTCTTGTTTTTATATTAATTTTACTTACAAATATTTTATACTTTTTATTATTTCTTCACTTTAATTAGTTTATCCCAACATGCCACATATCTAGGTCTTATATACCCCACATGCAGCACCTTTAACAGGGCACACGTAATTTCTTTTCTTTGGCTTTCACTTTGTTTGAGCAACGTTGCAGCGAATTTTGCCAAGTCGCTGGGAAAATATGCCGCATTCACACACACAGGGGCACGCGCACACTCACCGGCCGGGGAACAGTGGCCCAGAGTCAGCGAGTCAGACTGCAATCTTGCCTTCAATTAAGCTTTGACAAGTGCATTGCACACAGGAGCCAGGGGAGGAGTATCCAGGATGAAGGTAGAGGAACGCCACTGAGACATGGAGAAGAAGTCGCCGGAGCAGGAGCAGGAGCAGTCTTCTTCCACAAAGCGCATAAATATGAATGAAGGCAGGACGATGGACTCCTTGCCCTGAACTGCTGGCCAAAAAAAACGGAGAAAAAAGACGTCGTCGACTGAAACCGGCCAAAGAGCCCGGAGTGAAGAACTGGAGAAGGAAACGCAAATAAATGAATTGCACTTTTCCTTTGCTCGAATTTTCTTCTGGCGCCCCGTTTCAATGGGCCGCGCCTCAATGGCAGTGGAAAAACTTTGCATATTGTGTTTATTCTATGCCCGCGGAGATAAAGAGCTCGAAGCCAGGTGGAAGTCGCAGGCGGAGGTGAAGGCAGAGGCAGCCTTTAATTAAGCGGGTCCAAGTCGCAGTCCGCTGGCATTATGCCTAGATAATGGCAAGGCCGAGCTGAAAAGGGGGCCACTGAGCGAGTGGGCGAGTGGGGGGAAGACACAGATATGAAATGCAAATTATGCGGCGAATTGTGTGCTCATTAATTAAAATTGAACTGAGCCTGAGAAAGTTCCAGCCATCAAAGCGCCAGCAGCATCATTAGAGCCCCGGCCAGCTTAACCAGCCAAATCCTTAATTCGGAGTCCTGAATCCGGAATCCTGAATCCTAAGTCCTCCTGCCCAGAGTTCTCTCACTGTCCACGCCACTGCACTTTGAGGTGAACACTCGAAAGTTTTTTGCGCCACGGCTGGGGGAGATTTTCGTTTTTTCCCGGCGGTTGGGGGTTCTGGCAAAAATATTATACATATATTACATCTGGTCGGGAGTCTGAGTCAAAATGCAAATCTTGCAGATTTTTAATTTCTTTTCAACGAAAATTTTATTTTCTGTTTGCACTTCTTGTTGTTCGCCCAGGACGTTGGCAGGACCAACCCTTTTTTATTTGCCAGTTTGCCAAGGACGCTGATGGCTCGCCCCTCCCTCCGCCCTCAAGATGCCATGCTGCTTTCAAGCTTTATTATTACGTATTATAGATTCATATTATGCACTTTTTAATTTTTTTGTCTGCCATCTCAGGGCTTGAGACTCTCCAGACCGACAGTCCAAAATGAAATGCGTTTTGCCAGGCCGGAAAATAGGAGGGGAGTGCTAAGCTTTTGGGGAATCAGGAATACCCTTTCTAAAATAATTCTTATCATTTTTAAGACTTAAGTGGCAATTTCTTAAGAGGTTTACCTATAAATATTTTAGTTAAGACTTTATTTATGAATTTAAAGTTTAATTATAAGCTATAAATTCTTTTAAATATCAAAAAAGGGAGCTTAGCAATTTACTTAATTACTCTAAAATTTGGAAAAATATATAAATTTAATATTTTAATAACAAGTATGCTTAGGAAAGCCCATTACCAGACAGGGTATTTAATAAAGGACTTTTGGACTGGGTAATGCTGCTGCAGTCAGGCCTCGAATGTCCTTGGCAGAGCCACCCTTCTGGATGCCAAGGGGCGGCAGTGTGGGTTGTCTTCTGGTTGCATTGCCACAAGTTGCTGCTCGAGATCCAGATGGAAATCCCCACCCAACGAGCCAGGGCTCCTTTCGATTCCGCCTCCTTGTTCTTGTGCAGTGCCCTTCAAGACTTTTTGCCCGCCTTTCTTCCTTGGTTACATTTGGGGGCGGCTTTTGGGGTTGCATCTGTGAGATACATTCGCGTAATGAATTCGGCCCGAGGGTGGCGACAATGAACTTGCCTGCATTCGCCCCCTCCACCCTCCGAAAAATGTTAGGGCGTTGACATGTCAAGGCAAAGTATTCCGAAAATTACTTGCGAGGCTCGCCGGCAGAAAAGGAAACCCCGAACAGGACTTCACGCTTTGCTTGCCAGGAGGAGGAAGCCAGGACCTTTGCGAGGGGGAGGAAAGGGCATTGTTTTTTGGCCAGCTGGGAACCAAACCTGCCGAATCATGTAAAGCTATGCCGGAAGGCGCCTTGAAGCAGAACCAATGCCGCTTGAGGAAACAATTTCCATTTCCATTTGCATGGCGATCTGCGATCGCAGATCACGTAACCCGGAGAAAAGGCGAGGGTGCGCTTTTCACACGGTTCCCCGAGGAGGAAAAGACCCTTGGGGTCGGCCATAATTTTTAATAATTTCCTTTGTTTAAATAGTTTTTCCTTTGGCATAACAAATTCCCACCGCCACCGCAGCAGCACTGTAGCAGCGACAATTGAAGTGTTAGATGCAAAGATCCAATTGCCAGCAAGTGGCTGTAGAACAAACAGTACAGAGATACGCACAAGATAACTTGATTGCACTAATTTGACTGCAGCACCCGAAGAGCAAATAGTTCCCATGGCGGACTAGTTTCATAGTTCCGCATCGGACAACTGCCGGTTCCTTCTTCGGCTGGAAGGGCAGACCAAGTTGAGGTCTCAACTGGTCCGCTGGGGGTTGCTTCAATCAACTTCTGACAAGAAGTGTTAAATCTGCACTCGCTGCAATTGCGGCTGGAGGCCGCTTTATTAGAATATCCGGCAGCTTAGGCCGCAGACAGGCTGTCTGCATTATCTGCCCTGGTCCACATTGTCACAATTCATAAATCAACTAATTCTGGAGTCGCCAGTCGACGGCAGAAACAAATAGCTCCCTCCCCCGAAAACAAACCGAATAAAAATAAAAATCTGTGACCAAGTCTCGAAAAGTTCTCAGGCTCAGAGAGCTCAGAAACTCAGGAAGAAGACGAAACAATTAAAGGGTTTCGAGTTGCCTTAATGAACCGCAGCCAGCGGAGACAAAAGGTCAAAGACAAGACCATCATCAGCAGCGAAAACAAAGGCCTAGAAGGCCCAAAGGCCAAACCAAAGGCAAACAAAGGTGGGCCCCACACACAAAAAGGAGAAGAGAAAGGGAGAAGACGTCACGGCGGTTGCCTGCACTTCCTGGCAAGGAACAGAAGGCAGAAACACCGAGGAAGACGCCGCTGGGTTTCAGTTACCAAGTCCCAAGATTTCCTCTCCTCGCTCCAAGATGAGTGACCTCCCCTAATTGAGCGTGAAGCGCTGCAATACTTTGACACCTTTATGTCACATGGACATGGACTTCGACGGGGCCATCAACATTGCATTGACATCGAAATGGATATGTGGACAGTCGATATATGTAACTATAGACACTCACTACCCCCTAAGACAGCGGACGGAACTGGCCAGTGGACGACACTAATGAACATTAATGTTCGTATTGTGTAATGTCGCGACTTTAATGTAAAGTGCAATGAAGCAATGCAGTGCAAGGCAAAGGGGGTAGTGCAGCGAATGCACCGGATGCACTCATTAAGTGCTGCAGCCTTTGACTTGCAGACCCGAAAGAACTGGACGCAAATGCGAGCTGAGTTATGATGCCAGCTGACGAGCTGTCAGAAGAGTCATCGTCATCCACCGAGGAGGAGGTGGTTTGGAATGGGTTACGGTGGGGGTGCTGCTGCTGCTGGAATGGGGTTGCTGCAAGTGGTTGTTAAGTCTGATTCACGGCTCGGTTCGGAAATCAGCGGGCAGCACGTGTTCCCCTGCCCAGCTCTTTACCCTTTGATCTGACCAGGGGCCACTCGGTTGGGTAGGGACTGCTCCCCATTTGCCTTCTCCCTTCGCGAAAACCATTTTCCACAAATTTAATTCCATTAATGTCGCAGCCAGCTCCTTTCACTGCTCGCGCTCCTCCAGCGGCCCTCGAAAAGTTCTTCAAATGTCAAGCGGAGGCAGGATTCTCCAGCATCTAAATTATCATAATGAATCTCGCAACTACTTGAGTTCTGTTTGCCCGACCGGCGAACTCAACTCGGTCCGAGGAGGGTTAGGCGATGGCTTTCCTAGCTCCTATCTCCTATCTCCTAACGGGTTTTTAATTGAAACTGTCACTTGTGGAGGAGCCAGGATAAAAACCACCTAGGGTGGACAACCCCAAGAACTCTGCCTGCTCTCCAGATGAAGTAGTTTTCATTGCAATTACGAAGGAATTAAATGCTGCAGCGAGATGAGAAAACAAATCGCTTCAAAAGTTTTCCAAGAATTTCATCTCCGATGCATAAATCAACAATTGTCCCTGTCCCTGCGCCCCTCAGACATTTCCATTGTTTGATCAAGAAAATCTTTTCCATTTAATCCAAAAACACAAGGGATGCAAAGGAGGAGCCAGCTACGAACAATGGAATTGAATTTTATGCTTTACAAGATTTTATTGCGACTTTTTGACTCGACGCCTCCGCCGACAGTTGCAGTTGCCCCAGCTATCCACTCTCCATTCTCCAATTCGTTATGAAAACGAATCGCAGTCCGCCTTTATTAGCAGCAAATTTCATTATTCAAGTCAATTTGCCTCGGAGATGCCTCGAAAACGAAAACTTGCTCGATACTGATGACCGACCCCCCACTTGGCTGGGCTCTTTTGCCTGGGTTCAATTGAATTAAATACAATCAATTTGTTGATACGCAGATGAATTTAAACAAATTTAGCCCGAGTGTGCGGCCGACTGAGGCGACCGAGGATGACTCAGCCGCTTTGGTCCCAGGGTCCCGGGTCCCAGGTTAGTCACTCCGGCGGGGCAAACGACACCCAAGTGCCCTCCAAGGCTCTGGACATGCAATCAGAGCCACCTTCCCCTAGTTGGATCCTCTGGCTGGAAATAAAGGGGCACAAGATAGACTAAAAGGCAGTCCCGTGTACAACCTCTAATTATCTCAAGCCATGACATGAAGTCATTTCTCCACTGCCCACGGTACATGTTTCCTATATTAATGCCGGCGCTCACGCTGAAATTGAAACTTCAAATATTTGTACGCGGCTCAAGGACTCGCCGGCAGGACTCTGCCATGTGTGGGTAATTTCCTTAATAACCGCCAGCCTATCGCATTAACATATCTCGCATTTGTCATAAAAATAAGTCAACCACCAAAACCACCCACCCACCAACCCAAGCGACAAAATGGCCCAGCTGGTCTCCGCGGAGGAGGCGTTTTGTCAAGGAACTGCGGACTACACTAGGAACTACCTATCCCCACCCACCAGGTGGGTGGAATGCGAAGGAAGGAAGTGTTTATGCCTGCTCATGTGCGTCTCGTAATGACCCCGGCTAAATGGACACATTACGCGCCGGACACACGAAAAATTGAATTATTCAAGCGACTTTGGAGGCGTCGCATTTGGAGCCAAAACGACATTGCGTGTCAAAGTTTTACCCTCTTACTCCAACTTATAAACTCCGCCACTCCCACTCCTTGCGGGCCAAGAAATACGTTACAAAAGCCAAAGGCAGCCGGCCAGCCCAAAAGGTGGAAAACCCAGGCAGTCGAGTGCCTTAAAGTTCCACTGGGTGACTTCTGAGACTCGGTTTACGCTCTATGCTCATGCAGCACACGCCAGAAGCAGAACCAGGACACAACCCAAAGAACCCATTCCCCCACTATACCATTATCCCACTATAATTCCTGAACCCCGAGGAAATGTAACGGCCGACGATCGACGACGACAGTTGGTTTCCCAGAGCGTCTTCAAGACGCTCGAGGGGGTGACTTATTCGGAAAAGACTTTCGACATCTGCCAGCTGCAATGGGTTCCTACCTCTGATTGCAACCTTAGGAGGGTTACTGCCACGCACCAAAGCGGATGTTTAGGGGGAAATACGAAATACTGAAATCACTGAGAGACTTGAAAAGGCCCGAGAACTACAAGCACTAGAACTTTCATAGCTTGACGGGACTGTACCACAAATTAGTTGGAAGCGAGTGCAAAAAGCACTTACGATTAAGAGCCGGGAGCTTGGGGGAGGGGGCAAGTATCATTTGGCTAACGCTTGAAATTGGCTTCGTGACGCTTATCGCGATCAATAAATAATATACGAGCTGCTCTAGACAGAGACGGGTAGCGACGGATATAGATACACGAATAAAAACGACATCGAGGCAGAGAACAGAAAAAGTATCTGCCAGATACATTTGAGTAATTTGCGTCGTTAGTGCCGGAAAGAGAGGCAAAATAATAATAATAAAAGAAAGTACGCTTGATTACAATGAAAATGTTTTTAATGCCCGAGCTCCTCTTTCCCTCCTGGCCCCCCCTACCCCTTTGCACCCCCCTACACCCACACAGAGACAGAGAAAGATATCTGCATAGATAGGCGAAGCAAAAGGACACACGTTAGGCATGCATTTTCCCCCTGTTTCTTTCCTTTTTTTCCGATATCAAAAGCGCGATAAGCACTAGACACGAATGTGGGGAAGTGGGTTGGAGTGGGTGGTGGGTGGTAGGTGCAGGTGCAGGCTTGCAGGTTGGACAAAAGCCCCATGAAGAGGGGCGGAAGGAGGTGGAAAAGCCTCAAAGTCGGAACCAGTCGCGACCAGCGACCACTGTCCAAACAAAAGTCGGAAAAATGAGCAGTGGGAGCCGACTTGGCCACATATGGCCATTTTCTGGCTGCCATTGCGTGCCTGGCCCGAATACTAGTGTAGAAGTACACGTATCCGTATCTGTATCTCGCCGTCCTCGTGTCTATATCCATAGTATCCCAGGCTGCGAGTGTACGAGTGTGCTATGCTATCTAATCAAGCGCTGAAAGACAATAAAAGCCAACAACGCAGCCACGACAAACAGCGACCACAAAAAGTGCTTATGTCTGAAAACAACAGCAGAACAAGACCGTTCAGCTGGATGGCGACCAAAGGGATACCCAGGAATTTGTGATTTATGAATAAAAAAGTATTAATTATAAACCATATTTTTGCATTTTTATTTTGTAAATTTCAATAGTATCATTTATGTTAAAGATCTTCATGCAGATGTTTGATTACTATGGCCAGATCCACCCCTATCTGTAAATACCCCTTTTATAAAATCACAGAGAATTCCAGGCAACCTACTTCTCTGCCTTGCTAAGTGCAGCGGGAAAACCTTTTCCTGGCTCCACTCGAAAGTATCGCACGGATGTCGTATCTATGGCCCACCATATGGCGACCAAACGCCGATATCTGTGAGAGTGTTTCCATGTACGAGTATCTGTATATCTGTATCTTATCTGGCAGTCGGGGGTATTAGCCAAGGAGCGTGCACCTCAACCTCCATCCTCGGGACCCCGAAAAGCAGCAGTGGCCATAATAACAATAACTGAGACTGGGCTGACATCATAATAATTCGAGTTTACTGCATTGCAAGAGAGACCTTTTGGCAAGTTCGGTGGAAAGTTTTCGCATAAAATCCCTGTTTGAGACAGCCACTGGGAGAAGGCTGGGAAGGACATTTTCTTTAAGCACAATTCGCATTACAAAGTTGCTGCCAATTCTGGTGGAAACAAATGCCAGCAAACTTTGCGGCAACATAATTTTAATGTGTTTGTGGCAGGATTAGAACTGTAGAGCTGTGGAAAGCTGCAACTGCATTGGCAATGAATGCCAACGCACATGAGTTGAAAGGTGTTTCTGAACTTTATTGATGTCGTCGACTTGGTACGACTTCCGCACCACCCGTTAGGCAAATAGCAAATAGCATTGGGATCAGGTAAAAATCGGTTCCCGTCTGAATGGATGGATGTCAAATGCCACCACCAAGCACGCCCCTTGGTTCCGTCTGCCTGGCCTCGCTGCCTTGCCTCCTCGACTCCTTCTGCCCCTGCTCCTCAAACTCATCCTCGTCCTCCTCCTCCATCTCCTCCTCCTCTTCCTCCAGCGATCGCCAGCTTGTGCGCACGCGCATTGAGGCATAGACAGTGAGTCCAGGTGTGTTCCGATCATCGCTCGCCGCTCGTGGCTGCCAAGTACGTGCCATAATCACACTCGAAAAAATTACTAGGGAGCTTTAAAAAGTCATCTTTATTTCATTGCTGTTTGGAAAACCTTTAAGCTTGTTTTAAAATATATTTAACACTTCATGATTATATTATCACACTGAAAACATATTTTTTCAACTCTTTATTTTTTTTATAAATATTTGTAGGTATTTTTTACCACCTTTAAGTAAAATAAATTAAAAATGATTAAAAAAAAAATAAATAAAACAAAAAAATCTTAAAGTCAACTTTATAATTTGTAAAAAGTCAACATTTGTAAAAACATTTTGAAATAACGCTACAAATTAATATTGTTCAAAAACAAAAGCAATTTGAATTATCCCCAGTGTACCGAAACTCCCCTTGCTTTCGAACAATCGCTTGCGATCATCAGCTGTTGGCTGTGGCGATCGTTTCCTTCCGCATCCGATTTGGCATAGGGGCTGCAGAATCCCTACCGGTTTCGCATTAGCTCTTCGTGATTTCCCCCACCATTTGCGCATTTTCCACTTCCAGCGAGTCTCAGCTCGCCAGATTGCTGTTTAATCTGGCAAAATGGATCTTTGCAGCGGAATCATAGTGCCTAATTGCCACTAGTTCGTTGTTGTGACATTTTTTTGTGTTTTAACGGATTTTAGAGTCACTTGACCGTAACACAATTCCACCTCGCCCCCTCGTGGGCTCTTTTTTTATGAGCCAAAGCATATTTTAATGATGACACCCGACCACGAGAAGGATAGGACTATACAAAATACAGAGAGTGAACAGAACACATGGCCACCGTGCCACACTTCGGTCGTTTGTGCGATGAGTACATTACCGTGTGCCGCGATCTGTGAAGGCACATTCCAAAGCACACTTTGAGATATGTGTATACATAGAAACCAGGCGCCTCCCTCATTTCCAGCGCATGCAAAGTATCCGCCGAAGCCAGCGTTTTCCATCGGAACATGAACGGAAAATGTGTTAAGGTCGTAATTATCTGCGCTGCCGTTTGTAGGTGGAAGTTCGCCTCAGCTGGCAACTTTCTTTGCTCCTTGTTCTCCTTTCTTCTCTTGGGTTAATGCCATATGTTGCCCTCCTTGCGGGGTTGAAGTTGGAAGTTAGGCCCATTGATAACGCTCCTAGACTAAGAACAAGCCAAACCCTTGTCCCGAGGTGCATTGAACTTGGAAATGCCAACTGTCTATCGTTGAAGCAGTTTACAAGTATCTAGGGAAAGCATTTCTCAAGGAAAGGTTGTCGACATAACGAGGCAATTAAGTAGTTTTCCCCGACTTAAGTATACGGGCACGTGGGCGCAATCTTCCTATCAGATGGTTTATCAAAGAAGAGAGCCTAAGACTTAAAGTATGCAATTTGAAAAGAATTAGGAAATGTATTATATTCAAGGAATGGGAGAACCTTAAGAAAATACAATAATTTAAATCTTGAAAATAAAATAAAACTATTTGTTTTTAAAAATAAGCTGGTGAAGAAAATGTATGTAGTTTAAGAATAAAAAACATTTATCTAACATATCACTTTATAAATTTTCTTGCTTAAGAATTAAAAATTCTATTGAAATTCAATAATTACTAGATTGCAAAAACACATTGATTCCGCACTTACCTATAACTTTTAATGGTTTTTGCCTTTCAACTAACGTAATGAATTTCTTTTTCTATTGCAGGAGGATCTATGATGGACGACAGAGAAAAATAATGCTTTGTTTGTGGTAATTTTGACAATTCCAATATCCCGATCTGCTGTGCATAGGAATGCCCCTGCCCGATCTCTAGACCAAACCCAAGCCCGACCAACTTAATAAGTCCTGCATAGGGGTGGCTGTTCCTGCTCCTGCTCCTGTCCCTTTGCCTCTTCACCCTCTTCGCGTTCGTTCTTGTCCCTCCTGGGTTGTCCTTGCAAGCTGCAGGCCCGAGAAAGTACAGTTGCCCAAATAAAAAGGATCGAAGAACGGAGGGGTGGCTGCCGTTGACATTGACTTGGGCCTACGGGCTGCATTCCATTGCACTCGCAATTGAAAGTCGAGGGGTCCGAAAGGGGAGGATTCTGTTTGGTGGTTCTTGGGAAATGCACATGGCCCCTAACGACACTAACGATTCGCTCGAAAAACGAGCATTTAAGATACACACACATTCAAGATAGTAAGTGTGATCGATAGTCGTCGGATGTCGATGCTTTGACGCATTTGGCTTTGGTTGGGGACTTTGCCCATATTGATTATTTCGAGTGCTTACGCATTCGACCCATGGCCATATGCAAAGTATCTATATACGTATCTGTATCTGTGGCAGAGAAAAGTAAGTCAAACTTGTTTATCGGCGAAAACGAAGTGACTTATCTTTATTTTCTACAAAAACAGAAACAGAAAGGGGCGGGTACACGTTCACACACCGACCGACTGACTCACACCCCCACTCACACACACACAGAGAATAAGCTCAAGTGGAGAAATTAGATAAAAACCTGTCTCGGGTGGGAGGAGGAGGGTTGTTGGCTTGCGCTGAATTAAGGACACCACCCCGAAAAACCCACACACTTTCTTACAGCCTCACAGGACTTCTGCCAGAACAGCCATCCCCTGGACAGCCCCCCAAACCGAGCACCAATCAAGTGGCCACCCAAACCAGAAGCTTTTGGCCAGCCACTTTTACTTTCCATTTAAACACTCGCCCCTCTCTCAGTACTCCCACTTTTCCATTTCTCCACACAGCAGATATAATAACTTATGCCTCCCATTAATTTTACAGAAAGATTTTTTGAGCGCAAGCAAGGATTATTAAAAACGAAAACCAAGCCAAACCAACTAAAAAAAACCAAAAAACGACAAAAATTGACAAAATAACGAAAAAAACGAACAAAAATCTCAAAATTCGGGCCAAGCATCGAAAACACACTTTTGAGTATCAAAAATCAAAGCGTAAATATAAACAAACTGGAAAGGAGCAGAAAGGACCTAGAGAACGAGTACGGAGAACGGGAGTAAAACGAAGGGAAATACAAATCAAATCTAAATAAAATTAAATGCAAAGGACATTCGCATGTGTGTGGTGGTGGAAAGAAAATTCAAAACAAAATTCACAATTAGAAAACGCAGGAAAAAACGTAGAAAACGCAGACACAAAATCAAGAGTGCCAACAGCAGCAACAACAAACAACTGTCAACAGCGGGAAGAATTTTGAACTGGAACATTTCGACCAGAAAGTTGGGCGACAGCAAAATTTCAACGTTTGGCGCACTACAACAACACAGCGGCAGCAACAGCAGCAAGGACATCGCGGCCAGGCAGCCAGGATTGCAGGAGCGAGCGGTTTTGAAAGCGCAGCACACATCGATATAGCTCCTTCTCCTTCATCATCTTCTTTTTCGTCGGACTAGGACTCCCAGAACGGACAAGGATACGCTTAGAAAGCTAGAAGGCTAGAAAGCCTCAGCCAGGACTTAAACTTGAAATCACGCATACGCCGCGGCGAATTTCTCGCTCTCTTTCTCTTTGCCCGAAACGAAGGGGAAAAGCCCGGAGAAAATCGCAGCCAATCCGAAGAAGCGGAGAGGGTAACGACATAGGGTTGCTGAGGGGAAGGCCGGGGAAAGCCAGGGAAAGCCGGGGAAAGCGGGGAAAGCAGAGAAAGCTGAGCAGCGCGAGGCGAGAGAGCTGCTGCTGCTGGTGGGCATCATCTTATGATGTCATCAGAGGAGTACGAGGCGGACTGTTTTGGTTTGTACAGCGATGAGAACAACGTGCTGCTGAAGGCAACCGAGCCGGAGACAACAGCAACAGCAACGGCCGCCAAGCAGCAACATCAGCCACACCAGCAACCACCGCCGAGCAGCAACGGTCACACGTCACCAATACTACCAATACCGATACCTCTACCAATACCCATACAAGTCAACGGCGACGGCAGCGCGGCGAATTGCGGCGAGAGCGGCAAGACCACTAATACCAGTACAGGCAGTAATTGCAATACCCACACAGAGGCAGACAAGGAGCAAGAGAGAGAGAAGGCAAAGGAGAAGGCAGCGCACGAAGAGGAGGCGAACGAGTCCGACGATTCCGACGACGACGTCGTCGTTGTGCTCGAAGGCTGCGAAGGCAACGCCAGCAGCAGCAGCAGCAGCAACAGCAGCAGCAACACCAGCAACAACAGCAACAACAGCAACGCCAGCAGCAACAACCACAAGGCGGCAGCAACCACGACGACGACGGCGAACGCGAACCATTGTAATCGCAGTGGCGGCAGTCGCAGTCATCGCAGCGCCCGCAGTAGTCGGCAAATCAGTCAGTCAACGGCCGTCGGCAAGACAACAACGTGCGCGGCTAAAAAACCAACAGCAACACAGGCACAAACAGTCAAGCCCGCGAACGTAAATTCGAACGTAAACTCAAACGGTAGCGGCAACGGAAACGGAAGCGCGTCTAGTAAAGTGAATCGTCGTTCGCGTCAGAGATCCTTGAGCAAAGACATTACCATAAATTTGAACAATCAGCAAACGAGCAACAGCAACAGCAATAGCAATAGCAGCAACCAGAGCAACGGGGCAACGGCAACCGCTGCTGGCTTCATGAGTAGCGCTGCCGCGGCTGCTGCGGGTGCCGCTGGTGGAGGAGCCCTGTTCCAACCACAATCGGTCAATAGCACGGCCAACAGCAATAGCACGAATAACACTCCGGCCACCGGCAGTGCCACGCACACCCACTCGCCCACGAGCAACTCACCCGTTTCGGGCGCCAGTTCGGCATCGTCCTTGTTGACGGCCGCCTTTGGCAACCTGTTTGGTGGCTCCTCGGCCAAGATGCTAAACGAGCTCTTCGGCCGCCAAATGAAGCAGGCCCAGGACGCAACCAGTGGCCTGCCCCAGAGTCTGGACAACGCCATGCTCGCCGCCGCCATGGAGACGGCCACCAGTGCCGAATTGCTGATCGGCAGCCTAAACTCCACGTCCAAGTTGCTCCAGCAGCAGCAGCAGCACAACAACAACAGCAGCAATAGCCTGGCTCCCGCGAACAGCACGCCGTTGAGCAATGGCACAAATGCCTCGATCTCGCCGGGATCGGCCCACAGTTCCAGCCACTCGCATCAGGGCGTCTCGCCGAAGGGCAGTCGCCGGGTCTCCGCCTGCAGTGATCGCTCCTTGGAGGCGGCGGCCGCTGATGTTGCCGGTGGCTCGCCACCTCGGGCGGCATCGGTGAGTTCGCTGAACGGCGGAGCCAGCAGTGGTGAGCAGCAACAGCAGCAACAGCAATCCCAGCTGCAACACGATCTGGTGGCCCATCACATGCTGCGCAACATTCTGCAGGGCAAGAAGGAGCTCATGCAACTCGATCAGGAGCTGCGCACTGCCATGCAACAGCAGCAGCAGCAACTGCAGGAGAAGGAGCAACTGCACTCCAAGCTCAACAATAACAACAACAACAATATAGCTGCCACCGCCAACAACAATAACAACAACAACAACACCACCATGGAGAGCATCAATCTGATTGACGATTCGGAAATGGCGGACATCAAGATCAAGAGCGAGCCGCAGACGGCTCCTCAGCCGCAGCAATCGCCGCACGGCAGCAGCCACAGCAGCCGCAGTGGGAGTGGCTCCGCCGGGAGCCACAGCAGCCTGGCCAGCGATGGCAGTCTGCGGCGCAAGTCCTCCGACTCCCTGGACAGCCAGACGGGACAGGATGAGGCGCAGGAGGAGGAGGAGCCAGCGGTGAATCGCCAGCGCTCCGAGAGCCGTGCTCCCGAGGAACCTCAGCTGCCCACCAAAAAGGAGTCCGTGGACGACATGCTCGATGAGGTGGAACTCCTAGGTCTGCACTCGCGCGGTTCCGATCTGGAGAGCCTCGCCTCGCCCAGTCACTCGGACATGATGCTGCTGGACAACAGCAAGGACGATGTGCTGGACGAGGACGACGACGATGATTGCGTGGAGCAGAAGCGCGACTCCAGCAGCGGATGCCTCAAGAAACCGGGCATGGAGCTGAAGAGGGCCCGCGTGGAGAACATTGTCTCCGGAATGCGATGCAGTCCCTCCTCGGGTTTGGTGCAGGCTGGTCAGCTCCAGGTGAACGGCTGCAAGAAGCGCAAGCTCTACCAGCCACAGCAGCACGCCATGGAGCGCTATGTGGCCGCCGCAGCTGGCCTGAACTTCGGCCTCAATCTGCAGAGCATGATGCTCGACCAGGATGACAGTGAGTCCAACGAACTGGAGTCGCCGCAAATCCAGCAGAAGCGCGTGGAGAAGAATGCCCTCAAGTCGCAGCTGCGCTCGATGCAGGAGCAGCTGGCGGAGATGCAGCAGAAATACGTGCAGTTGTGCTCGCGTATGGAGCAGGAGTCCGAGTGCCAGGAGCTCGACCAGGACCAGGATGCCGAGCAGGAGCAGGAACAGGAGCCCGACCACAGCAGCGATCACATCGAGCTGTCGCCCTCGCCCACTTTGACCGGCGACGGGGATGTGAGTCCCGCCCACAAGGAGGAAGTGGGTCAGGAGCGACCAGGTTCCAGTTCGCCCTCACCCTCGCCCCTGAAACCAAAGTCATCGCTGGGCGAAAGTGCCGACTCGGGCGCCAATATGCTGTCCCAGATGATGAGCAAGATGATGTCCGGCAAGCTGCACAATCCGCTGGTGGGCGTCGGACATCCCGCCCTGCCCCAGGGATTCCCACCAATCCTGCAGCACATGGGCGATATGTCGCACGCCGCCGCCATGTACCAACAGTTCTTCTTCGAGCAGGAGGCTCGCATGGCCAAGGAGGCCGCAGAGCAGCAGCAACAGCAACAGCAGCAGCAGCAACAACAGCAGCAGCAGCAGCAACAGCAGCAGGAGCAACAGCGACGCTTCGAGCAGGAGCAACAGGAGCAGCAGCGACGCAAGGAGGAGCAACAGCAGCAGATCCAGCGCCACCAGCAGCAGCTGCAACAGCTGCAGCAACAGCAGATGGAGCAGCAACATGTCGTGGCCTCGGCCGCAACAAGGCCGCAAATGCACCACCCGGCGCCCGCCCGCCTGCCCACTCGAATGGGCGGGGCAGCGGCCCACACCGCCCTCAAGTCGGAGCTGTCCGAGAAGTTCCAGATGCTGCGCGCCAGCAACAATAGCTCGATGATGCGCATGTCCGGCACGGACCTCGAAGGACTCGCCGATGTGCTCAAGTCCGAGATCACCACCTCGCTGTCCGCCCTGGTGGACACCATTGTGACCCGATTCGTCCACCAGCGCCGGCTGTTCAGCAAGCAGGCGGACTCCGTGACGGCGGCAGCCGAGCAACTGAACAAGGACCTGCTGCTCGCCTCGCAGATCCTCGACCGGAAGTCGCCGCGCACCAAGGTGGCGGACAGGCCCCAGAACGGACCCACGCCCGCAACACAATCAGGTAATAATGGTTCACTACTCCTAGCTAATAGTCAAATGCCCTCCCAAGCGACCGTCGCGAGTGGGTCGAGTGGGCAGCAGCAGCAGCAGCAGAATGCCCAGCAGCAACATGTTAGCAACGTGCAGCAGCAACAGCAGACGCCGCAACAGCAGCAACATTTGCAGCAGCAACAGCAACAACAGTCGCATCCTTTGCTGCCGCCCAACTGCCAGCAGCTGATCTCCGCCCCCCGCCTAAATGGCAGCCAGTTGTCCTTCGCCTCGCCCGCCGCTGCTGCAGCCGCTGCCATGGGTCTGCAGATGCACCATGCCGCCGCAGCAGCAGCAATGTCCGCCCAGCAGCAGCAGCAGCAGCAACAGTCGGGGGATCCCCAGGCGAATACTAACCCCCAGAGCGGGCCAGCTGGGCCGAATCCCACTAACAATAGCTTAAGTTCCCTTAATATACCGCCTCCTCACATTCGTCCTTCGCCCACAGCGGCTGCCATGTTCCAGGCGCCCAAGACGCCGCAGGGCATGAATCCGGTGGCCGCCGCCGCTTTGTACAACTCGATGACCGGACCCTTCTGCCTGCCGCCCGACCAGCAGCAGCAGCAGCAGACCGCCCAGCAGCAGCAACAGTCCGCCCAGCAGCAGCAACAGTCCGCCCAGCAGACGCAGCAGCAGCTGGAGCAGAACGAGGCCCTCAGCTTGGTGGTGACCCCGAAGAAGAAGCGCCACAAGGTGACCGACACACGGATCACCCCGCGCACCGTTAGCCGGATTTTGGCCCAGGATGGCGTGGTCCCACCCACCGGAGGAGCTCCCAATGTCCCAAGCAACCAGCAGCAGCAGCAGCAACAGCAACAACAGCAGCAGCAGCAACAACAGCAGCAGCAGCAACAACAGGCGTCGAATGGCGGCAACAGCAATGCCACGCCCGCCCAGAGTCCGACGAGGAGCAGCGGAGGAGGAGCCGCCTACCACCCGCAACCGCCGCCACCACCACCACCCATGATGCCCGTGTCCTTGCCCACCTCCGTGGCCATTCCCAATCCCTCGCTGCACGAGTCCAAGGTCTTCTCGCCGTACTCGCCGTTCTTCAACCCCCACGCAGCCGCCGGCCAGCCAACGGCGGCGCAACTGCATCAGCACCACCAGCAGCACCACCCGCACCACCAGCCGATGCAGCTGTCCTCCAGTCCGCCGGGCAGCCTGGGCGCCCTGATGGACTCGCGCGACTCGCCGCCGCTGCCCCACCCGCCGTCGATGCTCCATCCCGCCCTCCTGGCCGCCGCCCATCATGGGGGATCGCCGGACTACAAGACCTGCCTAAGGGCCGTCATGGACGCCCAGGATCGCCAGTCCGAGTGCAACTCGGCCGACATGCAGTTCGATGGCATGGCTCCTACTATATCCTTTTACAAGCAAATGCAACTAAACACAGAACACCAGGAGTCGCTGATGGCCAAGTGAGTTTCCACCTAGTCCATAGTGTGCAGCAGAGAGAAAAAGAGAGAGAGAATGAATAGGGGGGTTTGATTTTATAGTAGTACTCGTACTTAACCCTACCTCGCCCAGACCTCGCTTACAAAACGAAACCAATCAAGTGTCTTCTTCAGTTTATTTATTTCCCAACTAAATTCTTTTATAAAATGTAATCAAAACCTTATTTATTGCCCCGCCGCACACTTAAGCCCCCAAGGGCCCGCCCCACCTTCCAAAAGACCCTCAAGTCATCATCATCATCGACTTGGCCTGGCTTGAGTTGCATTTCGCAACAGCCACAGAAATGGAAAAAAATCAATGACGAGCAGCCAATCGAAAGAGCTGCACTCGTTGGCCTCTCGTTGCAGCCCCCCGTTTCCATTTCGATTGCGATTCCGTTTCTGATTCCGATTTCCAGCTCAGCTTTTTCAATCAGTGGGTTGAAGGAGGCAGAAGCAGAAGCAGAAGAAGCGGGCGGGCGGTGCGGCACCCTTAGACATTCATTATTGGCACTCGAAAGTGCAGCCACGTTAGACATTGCCAATCCAATCGAATACATCGCGCTCCCTCTCTCTACCTCTCTACCTCTCTCTCTCTCTTGGTCTTGCTCTGCCACACACGAACATGGAAATTTGGAAAGACAATCGACCATCCAAACCGACACATTTAACTCATACATATACCATATATCTATATAACGCCACCAGACATTGCGAATCCTTGACTCCTTTGCACTCTTCTACATTGACACCGATGCACCTGCGCAAGGCCAAGCTGATGTTCTTCTGGGTGCGCTACCCCAGCTCCGCGGTGCTCAAGATGTACTTCCCGGACATCAAGTTCAACAAGAACAACACAGCACAATTGGTGAAATGGTTCTCGAACTTCCGGTAAGTTGTGCAATTAACAATCTAAAGATCCTACGACCTAAGCCTATGAATATTAACCATTCAGCATTCACTTTTATGATTTCATTACGTGGCCTAAGTTTGGACTTTTAAGTTTTCTAATAAGGGGGTTTTGGAGGGGGGTTCATAACAAATTGATTGGCCAAAAATGAGACTGCCACCTGTCGAAACCCTCGACTTGCACTCAAGAAGTAGTCCCAGGGACATGCAACACCATTCGGCTGTCATTCCGCGCCTCCAACTGTCAGTCCGTTAAATTGCGCAAGAAGTTGCCAAAAAGAGCACAGAGACTACGGAAAAACGACAGCTGCCAGATAGTCCGGGTGTGGGTTATTCCGGGGAAGGAGTTTATGCAGAGAACAGAACAGAACCAAAGTGAAGTGAGGTAGGCCCGCATTCAATCGCCGTGATTTGCGCGCCAAATCCGAGCCGCATCTGTCCGCCCCGAAAAAAAGAAGGAATTCCGAAAGAAAACAGAGCGTGGCACAAGGTCTCACCTGGATTTACCTTCCAACCCTCTTTCATCGCCGGCTTAGCAGCTGTCCGTCGTCTCCGATTTGTCTAAGACATGCGCAACGTCTTAAGGACACCCTAAGAACTGCTACCTACCCTACCTGCGCACAAGCAACGCACAACAAAAGACAACAAATCAAGACCCGGCACGCTCGGGGTTTGTTTCTTTAGTTGGTTTCTCGGGCACATCTTCTGGGGGTTGCAATCCCTTTTCGATAAGAAGTCCTAGCCTAACCCTACTTTGCATGGGAATCGAGATTCGGGGAGTTGTCTTTGCCTTCGACTTCGACTTCTTTGGCGGGAGAGGTTAAAATGGGTGGGAATATTTTTTGATTTCCTAACTGGTTCTCGATTGTTTGTTTCCGTTTTTTCTTCTTAGCAGGCTGGCAGGGTTGTAAGATGTAACGGTTTTTTGCGTTCCTTTCTCATGAGTTGAGTTCCTTAAGTTTTGATTTCGGTTTCCTTTGTTCTCTCAGGGGGAAATGCTTTCCCTCCTAATCGTTTTACCCCTATTTTAACCAAGGAAATTAATACTTGTAACCGCTTTTTGCTCTCTCTTAACGACTAGTTAATATTATGAGTTTCCCACACTCACACAGACACAGAAAACACAGAACCATATACACAGAGATGGGGCTGAGTGCTCTAATAACATGTTGCTTAAAGTGGCCACTTAAGAAAAATGCAAGGGGTTCGGTCCCCCATTTAGGAGTATGCCATTGAAGATGAGCTCGAAAGTCCGGAGGCTGAGATCCATGATGATGAGATGCTGCCACTTCAGCTGGAGAGTCAAGTGTGAAAATAGCGGAGAGCGAGGCCAAGAAACTTGTGGCGCTGGCATATTAAAAAGTGTTGCCTACTTAAGTGGGCCCCACCCACACACACACACACACACACTTAGGCACTCCTCCTCCCACTTGGCATGTGTGTGTGTGTGTGTCTGTTGGCTAATTAACAAAAGTGCCTTTTGTTGGAGGTCCTCAAGCAGGCCACTTATATAATTGCATTAGCTGCAGTAACTTCTTTTTGTGCTCGCCAAAATGCAAATAATGAAAAGAAAGCGGCAAAGGACATGCATTCACATACACACACTCACATGGGCAAATACACTGACACTCAGACTCCTGGCGGGCTAATTAGTTTGTTTGCCAGGATACATTCAGTGGGTTTCTTTGGCCGCTTTTCATGGCGGCAGCTACTTGAGAGTTTTGAGCACAATGGCCAGGGCCCTACTGGCAAAAGGCGCTCAAGGATACGCCCACACACACACACACACACATTCGTATGCTAGCCCACTCACTTACACCCACAACCACACATCTCCCGCTGTTCTTTTTCCGTGTTTTGTTTCTCATCGAGCCGCTTTCCTATTTTTGAGGTTAAGTGTCCTTTTGGCGCTTAGAGCTGCTACCCCACCCAAAAGCTTTTCCCCTCCTTCGTCGCGTGAAAAGATCTTGCTGACAACAACAACAACAACAGCAACAGCTACAAATGCAGTTACATTTATATAAATACAAATACAAACACACATCCACACACTCACACGTGCTACACTCAGACACTCAGAAACTCAGATACGATACACGCTCCATTCTGTATATGTATATAGACGTATATGACTTGTACAGATGCTTATATATAGATACAATGCAAAAGTGTTGCCAATTACTTCATTAATGTATGAGGTAGAGATGTCTGCATATGTGTGGGTGAGTATGTGTGAGCTTATTAATAACATTCTACTCGTTCGTATTCGTAACCGTAATCCGTGATACGTAATTTATTGCGGAGGAAGTGAAGAAGAAGAAGAAGGTGCAGCGAAGAAGGAGACACACACAAGGCACACACGACATACAAAAAACGAACATATAAAAAAAAGCACACACTGGCACACGCACACATTCAAGCGGGGAAGAGAGTGAGTGAGAGAGAGAGAGTGTGAGTGTGGGTGTGAGATGATGAATGCACTTGACAAAGAAACGCCTGCCTGCCTTTCAACAAGTGTTTTAGTGGCTCTCCCTCTCCCTCTCTCACTCCCACTCTCTCTCTCTCTCCCCCCCTCTCTTCTGCATCTGTGTGCGTGGGTGAGGCCCAAATAAATAGGCTACGAAATATTATATGCAAACTAATTAGCACTTCCGTCAAGCCCCAACGCCATCGCATCTGCACATCTGCAGTTCCACTTGCACGGCTTATTATCTAAATTAAGTGGCGCATTTGAAACCGCCAAGCCAAGCTTCCTTTTCCTGCCACATGTGGTCCTGTGGCTCTGCGGTTCGGTTCGGTGCCATGTGCTTGCATAAGGATCGCCTCAAGCTCCTTTTCACGCCAGCCACAAAGCTAATTGCAATTCAAACCAAACCAAACGGAGGGGGGCTGAGATCCTGGCAATCCCTAATAACTATGGACACCCGGCACAATGAACTGTCACACAAAACTGTCACACAGCGATTCCTTTCTTTCGGCCAGGCCAAGCCATCAGCCTCATTATGAAGCCACCCATTGCCGCCTCCGGGGAGCCGCTGAAAAAAAGGGGAGGGGGGCGTGGCAGTGTAGGCCGGGGGCCAGAAGGAAAAGATTTTCTATTTGCGCATTCTGCGCTTATTGTTTGGAAAATCAACACGAGCTGTGCTGTGTGGCACAACATGAGAAATGCATTTGGCGCTGCTACTGGGAAATCTTGAAATTAGCGCGATTATCGGAGCGTTGTCAAGGGGGGTGGAGTGGGGAGGGACTCCAAAGGATTCTCGGCAAAAAGACAACAATTAGTGCGCGGCAGACAATGGAGGAGAAGGAGGTGGAGGGGAGGCAGTCAGGCCGGAAGACAAGCAATCACTTACAGTTGCCAAGTAAAGCATATACCCCATCTGGTCCCATCCCCCCAACCAGTTGAATCCCCCTGCGAATGGCAGCCCACACACAAATCACTTGACTAAACAAGGCGACGCAGCAGCAGCAGCAGCAGAAGCCCGCTGCACTTGCTAATTAAATCCCCAACCCCCAAGGCAGTCCTGGGTAATACGAAGTACAACAGAAAAAATAAAACCGCAGCTAGAAGATGCCGCCTCGACTTGCAATTGTTATTGCACCACCACGAGCTACTGCTGCTGCACATTTGAGATTTATTAAAAATTCTTTACACACTCGCACTCACACACAGACACAGACACATGTACACGCGACGCGCCTAAGAGTATGCAGCGAATTATTAATAATGTCATACTCAAACAGCTATCCAATATAATGCATTAAGGGACCCCCTAGGAACAGAGTGAGCGAGATAGAGTGGCTGAGTGAGTGAGAGAGAAAGCGAGAGAGAGAGCGAGCAAAGCATTAGCGATTTCCTTTGAATTTGGTTTACCACTTTACTTGACTTTCCCCCTTTGATTTCCCACCACCTCGCCTTGGTTCGAACCTTGATTATTCTTTCATTTGCGTTGTGATTTTGTAAATTTGAATGCTGAACAACAAAAAAATATAAATAGAATAGAATAAAAAAAAACCAGAATACTGACCAAACCAAACATTCCTCATCTACGCATCTGCAGAGAATTCTACTACATACAAATGGAGAAATATGCACGACAAGCTGTCACCGAAGGCATCAAGACACCCGATGATCTGTTGATTGCTGGAGATAGTGAATTGTATCGCGTGCTCAATTTGCACTACAATCGCAATAACCACATTGAGGTATGCCAATAACCACGCCCACACCCACACACCCGAACACCCAAACACCCACTAACACTAACACTAACCATACCCCCGTAAACCGACTCTACATGCACACACACTCCTAGATCCAAAAGAAAATGAAAAAAAGAAACCAAAAAAGTGTGTGTGGATGCGAGTTAGAACAACCGAACCACTAACCAGATGATCCAGAGAAAAACCCTTTTGGGAGCCAGTCGCTAATCGAGAAAATCGGTCCACAGGTACCCCAGAATTTCCGCTTCGTGGTCGAATCGACTCTGCGGGAGTTCTTCCGTGCAATACAGGGTGGCAAAGACACCGAGCAGTCGTGGAAGAAGTCCATATACAAGATCATCTCGCGCATGGACGATCCCGTGCCCGAGTACTTCAAGTCGCCCAATTTTTTAGAGCAGCTGGAATAAGTGGAGGAGTTGGCGCTGCCGACGCTGCCGCCGTTGCCGCACCCGCTGGGAATGCCACCGCCCATCAGTCCGGCCTCCACCACCATCTGCAGCAGCACCACCACTTCAGCCACCGGCAGCGGCCATCCGAAGGCGAGGCGCAGGCCAAAGCTAAAAGGCTAAACCTGCGCAGGAAACACGACTGGATATGACCAACTCCTCAGCCAAAAAACATAAAAACCGAAAAGAACAAACAGTATCCACACACAGAATGAAAAGGGAACTTAGACATAGCTGAGTGATTTCGAAAACGCGTTTAGAAAACACACTGAGCAAAATATTTTTTCAAAAATTTCCAAAACCACACACTCCACACACCAAGAAACATCATACACACATGAACCTCAGCAAAAGAGCGACCAGAATATGAAGAAAGTGGGCCAGGGAGATCCTAAGCTCCCCGGGCCAATTGAACAAAACCAAAAACATAAACATAGAGCAGCAAGTCTTAATCTAATAATGTGAAATAGTGCAAATTGAAAGAGAACCTGAGCCACACACCTGAGAACACCCATACACACCGAGCGTAATTTACAGGCAGTGTAAACTGTACTCGCCGTTGGTTTGTTAGTTGAAATTTTTTTGAAAATATTTACAGCAGATTACGTATACGTATGAATATTTAACAAATAGTTGAGCCGTCTAATGATCTACCGAAAGTTGACACACATTCCACAGAAAAAAAACAAAAAAGTAAAACAATAATACACATTCCACGCACACACACACACACACGCTCACAACGGTACAAAGTGTGTGTTCATTTGAGAGAGAGCGAAAGTCGCTCGGCCAAACAGGAAGTGGCCATCACCGCACTGCTTGGCCGACCGACTTTCCGGTAAGCAGTTTCCGCCGCCCAGCTGCGCACTGCTTTACAAAAGCAGTCGCACCTCCGGCGGCCGGAAATCGGGAGTTAATCTTAAAAGTTTAAAAGTCACCCGAAAGCTAAGGTTGCTATATCCCCTATAACCCCCTTTTAAGCGCTAAGCATATATTCGATGTCTATTAAGCGAAAGTAAAAGCAAAAAATCATAAAAAAAAGTTAAGAAATTGCGAAAACTATTTAGATTTGTAATCAAAGAGAGCCAGAGTTATGTATTTGTACGACCAGCGGGCGTTAGGGTAGTTAAATTTATCAATTTATCATTTACAATACGTTATGCGAACCTTCGACCAAAGTTAATTGTTAACATGAATCCCCTGAGTACGGTTTATTTTTAATCAATTCTTATACTTTAGTGCCCCACCTTTGAGCACGCATCTTAATTTTATAGTATAATCAACATACACCTAAAACACACCACAAACACCACCACACACACACACACTAGTCTGTTATTTATGTAAATAATTTATACGTTTAGTTAAGTTAATGTTTAGTTTTAATTACTTTACTTTACTTGGCCTTGAGTTGCAACAAAACAAAATATACACGAAACACCAAAAATACCAATTAAAAAATATGGTTTTTTCTTTCTCTTGATTTTAAAAACATACCCAATATTTGTGATTCCCCATTTTCTGGCTGGCTGAGATCGATCATGCACTTCTCACTCATCAGCACAGCAGACACAGCATGGAAAGTGGGCGGGTTTAGAGGGATATGTTTGCCTGCTCTCCGTCCGTCGAATTATTTGGGCCAGGGGCGGGCAAACCCTGTTGTTCCTGCAGCTGCAATATCTCATCCTCGATTGCAACTGCAACGCGACAACAGCAACAACATCATCAACTGCATGCACAACATTTGAATATTTGGCACAGACAAAATCATATTCCTCGAACGAACAGAACGAAGCGAAATCGACCATTTCGGCCCAACAATTGCTCCGAGGAGCTCCATCAGCCAGCCAGTTAGTCAGTTACTAAGTTAGCCAGCCCCATACCCTAGCGCCCTCTGGTGGGAGTTTGGATTAGATTAGACGAGATGAGATGAGATGGGAACACCGCTATAAGGAGATGAGATCGCACAACCCAGCAAACCTTTCGGCCACACCAATGATCACGAAATTATTGAACAATAGATGAATTTTAGCTAAAACTAAATTGAAACGAACTAAGCGAGTTTTTTAGGCTAAACCAGATTTCCCGCGGGGGGAATCTGAGCAAAATTTGATTGCACTTTGGCGTAACTATGACAAAATTAGTCGCGTATAAGACGGTGAGTTTCCTAATCCGAAAAGCGGGATCGAGTGGAAGAAACTGGAGTTCTTCGAATCGAAATTGAAAGTGAAATTCAAGTTTGGATAAATGATGAATAAAATGAAAAAAGCATTTGCGAAATTAGTATTTAGGGAATCGTACAAAGCAGATGAGGCATTCGCTAATCGAACTGAAGTTTACGTTTATCGCATTACCCAGTTGAGTTATCTTACCCCTAAGTTTTACCCACCTTCACAGCAGACAGAAGTCGAAATTCAAGTCCGATTTTAGGGCCCCAGGAGTGACGCGTTGATTGTTAATGCCTTTACAAAATTTACGGAGGAAGCGGCTTTTGGCAATGGAGTTGAAATTTAAAAATGAAAATGAAATTTGAAAAGAAATTTGGAAATGAAATTGAAATTGATCTAAATACAATTGTAACTGATTTTGTGATAGAAAAAGTAACTAACAACAAACTAAAAATCGAACTAACTTCATTATTGTTTCGGATAAAACCAATATGGAGGCTTCCCATTGAGGCCTCCATACGAAATTATTGATTGATGTAAAAATAGTTAATTGACAATTGCGAGACGAGCGAAATTATGAGACGAAACCATTTAGGCAATTTAAGGCGTATTAACAATAAACGTTTGGCTAACAAAACTTTAGGCGAAATTTTATCTTTAAGCAAAATTCGAAAATAGCGAGAAGCAGCAGAGTATCTAGACCGTCGAAATTCAGGAAGTTAACAGCAATCAGCAGCACAAAAAAGAAAAGACAAATACGGAAAAATTAAGCACTCAAACCTTTCTGTTCTGTTCAGTTTCCATCAGTTTTTCAGTCAGCGCTTTCTTTCTTTACCTCAAGGAAGGCGAATGAACCGATATACTTGCGTACCAACAAATGACACAGGAGCACACTTACACTTGCGTATATTTAATGCAACATACATATTTCATACATTTATACTAACATAAACATACATACTTAAACTTAAGTCAACAAGTCAAGGGGACGGGCCACAAAAGGGTCCGTTCCGAACGATAATTGGTTAATAAAAGCGAAATCAATTGAGAAAACAGAAAACACAAATGACGGCGCTTGGATTTTTCTTTACCAAAATTTATCCCCCACCTTTTGGCCTTTTCGCTTATAAACCACCCAATTTTTGGTTCAACTCTCCCCCCAAACCAACCGACCTCCGTCAGAAGCATTTTTGGCATTTGTCACCGCAAAATTGGAACTGATTGGCAAGCACAACACCACCACCATCACACACCTCCACCTCACTAACCCCAAAAAACAACCTCAACTACTCGGTGGAGCGCAGAGACGAGAAGGGTAAGCTAAATTCTCACATAATTCATCTTTTTCGAGCGACGCAAACCAAGCGAATGCGACACCTAGCGGCCGCGGCCAGCAGCTGTGCCAGCCTTCAGCCACGCCCACCACAAACTTCGGCCCGCCCTTTCGAGAAGCCCCCGGAAAGCGAGTTTAGTTCCTCCAGAGTAACCTTTCGGTGTTGAAAAATTCCAAAAAGAATTACAGATCAGCCATAGGCCAAAGAAAGTTCCTTCCTCGTTTGGTGGCCAGCTGTTCGCCGCGGTTCGCCAGGTACAGTTTACACCAAGGAACTAAGTTAGCCTAAGCATATAGATTAAGTACAGCAGCAGCAGGAGCAGCAGCATCAGCAGGAAACCAGACAGAGAACGATCGCCGGAAACGGAAACGGAAATGGAAATGACAAAGGACATCCGGCCAAAGCAACCAATCAGAATCGAATTCACAGCATAGCAAAAGTAAAAACTTAAACCATTAATGAACACTGCACGCAAACCGATAACGAAAACGAATCGATCAAATCGATTATCATCATTGATCAATGATCGATGATCGACGCAGACGATGGAAGCGAGAGCGAGATGGAAGGCGAGATAAGTATATACCTACTACACGTAAAACAATTAACAAATATAAAAGCAGACGCAGCCATATGCAATTTTAACTAGATTTTAAAAGCATTAATACCGCAGAATACCAAGCAAACCAAAAGAAAAATACCCAAACTTACCGATTACTGATTACTGAATGAAAAAACCAAAACCGATAACAGAAATTGATCAGATTTGTACATAGCGACATTTAAATACAACTACATACACGTAATTAAAATATTACTACAGTCTAAGCATAAGCGACCCCCGTGACCCCCGAACTCCCCCTCAGATCCAAAAGGACATTCTGGCCAGGGCCAGGCGAATATTCACTCACAGCCTTACTGCATTGAAAATGCGCGCACTACGGTTTCCGTTAGGAGAAAGAAGGAGGAGGGGATTGAGATAGGACATGTGCCAAACCCAAATCGGTATATATATCAAGCAGATCCCCTTTGGCAAGCCCACACACGCACAAAACACTGAAGCAAATCAGTCAAACTTACACGTAGGGTACATACTCCATGGTAAATCAAAGCAAATCTATTCGTAACTTCAACTTCAACGTAACCATAAGTTAGTTAAACATCCTTGGTTTGGAAAACATCTGATCACAAGACAGAAAAGAGACGACGTAAAATAAAATACACATAAATTTGCAGTTTTGGTATACATGAAAATGAAAATGAAAAAGATGAAACGAAAAATATCTATTTAAACGATGAAATATTTCCGAAATCAATTGCGTTTTTTTAGTAGCAAGCGCGATTCTCAAAATTCCCAAAAACTTTTGGCCCAAAATCGAAACACCGAAAAACCAAAAAGAAAAACAAACCGTTTGGAAGTAAACTTTTTATCACTTATTTGGCGTAGGAAGAATCAGACAGAAGAGAGGAGAAGAGGAGAGTATGAAGATTAAGCCGTGGTGCACACACACATGCACCACAAATCTTTTTTAAACAAACTGCAATAGAGCAGCGCACAGTGCGTATACTTTCGGCATGCACTGTGCGCCTGCACCAAGGGACTTAGTTAAACAATCAAAATTCAATTGCAATTTCTGCAACAGCAACCAGTATTACTAATATTATTAAGTTGATCAATCAGGAATCAATCTTACGCATCCTTATTTGTGAAGTTTATGAAGAAGAGGTTAAAACTTTTGGCTTATGACGTAACCCCAACATTTCGGCCGCAATGAACGTTGCCCATGGAAATTCCAAATTCAAATTGATATATATACAACAACATCAAAAAAGCACATGAGAAAGTATAAAAATATAAAGTGAAAGTTGCATAAACCCCCCAAAAACCGATAACCGAATAAAAACAACGATAACGATAAACAATTACCTAAGTAACCGATAACAGTGAAGCGGAGGAGGAAGAGTAAGCGGAGAATTTGCAATTTAGTTTTAACAGCCAACAATAGCCAGGGAAACATACACAACTCGTATGTGATATTTTTGAGTTAATCTCTCACAGTTTTCCACAACCACAATAAATATTTTTACTCAAATATACAAAGCAAAAAGCTAAAAAAAATATAAGAAATCGAAATATGAACAACAACAAGCCCAATTAGAAGCGACAATACGAAAACAAAAAGCGATCGGTAATAACAACAGCACAAAGCACTTCCAGCAGCAACTTTTTTTGGGTTGTCTACACATATCAAAGATAAATACGCTATATACATACTATATAGGGAGCGATAGGAGAGAGATATTTCTTTGTGTTGAGTCTTTAAGCCATCCTGAGTTCAAATTTTACACTGAATATAACTGAATATTTACCCATGATCGAATACAAATATAAATATATATACATATAAACCAATACCAAAACTAATCCATAAGTGTTTATAGTTGAATTTTGACAGGAGAAAGCGGGAGAATCAGATTTTATGCCACAGTTTCATTTGCAATAGACGATCGTGCCACGCACGAACCGGGATAATTTATAGTACAATACAATGCAGCAAGCATCCAACAAACAAACAAACCAACCAACAAACAAACGAACAAACAAATAAACAAATAAGCAACAGCAACCAATAACTTTTTATAAAACGATTTATATTTTTATACTCAAACGAAATCAATCAACAACAACCGCAGCAATAGCCAATTAGCCAAATAAGCCAAAACTTTTAGTTCGTTCACCGAGGTTTTCAGTTAGCAATTAACGACAACAGCAACAATTATGTTTTCATTTACGAATCAGCAATCGAGCCGATCTGTGTGCCCTCCTTAGACCCGATCCCCGATGGGATATATCCCTTAGAACTGAGAGGCCGAGCACGCCACACAAGAAATTGCCAATAGAAGTGCAGTCAGTTGACTGCCGAAAATGAACTAAACTATAAGGAAAAGAGACGAAGCCCCGAAGAAGATGCCTGCCTGCTGAACCCGAGGGAACAGAAATCGAGAGGAGTAGCCACAATCAAAACTTTAAGCAAACCGTGCTGGGCCTGCCCAGGTTTGGGATATATCTCGGCTCGGATCGGGTCAATCAGCCAATCGGGACCAGATCGACTCACATAGACAACAAGAATAAGTGATAAAAACCCTTTGTTTCACAATTCTCTAACGAGCCACTCAATCAAATGAGCCACAAAACTTTGCGTGCGTTTAACTGGTGCCATTCCTGGTAGCAAACACAAATTGAATCGAAAATAAATATATATGTATATCTAAGGGACGTGCAACGCGCTGCGAAACGAACTGCAAAACTCCTTTGGTTTACTCTCACACAATAAAGCAAACAGTTACAGATACAGATGCACTTGCAGATGCAGCAGCAATAAACAGGTGAAAATTGACAAAACGCAAATCGAGACGGGGGTCCCACAGAAACCCCCAGACAATAGCCCAGCAATATTATTATTATTTCCCACTCGGCGTCCTTTGTAATCCCCCGAGGATTAAAGGCGCGCCACCAGCCGTCGTCAAACTGAAGTACAACCAAAACGAAATCGCACCCATTGGCACCACCAAGAAGCAAGCAGCCGCTGCATTAGTCCTGCAGAATTAGAAACACTGAAAAAAATATATGTATTACCAGGAACGGGGCCAGACGTTTGTCAAAATTCTACACGAAATTTTATGTAAAACAACTGTAGGAGCAAACGAAAAACGCAATTCCAACGAGCCAATGAAAAAGCTAAATAATCGATTTTCAGTTTCAACGTTTTTCCTTCTCGGCCATCGATCCAGGTTTCGATCGATCGCCCATCCTATAATTTATCCGAGATAAAGGCGTGCCACCCCATTACGCGTGGGCGTGGCATGTGTACAATATGTAAAGTAATTTAAACGTAAACCACATGTAAACGAAGGCGATAAGCGAACAAATGAAACAACAATATTTATACAGAGACTGCAAACAAATGTGATCAGATATTTTATAATGTATAAGTTTACAGAGCAATCGACAGGCTATATATCCGACTAGCAATAGCTATAGCCGATGCTACCGATCAAATCAAAAGCAACAACAACAGCGAGAGCTACAGCTACAAAAAAACACAGCAACAGCAACCACAGTAGGCGTTAAGGTAACCGTTAGCTAACCGTAACCCTAACCGTAACCGTAACGTAACGAGAGCCGTAAACGTAAGCAACCGATAAACAAAAGTATTTATAATGATATTTTTTACAATAGCATATACAACTAAATATAGCAAAACGACAAACAAACCGAGCGGGAGCCGCAGCTTAAAAAAGTATGACCTAACCCTAACCCTTAACCTTTGACCCACAATCCCATGGATTCCCTGAAAATCCTGAAAATCCCGGAGGAAGGAAGCTGCGGCCTCCACGCGCAACAGTTGCCTTTCACAGAAACAATTTACCGTTTAAGTTACCAATAGTGAAATAGACAAGCCAGAACGGCGACCACGCCCCCTCGATTAACCCAGAAAAGGGGGCGTGGCGCCGCAATTTTTCCAGCCAGTTTTCAGTTGAGCATCTCCTCAGTTCGTTCGAATACAACAACAACAGGAAGAGGGCAGAGTAGAGTTCTTAAGTTCACGGTTCATACAAAGATTATATTTAGTTTTCGGGAGGAGCAGGAGGAAAGTAGAGGAGCAGTAAGGGAAACGGAGAAAGTGAAGCAGCATCGAAAAAAAAACAAAAGTCTTAAGATGGAGTAACCAGTATATATACATACACACCTACACATGTATAAAGCAATCTTATATATGTGACCAATTTGATTTGGATTTAGTAAGTCGAGTTCTTTAGTTGGATCAACAAAGTTTGGCAGCGTTTTCAGCCTGAGTTGAAGGCATTCAAGCGTTATGGGAAATTCAACAACTCTTGAGTTCTGAACAATAGTGCCGGTAACATTTAAACGATAAGTGAAACTATATAAATAGACATATATATAAAATACATACTCTAGACGTCGTAATCCGTATTTCAGCATAGCTAACAAATGTTCTAAATGTACACTGAGTAAAGAAAGGAAAAATCCGGAACCCAAGCAACAAACTAAAATGAAGAGAAATCGAGTGAGTGAATAAGAGAGAAATCGTTTGCGCAGCGTTTTCCCAGCGGGAAATGCAGATCGAATATTACCTGGTACTGGCCGAGTGACCCCCTAAAAGACCCGCCCCCAGCACACGAACCACACTCACATTACGATCCACAACCTTATAAATATATATAACTTATTACTTATATAAGGAAATAAACTCAAAGCAAGCAAAACAAAATAATAATAAAATACAAATACAAGATAATGGTAGTTGCTATTTTAAATATGTATTACAAAACCAAGAAAAATACCAAAAAAAAAAAACACAAAACAACAAACAAAACTAAACAAACCGAAAATCAGTCGAAATAAAATGATCTTCAGCGCATGCAGCAAAAGTCTCTAATAAATGTTAAGCAGGAACCAAAAGCCAACCTAAGCAACAACAGCAGCAGCAGAAACCGATTCAAAAGCAGAAGCAGAAGCAAAAGCAAAAGCAAATCAGTCAGACACACCTATATATTACCTTAATATATATACGCAGTTTGTTCCAAGCCAAAATCAGTACGAGAAACTATATGATATTTGTATGCTTTTTTACTCACACCATATAAGCCAAGTGGAAATTGGGACAGATCAGATCAGATCGGCCGGAGGGGATCCTCCGCCGCCTTTAGGTTTAATTTACGCACTCAGACACGCAGACACAGACACCCCCAAAGAAAACAAACAGAGATACTACGAAATTGAATGTCAGCATAGGTATAATCGTAACGAGAATCAACTAAAATTTATACTCATAGTTTAGCAGTCGCCGTAATTGATTTATATTTTGTCAGCCACACGAAGCAGAATCAAACCAGCATAATTATGAACATACAGCCGAACTTACAGACGAGAACTAAGCTAGTAACACAATATCCAAAAGATACATTAAATAGAACTCATCATCAGCCACCTAAGACAGAACAACAACAGTACAGTAACTATAACAACTTAATGCCGTTCAGCCAACATCATCAGTAACAACAACAACCGTACAACAACCGAACAACAACCGAACAACAACCGAAGAAGATCAGTTCACAGATGCATCAGCTTACTTATAGTTTTCCAGGATAATGAATTATAACGATACATACACACCTCTAAGCATACTTATAGCCAAGCCCAACCCAACCAAAAAAGAAATAATAAATAAGAACTCCAGACCATAATCAAAAGCAGGATCACAGGGACAGATTTCAGAGCAGGATCAAAGGAGGAGCTAAGGAAACATTTCAATCAAGTGGTAGCATTTCGAAGAACGTTTTAATATTTCGGCTTAGATATATGTAGGAAAAAAAATTAATGAACTTTCGGCTCAAAAGCAACGCGCTGCATTTTGCAAAATATAAAAAAACCAATGTGAAAAGATAAATCTTGCAAACTGGCAGGACCAAAAATGAAAAAAAAACTTAATGAAGTAACCAACTCTCGGCTAAGACTTTGGCGTGAATTTCGGAAAATAAGAAAGGAAAAACTCAGACAGACGAAGATTCAAATTGAGACATCAAAAGTAAAAACCAAATGTGACCAAAGACGCGATGCAAGCGGCCCGGTTGGTTTCCAGTTTGTTGCCCATTTCGCAGACCCCCAAAAAAATCATGTTTAGGTGTAAGTGTAAAATTAAATATAAACGTATTTCGGTAATGTTCCTAATAAACATATGACACACGATCGCTCACAGACAGACATGTGCGCATATATGCAGATATGGAAAGAGGATATATGTGCGGGGAAATTGCAGTTTCGGTCACACTCGGTAAAAATTCAGCATTTAGCAGTTTGGCAAGTAAAATTAGCGGGAATAACAAAAAATAGGAAACAAAAATTGGTCTGCGAACTGCAAAACAACTGGAAGATTCCAAAACTGGGTTGCTTGCAAAAAACAAATTAAAGTTAAAATAAAGTTAAAATTAAATTAGCTAAATTATTTACAGGCAGCATTCTTCAAGAACAATTGCAGATTACTTTCGATTCGATTCGATTCAATTAGATTATCTTATTTCCCTTTGAGAAGAAGACAACATCTGTACTTTTCAATGTATCACAACGCGTTAAAAAAGCTCAAAAAGGATAAAGACAAAAATAAATCAAGAAAGTACGATAAAAATCACGAAATGAACTAAATGAAATGAACAAAATTGAAAACCTCTCGGCCATGTTTGGATAATTCTCTCTCGGTGTAAACATTCAGGACAAATTTACAAAAACCAAAAAAAAAAACAAAAACTAAAAAGAAAAGAAAAACTTTAGGATTAAAAACAAAAGGGAAAGTATGAATTCAAAATCCAAAAATTATATGCAAAATTACTGAATTTTGGAACACAAAATTTCGTAACAAAAACTTAAATTGTAAGCGAAAGCAGCCAAAAGTTGCATTTCGGAAAGCAGTAGACGAAGCAGAGGAAGTAAGCAGTAGAGAAAGCAGCCTAAGACCAGAACGGGAAAATGGAAAACTTTGAAAGAAATTTTGAAAACGTGTTGGAAAAATATCAGAAAAAGTACAAGCTTATTTTAAGCACCTTCGCGCCTTATCTTTAAGAACATAAATAAATCGAAGCATGATGAGAAAGAGTAACCAACAAAAAACTTAAATTAAAATAAATTTAATACGAAAACATTGTACATTTAGAAAATACGGGCAAAATTGAGAAAAGTTTCGATACATCTCCAGGTAGTTAACCTTATCTAAGCTTAAGTTTGATTCGACCCGGTCAAATTCGGGCTCGGAAACTGCAGAAAGCACATTAAGTTCCCCCTCAGTTCGGGTATTGTGAAAAATCAGTCTTAAATTGTAGACACGAGCGAAGAAAGGATGATATGAAAACGAAAAAAAACAGTAGAAGAAAAAGCTAAAAAGAACATGACTAGTCGACAACTGAGGCAGTGGCAGGATCTGATCCTTAAAATCAGTTCCGGTCCTCGCTGACAATTGAAACCGAATAAACAACCAACAAAATTCAAAAACATTGCAGCAGCACAATTCAAAATTAATAAAAAAAAAACAAAACAAAAAAGCTAACGAAATTAACAAAATTCATAACTGCGGTTCGGAGCATATAGAGAAAAGTGTATGAAAGGTATGTTAAAAGTAAAAATCCAAATGGCTAAAGCGAAGATTGAAAGAAAACGTAATCTTTATGTTCCCCAAATCTCTGTAAATGTTTAGATGTATGAAAGAAAACCAGTCGAGGACACTACTTAAGTTAGGTTTTGGTGGGGCTAGACCGACCTCAAATTAAGATGTGTATGTAAAAAATAATAAAAACCAAAATGAATACTATAAAGGTAACGCTATGAATCCTAACCCATTCGCCCGATGTTTAGTTTTAAAGTTTGATATGTATCTATACCTATAAACCCCATTTCATTATTTTTGAGATTTGCAAAAGATGGACCGACTATTTGGGGGTGATTTTCCTTACGTTCCCGAGTTACATGGCGATTTGTGAACCGGGCCGAAGCCTTGGCAGTTCTCAAGCCTCGAAAATAAAACCAAACTGCCCGGCCCAGCGGCCAGGACATCGGCATCCGGCTGGCCGGGCAACTCCAGGACATCCAGACCCGTTTCGCACCATAGCACTCAAGGCAATACTAAGACAACCAGCGGCGAGAGAGAAGCAAAAGAAAGCAGAAGACAAGGCAAAGGACAAGTTTCGAACCAAGGATTTCGGTAACATTTCGAACGCAACTTTCGGCAGAGTTTCGAACAACTTTGGATTAGGCTTTTGTTGTTAATTTGTTTTTTTGCGACCACGTCTCCATAGCACTCGAGCAACATGCAATATGCAACAGCAACATGCAACAGCAACACACAACATGCAACACAGCAAGCAGCAAGCGGCAACGTGATACACGAGTTGAGCAAGTGAAAAGCAATTTTTGAAATGGGGCCACAACGTCCGATCTAAAGTGCCTTCAAGTAACAATGAAAACAAAAGAAAACAAAAAGAAAATACCAAAAATAAAAGCTGTTAATTTTTTATGTAACTAAAAAGCAAGCGAGAAGGAAGAAATTATAAATAAAAATTGTATAAAGAAATTAAACGTGTAAAAAGTATAAACAAATTAAAACAAAAACTAAGCGATAACGATGGTGAACGCGAAAGCGGAAACGAAAGCGTAAACGAAGAGAAAGGGCTCCAAATAGACCGGAAAGCAAGCAAAAACCAAAACTGCCTCAAACTTTGGCCTGGTCACACTGTCCCTCCGAAGGAATCACCCGAACGGCAAATCGATCGCAAATCTCAAATTAAAAACCAAAACAGCCCCAATCCCAATTTTCGAGTCTCCCGTCCCTAGCAAAAAGTTTAAATTGACTACCTAAGTAAGCGAAAAAAAACATGTATGTATTTAGTTTTAGTATGTAAACGAAGGGAAATTCTCATAAAACTCGATTTAGACAAACATTATGTGTGGGAAAATTAATGATTTAGACTAGCGCGAAGACAGCAACAAAGGTTTGGATATAGACATCACGAGTATACCCCCTATACCCTATCCCCCATACATACATACATACGCCTATAGCGCTGAGTTGCTCATCTATCAATGTACTTTAAAACACGAAAAACACAGCCACACTGACACTTGCATGTACTATGCTACATTTAATTTAGATTTAGAAGCGAGTAACTAAGTATTCAACTCAAAGTTAAGCGGGAACGGAAACGGATGAGATGAACTAGGAACGGCATACTGATGAGGTGGCAATTAGGTATAGAGCAAACTATATTTAAGGACTCGGAACTAGCGACACTAAAAAGCGCGACACAGGATCGCAGATAAACTATAAGACTTTCCAGAATCGAAGGGGGAAACCTGCCGTTTCCCACTTTTGTGCTTCTTCCTACCCCTAACACACTGCAGACAACAAAAAACACACACAAGAGATCTTGAGTTGGCAGCATCGTAATCGTTTCTTTAGTCGACGATGGGAAAGAACTAGCAAAAATTAGCAAAATTTAAAATTGATTATGTAACACACACATACCTACAGACGCACACCCCTCACACACACTCACCCAGACACCATGTATATAAGTATGTATATTCCTTTGAGCTGAACATTGTATAACCGAACGATTACGATACCAAACACACACATGAAAAACCCAAAAAAAAAACTAAAACAAAACCAAAAAACAAGGACACACCGAGGTGTGTAAAGGGTTCTTTGCTTACAACTTTTCAAACGTATTAAACCGTTTCGGCCAACCTTTAGGATTGACAAAAGATCGACTTGAGGAACACAGCCCCGCCCACTCGGCTCCAAAAAAAAGGCGAGCGGTGGGCGAATGGAAGAGAATGCATCGTTTCGGTTGATGGATGCAAACGATCGAAATTTATTGGGCCCCCTGGTGGGCCAAGTGAAGCCAAATCGACCCATGAAATTGATTTATGTTCAATTAAGCAAGCGAAAACAAAATGCGAAAATCGTGAAAAATATAGAAAAATGAATACTTTCAGTTACAATACAACAATAGACCGGAATGATTTCCAAGCAATAGTACAAACAACTTTAGAGATAACTTTTATAATGTAATTGTAAACTAAGTGGTAGAGGCAGAGCTCCGGGATATGCGAAAAAGGCGGGGATAAATGTCGAAACAGTAATCCCCGAAAACCCGGAGCTAGATGAGTATTAAAAACGAGAGGAAAACCCGCGAATGCATATACGATTTACCCTAATTTATCCTCAGTTTGAATTTTAACACACATTGATTTGAAATTTGATTAGTGCGAAGTAAGCGAAATTGAAGGCCAGCAGAAGCCGAAGACATTTTCGAAATTCCAACTTGACAAAGGACCGCAGGACCTCCCTTCCCTTAGAAGCTGGAGGCCAGGAGAAACCGATTGAATCAAGTCACTTCACACACAGTTTAAATTTATAAGAATATGTACTAACAATAGGAAACGTCGTCACCCAATTTTCCCAATGTCCCAATGCCCCTAAAACTCACACATTACTATTTACCACAATATGAAACGAAAGCAAATAAAAGAAAAGAAAAGAAAACCAAAAGTAATGCAAAACAAACATATATGTATGAATGTAATACGCGGTGGAAACATACAAAGTTGGGAAACGAGAAAATTTCACAATCGACTATGTCGCGTATACACTTACGATAGTACGATATACTAACTTTATATGATTAACTAACTCATTTCGAATGAACCATAGCGATATATGTAAGCCACGTTTTGGTTTCGGTTTCGATTTCGGTTCCGTTTTATACTTTGGTTTGGTGTACACTTTTGGAAACTTCGGAAACGCATTTCAGGCCAACAAATTGAAAAAATTAACTTGGAAATACCATTTTTGGACCAGTTTTGTTCCCGCAAAATCGGAAAAAATCGCACAAAATTGTACATTTAGCGCAAACCAAAAAATTACAATTAAAAGCCCCGAAAACGGAAAATCGAAATTTGGATTTACATTTAAAAAATGCATTTAGCGCAAAGCAAAAGCAAACGACACCACACCACACAACACCATCACACCACAAAATGAATGAAAATATGTATGACGTAAATTCAGTATTTGGGATATAAGCGAATATAATTACATACAAATTTATATTTATGCAAGCGACAAAATCGAAAGACATCATACTAAAAACGTGTAATGGAAAGGAAATTGTAAAACAAGAGGAAAACACTAAACTACAATATGACATTTTTAATCGAAAAAAAACAAACTTATTTTATTGAAAAATTATGTAAAATTTACTAAGGAAAAATACAAAAAACACACAATAAAACTATATTGTTTATTTTCATCTTTAAAAATAAAGTTTTAAAATCGTATAAAAATAGTAATTGACTTGTCGGCGTTGTTGTTTCTTCCGGGGGTAAAATAAAGGTAAGTAGTTGAGCTCATAGGTGAGTATGTTCGAATGTAGATCAACATATTCCTCAGTTACTTAACGAGTGACATATCTCCACAAATTAGCATTTAGAAAATTAGATTTGCACAGAATCCCAATTGAGAGAGCTTAAGTAGAAGAAGAAAGAATCTTTAACATTTCTATCAGTGGCGGATCTAGGATTTTGTTGGTGGGGGAAATTTGAATACCATTTCTATCGATCAAAGATCAAAATTCATATTAGAACGAAATGAATATATTAATAATGGCATACATGTCGTATGAGCAATTTGGTTCGAAACTTCGATATTTATCCGCATTATCCGCAAATGCACACTCCGCTGCTAGCCAATGCACCCTCCACCATTAGCGAATGCACCCACCATTATTCGATTAACCGGATAAGTATGTAATCGAAAATGTGCCATCGCTAAAGCATCTGAGTACAACAACAAAAACAGCTGTTCGTACATTACGCAAAGGTTTTTTTCACATTTGTTTATTAAAAATGTCGCTCCTGGGCGCCTTTGCCAGGTGAGTGGATGCACCTACTCCCTGGGAGTATCTCTGCTAACTCTTGGCCAACCCACTCCCTCACAGATTGGGATTGCAGAGGAGTGGCGGGATAGCCGGTGTCGCCGTCGCACGTTGTCTTCACACGACGCCCGTTCTCTGCGCGGAGCCCCTCAAGAAAAAGAAGAAACTGGACCCGCAGGTCGTCAAGCAGCGGGAGGATCGCAAGAAGAAGAAGATCGAGAAGCAGATCCGCCGGCTGGAGAAGAATGCGCGGCAGCTGAAACCGGTGGAGGAGCTGGAGGTGCCCCTGGAGCTCATCGATGAAAAGGAGTAGGTTCTCGCATATGACCTTCCCTCACGAGTCAAATATGTAATCTTTTTCTATCCTACCCAGCAAACGCCAAAGGAAACTAACCCCACTGGGCAGCGCTGAGCTGGAGGAACGTGCTCTTCTCAAGAAGCAGTGGGCGCACTACAAGCACGACGAGCGAGTCGCCGACTTCCAGATCATCGACCGACTGGTCCAGGCACAAAACAAGGCTCTGGCGGAGCTCCGTCGCGAATCCGAGGAGCTGTACCAGGCGGCCATCGAAGTCGATCCCCAGCTGCTGCCCGTTGTTCTCAAAGGACCCGTGGCCACGCCGCCCATTAAGAACTATGCCAGTCCCGATGGAGACTATCTGCATCAGTCCATGAAGTGGGAGGTCAAGTGAGGTGTGCATGTGCCTGAGGTCATCGATTTGAAATAAACAGAACCCTTAATCCTAGAACTACAACTTTTCTTTCAATGATTTATACATCATAAGGGTCAAAAAAGATAAATTTAACTAAGGGGATATCCCACTGCCTCTGCAACACAGCTGTAGATTAATCTATGGAATTGTAACCTCCGGAATAGAGACCTCTTTTGGAGTCAACTTGATGCGTTGTGTGGCGGTTTTATTGTTATCAGTGGAGAACGAGAATAAGGCAGGCGGCGATGCCTGCCGAGCCCTTTCGGTGAACTGTCGAAATAAATAATACGCGAGAGACGTAGCAGTAGCTGCTATTTATGTTGATCTTGGGGTTGATGGGATTGCGGAGCGACTTCTTACGAGGGGGTGGTGGCGTTGGTCTTGGCAGCGGCCTGCCGCTTTTTCACGCCCCAGTTGTAAACCCGCGCCATATTTACCTCAGTGGTTGTGATTTGATCCCTGAAAGGATAGAATTTCGTTGAGACAAAGTTCTTTATCGAGGGAAGGAGGCCTCCCAACTGACCTCAGAAAGTCCTGGTCGTGCTCCACGGACTTCAGGTTGCCCACGGCCGATGTGATGTTCTGCTTGAGCAGCGCCTCAGCCTCGTCCAGTGGGTACTCGAGCATCACGCTGGCCCCCAGCCAGAGGTAGACTGTTTTCGTGGGCGGCACCAAGGTCTTGATGAACACCTGGTCGCTGAGCAGGAACTGCGTCTCGCGCTCCTCGTCCTCCTTGCGCAGCACATTCACCATCTCCAGGGAGCGCTCCAGGTCGGGGATCTGGGACTTCAGCTTGCGGCGCCTCGCCTCCAGGTTGTAGGCCATGAAGCGGTACTTGCCGTGCTGCTCGTCCAGCCGCTGGAGCACCTTCTCGCAGTTCTCGTTCTCCGGCTGCGCCATGAACGAGTCGATCTCCTCCTGCAATCGCCGAAGGAACGTGGATTAGCCTCCAGTCGCCAGCTGCAGGTGCACGCTTGTAGGTTAGGACCACACTCACCAGGAACACTGCCTCCGGGATGCCGGCGAAGGTCTTCTGGTTTTCCGGTAATTTGGGCATTTCCACCGAGTCCATAATGCCAGTCATCCTGATGCCTTTATCCGTGCCGTCTGCAAATGCAATTTAATTTCCAGGAGGTCAGCCTGCCTGCAAAAGTCGATGGAGATGAGTCAAAATTGCGACGGAACTATTGGTTGGGTGCCGCCGCCGGCCGATGTTATCGATAGGTGGAACTGCCTTTTTATGTTTATCATTTAATTTTAAATATTTTTAGTTGGTTATTAAATTCAGGTATTCTAAAAACTGCAATTAAATAATTATTTTTTGTTATAAATTTAAGAAAGTAAAACACATAACGATACTCTCATCTCTAGTATCGATATCTCTAAAAATCTATTGACCCGCAGCGTCGATTAACGCGCCCGCTTGTGAAATTAGCGAAAAAACTGCGACCTGAAAGAATAACCAAAGGATGAGCACCTGGAACCCGGAGAACGATGTGGACCTGCTGTCCGGCTCCGAGGACGAGGAGGAGGTGGCCATGAAGCGGGACTACCACGGACGGGAGGCCCTGCTCTTCGTGGTGGACGCCAATCTGCAGACTGCCGGCGTGGAGCGCCTGATGGAGGCACTGAACATCATCCGGACAGCCTTTATATCGGGAATCCTGGTGAACGACAAGGACCTCATTGGACTGATCTTCGCCAACACGAAGCACAGTCCTCCGCCGCTGGAGTCCAACGCCTTGGACAGCATCGTGATGCCGGAGGACTGCGCCGTCTTCCTGCCCCTGCGACAGCTAACCAAACCCATTGTGGAGCACTACCTGGAGTTCATGGGCGGCGTCGAGACGCAGTTCGCCAATGTGTACGGCCTAGCCGAGCCCGATGGCCGCGGCAGGTTTGACCTTATGATCCGGCTCTGCATCGAGCTGCTGGAGAAGTGCGGCAAGAAGCTGAACAACGCCAAGATCGTTTACTTGACCGATGTGAGCACGCCGCATCCGTCGACCAGTAATCACTTTCAGGCTGCCCTGCAAAAAGCCAGCGATTTGGAGGGCAAGGAATTCGAGTTTCATGTCATTCCCATGGTTGATGACTTTGACTACGAGCCTTTCTACAAGGAGTTTATAACTCTTTCAAGGGGTAAGTCAGATTTCATAAGTTAAATTTTACATATGCGAAGTCTGTTCCCCTCGTTGGCGTTCAAATTTCTCCTGGGAGGTTTAAAGATTTCGCAGATCAAATGAGCAATCATTCACCCGCGTCCAAGGGAAGGTCAATTGGTTCGTGGTTTTGGATTGGCTTACAAGACATAAACAGGTCGATCAATAGTTATCAGATCCACTCGTTATAAATAATAATTAATAGTAAAACCTATTTGCTTACAGCCATCGAAATGGACGCCTTTCAAATACCAGATGCCCAAATGCTGCGCGAGATCCTGGCAGATCGCAAGCTGAAGCAGGACTTTCTGCGTCGCTGCCTGGGCCACTTTAGCTTCTACCTGGGCCCAAACCTCTCGATGTCCGTACAGTACTACAACTACTTTCAGCGACGCGCCTATCCGCGCAAAGTTCAAATCCTGCGCAGGGACAACAGCCTGGTGAGCACCAAGCGGGTGATTATGGTCCAAAAGAAGGACGAAGAATCGCAGGAAGTCCTCCACGAGTATCAGATCAAGTCGACGGGCGGTTGGTACAGTTGCAACGTGGGCGGTAGGAACCTACGCATAAGCACCGAACAAGTGAACCGCGTACGCAACCTGCACAAGCCTCAGATGATGCTACTGGGCTTCAAGCACCGCTCTTCTCTGCCGGAAGTGACCTACAGCAAGCCTTCGAACTTCATGTACCCCGACGATCAGAGCATCATCGGATCGAAGCGTCTGTTTCGGGCTTTGTGGGAGCGCTGTTTGGCGCGCGAGAAGATAGCCATCTGCCTGTTTATGTGCAAGCGCAAGTCCATGCCTCGCTATGTGGCACTGGTGCCAGTGGAGGCCCCGAATAAAGACGAGGAGAAGAACTATAGATCGCTGCTCTGCGGGGATGGATTTAAGATCGTCTACTTGCCGGAGTCCAAGCACATTCGGAACATAGACATGTATGACTGGAACGATACCGGAAATTCGGCTACCGACGAGGGCGTTGAGTTTTTCCAGAAGATCATCAAGAAGCTGCGTGTTGACTACCAGCCGAATCTGATCAACGACCCAAGTCTGGACGCCCTGCAGGCGAATCTGTTGGCTCTTTCCCTGGATTTCACGACAGACAACAAAAGCATTGATAATCTGCTAGACACCACGCAGCAGGACAAGCGCATCGAAAAGCTCTTGCCCGACTACGAGAAGATCTTCGATCCAGAGATGGAGCCGGCCAAGAAACGAGCGGCTAAATCAGCTACAGACGGTGCAAGCGCCCCGAAAATGCCCAAGATCGACGAGGAGCAGCTCAAGCACCTGGACTATGTAAAGGAGCTAATTAAAATAGGGAAACTGACGAGCTGCACAGTCGCCCAACTTAATTTTATTCTAAAGGAGCATTTCGATGTCACGATGGGCAAGTCAACTAAGGCAAAATTAACAGAACGAATCGAGGCATTAATCAGTTGATTTAATCCATAAGATAAAGTGATACGATTGTTATAGTTCTTAGTATATTACATACCTATAATAAGAATTTTCTAATTACTAAGATTGTTTTGTTTAGTCGTTTAAGTTTGCGTCCCAAAGAAATCTGAATTCAGTTATTTTCACATAACTGCTTTTAGGACCTTCTTTCATTTGCTGAAAATATATGAAAATTACTTACCCATATTCAAAATAAATGGTATTTAATAAAAGTTACATTGAGAAATAAAAGATGTGAACATCAATAAAATGTAATTTTGAATGTGTAATTAATCGAGCTTAAAGAACTACTGCTGAATTCCATAAGTATGATTCTTTATTATTAATGTTTTCCCGATTTAAGGAACACAAATTTATAAATATAAATTAAAGCACATTCAAGAATAAGTCAACTTATAACTTTTTCAAAAATAGCTGAGAATTCTTTTTGAAAATCGATAAAACGGCAACTTATGCGAAATATTGATATCGATAGCATATATAGTGTTGCACAACGCGCGCGGGCTACATGTGATAGCGCCGCGCCGGTTTCTCTTGCGAATTTGGACATTGCGAATTAATTTATTGTGAACCGCTGCCGCAGAATGTCGCTGCAATTCCAAAACGACTGCGGAGATTCCGTGAAGCAGGCGATCATCGAGGAGCTGCAGAACCTCCTCAGCGCGGATACCAGGGTCCTGCAGGAGGCGGAGAAGCGGACGAAGCAGCTGGAGTACACGGAAGGTGATTTGGCGGGCAGCCAGCCTGGCGTGGCTTGGGTGGGGTGGGGTGTCCACATGTAGTTGCTCCATCTAACCTCTGTCATTCCGGCACAGGCTATGGCGTCTACCTCTCCGAGATCATCATGAACCAGGCGCACGAGCTGCCACTCCGCCAGATCGCGATCGTGATGCTCACCCGGTACGTGGAGAACCACTGGACAGATGACCAGGACGCGGGCGGAAAGGCCAACGGCTGCATGGCCAGCGAGCAGGCGAAGCGGACCATACGCAACATCCTGCCCAACGGACTGTACGACCCGAACTCCAAGATCCGCTCCTCTGTCGCCCACACCATTTCCACCATAGCGGCCACGGATTACCCACAGGGGTGGTCGGAACTCTTTGACATCATTGTCAAGTGCCTGGGGGGCAACGAGGACTCGATCCATGGAGCCATGCAGGTCCTGCAGGACTTTACCTACGATGTGGAGCAGATCAAGGAACTGGGTCCGGTGGTCATACCCGAGGTCTATCGCATTTTCGACTCGGAGCAGAATTACTCGATCAAAACCCGCGTGTCGGCCATCCGCATCCTGAAGCCTCTGTTCGCCTCCATAGCCACGCTGATTTCCAACAAGGATGAGCAGAGCACCATGATGAGCTCCATTCTGACCAACTTCATGGACAAGCTTATGCATTATCTGAGCATGAACAGCGGCGCCGGATCGAGTTTCCTCCTCCGCTCCGAAATCATCAAGGGTGGGTGGTGGAATTTCGGAAATTTTCCCGGAAAGTAAACTAAACTTGTGTTTCCTACTTTAGTGTTTACCCATTTGGTCAACGAGATGCCAAAGTACATAAACCCCTTCATGGATCGCGTTCTGCCCATCGTCTGGCAGCTGCTCACCCAAATTGCCGAGACGTACGTGAAGGTGTCGGTGAACCAGACTGAGACGAATCCCCTGGCCAGCGGCGACAGCGAGGAGGATGACGAGCAGACCAATTTCCAAACGCTGATCATCCAGATCCTAGAGTTCATCAACTGCATTCTGACATGCAACAAACTGCGCGGCAGCATCAAGAATGTGCTGGCCGATCTCATCTATATCACAATCGTATACATTCAGCTGAGCGAGGAGCAGCTAGAGGACTGGCAGGATGATCCGGAGAAGTTCGTGGACGATGAGGATGATGGTGGCGTGGAGTTGACCGTACGCATGTGTGGCCGCGATGTTCTGCTGGTAAATGGAAAGACTTCTTCTATGAAGACTTCTTAACTGATTAACCGATTTTCCTAGGCCATAAACGACGAGTTCGGGGCCAACGCCATTCAGCCACTGCAGGAGGCCTTGGGCAGGCACTTCAGCGTGGCCGAGGCGGAGAAGGCGGCCAACAATCCGAACTGGTGGAAAATCCAGGAGGCCTGCATGGACGCTGTTCACGCTTTCCGCGACATCATCCTCGAGGGCGACTCCACATTTGACCTGCTCAACTATTTGAACATAGTTCGGAACCTGCTTGTGCATCAGGAATCGCCACCTCTAGTTGGTCGCGCTCTTTGGACACTGAGCACCTACTCCAAGTCGGACCTCTACAATCCACAGATGTTGGCCGAGATCCTTGATGTCACGCTGTGCAGTTTGTCGCCGGAGAAGTCGCACATCCTGAGAATCAGTGCCGTTCGCACCCTGAACGGTTTCCTGCAGGCGAACGAAACTATCGTGGGAGAGAAACGCAATTTGTTGGTGTCCAAGCTGCCTGGTTTCCTAGACGGAATCATGGCTTTGGTGCCGGGTTGCAAGGCCACCGTGTTAGCCCTGCTAATGGAGGCCTTGACCATCATGGTTAAGGTAATTGATTGAAAAGCATTGATTGTCTCTTAATGTAATCGAATTTCTCTGCTTTGTTTCCAGTTTGATGCTGAATTCGCCTTTGCCAGCCAGGCCAAGATCACGCCCCTAGCCATTGCTGTATTCCTCAAGTACACAGAGGATCCGTACGTGCTGGAAACGGTCCAGGATCTCATCAAAGCGCTGTGCCAGCGCAAGGAGTGCCTGGGCCCGCTGCAGGAGAAGTTCATTCCAACCATCGTGAGCATTCTGGGGCTGACAGGAGCAGCTTCCACGGAGAAGCAGGACATTGCCCTGGACGTCCTGAACACCATCGTGCGCTACACCGAGCCGCCGCTGAGCAACTCTTTGCTGGAGACAGCCTTTCCCGCGATAATCAACTGCGTCATGCACACAGATGACCATTCCGTCATGGTAGCCGGCGGCGAGTGCCTGCGCAGTTTTATAAATGTCTCACCGGAGCAGATTTGCAGCTACAAAAACGGCGAAGGCGTCAACTGCATCATGCAGGTGGTGGCCACTGTCCTACTAAATCCCATGAACAGCGAAATGACGGCGGCCGGCCAAGTTGGACGCCTCGTCATCACCATTATCACAAAGATGGGCAGCATGCTGGGTCAGAACGTGGATATGCTCCTAAAGGCTGTGATAAGCAAAATGCAGAACCTTGAGTGCCTAAAAGTGATCATGAATCTGGTTTTAATCTTCGCCCATCTGTTCCTAACACAAATGGACGCCGTGCTCAATTTTCTGTCCACCGTCCCCGGACCAAACGGAGAGCCAGCGATGCAGTTTGTGCTCACCAATTGGCTTTCACGCCAGAACTCCTTCTTTGGAAACTATGAGCGAAAGGTAGGTAGAATTATAATTGAGATATAAACTCTATCTTAACTATTGTCTGATAAATCCGTTTGCTTTTCCCCAGGTCACCACCATGGCTCTCTGCAAGCTCTTCGAATATGGAGTGGCCACACAGGACAACCGCTTGACCACAATAACTTTTAAGGAGCTGGTGGACGACCCAACAGATACACGTAGACGTACCCGCTCCGTGACGGCTACAACCCAGAAGTGGGTTACCATTCCGGCGCTCGTCAAGATCTTCAAGGTGTTGATCTCCGAGTACCAGCACTTCCAGGAGAGCAAGATCCGACGAGCCTCTCACGGACAGCGAAGAGGACGGCGAGGCTGAGGATGCACCCGGTAATGCAGCCAAGCCGAAGTACATCTCCGATTTGTTCGAAACTGACGAGGATAACGCCGATGATGAACAGCTGCTGCAGGAGCTGCTCAAGGAAACCAACTACCAGGGCGACATTGCCGACAATCTGCAGAAGTTCCTTACCACCTTTGCGCAGAACGAGCACTTCCCCACCTTCTATGAACACCTCACCGAGGGCGAACGCCTCGTCCTGCTCAGCAAGGTGCAGCAGAAGTAGAAGGATGCAGCTGGGGGAACCCCTCTTTTTTCGTGTTGTACGTCGAATTGTGTTAAATGTATTTATATATTGTTGCTAGCCCTTGGATTGAATAAACATTTATATATTTTCTAAATAAATAAATTATGAGATTAAATGGTATGGTTTTAGAATTTAAAAATCGAAACATTTGGTTTATAAATACCCATCAAATATAGATATTTAATTATTTTCATTTTACAATAGGAATCGAAATCGGCTAGGTTACCCAGCTTTAGATTTAGGTGTACCCAACTGGGATTGAATTCGCATGATCATAAGGCCACCTCGTCGTGACGGAGCTTGTGCTGTAGTGGAATGTCAGGCTTATAGGCGTCCTGGTGGAAAACACCAAAATAAATCAGGTCCACATTTGGTTAGGATCCATTATACTTACCATGGGCTTTTCAGAGCCAAAGGTAAAGAACTTTCGTATGCAGGGGGTGAGCAGCACAGGATCTACTTTGTTGGGATTATTTTTACCAAACACCAAGGTGCCGAGCAGCGCCACGATAATGGTGATGGAGGCACCAAAAGTGGTGTACCACATGTACGAGATCCGGTAAAGTGGAAAGATGTCCCTAGTATATCGAAGATTTTGAGAAAAATATTTACTGATTGAATTGACTACACTTACGCTGCAGATGCCACCAGGTGAGTTGAGTTGGCCAGACTGGTGGTCACATCGAAGCTGTAGTCGCACTGCTCCACATTCAGCTCTTTGGTATTATAGCTAATGGCTCCAGAAGCGATGGCCCACTGGGCATTTAGACTCACCCAGGACATGGCTATCACACCCGTAATTCCGCCCAGCAAAGCACTCTGAAAAAATAAATATAATTGATGATAAATATTAAAAATATTATCAAATTTATTTAAACTCACATTTCCATTGATCCAGGGAAGGAAAAGTCCAATAGTGAAGATGCCAAACAGTGGACCGTTCGTAATCGCCTCCAGACTCATGGTCAGCTGGAGCACAGTGCCCATGTGCTCCACCACGTAGACCAGGCACACACAGAGGGCTCCTACCCCGACGACCACCAGCCGCATGATCCAGTTGATCGCCGAGCTGGAAAGAGGCTTCTTCACATACGGCTTGACGAAATCCTCCAGCACCACGGCGGACATGGAGTTGAGGCAGGTGGACAGGGAACTTAGGGCGGCACTGAAGACGCCGGCAATGAAGAGTCCCGTCATGCCGGGCAGTTCACCCAGGGTCTTCATCACAAAGAGCGGGAGGAGCTGATCTCGGGCCTTTGCCAGCTGAAATTCGAATGGGATCGATGATAATTTAATTAAAATTAAATAGCTAAGGACTAAACCCACCTTGGTGGTCAGGGGATCACAGTTCTGGTAGGTGGCATAGATCAGCAGTCCATTGTAACCACAAAGTGCCATCAGGAGGAGCACACCGGCGCAGAAGATGCAGAGCGCTTTCCGGGCATCGCCGAGGGACGGAAGGGACAGGTACCTCTGGATCATGTTTTGGGAAACAGCGTTGGTCTGCGTCCAGTAGACGATCCCACCGAAGAACAGGCACCAAAAAGTGTGGCGTACAGTCGGATCGATACGAAGACTTTATAACAGAAAATTGAAAATTAGTGTCCGTAATTAATTCAATATTTCCATACTTACTCTGGTGCTTCCAGGCGATCGCTGTTCCACGCTCGCTCCAGGACCACTCCGGCCCCTCCAATGTCGTGGGTGCCCTTTATCGCCACCAAGGAAAGGGCTCCCACCATTGAAACAGCCTGCACCACGTCGGTCCAGACCACTGCCTTCAAACCACCCAGACTCGTGTAGAAGACGCAGATTATGCACACAATCGGCGTGATCGTATGAACTCCAATTCCCGTCACCTGGTTGAAAGCCAACGCCGGTACATAGATTACGATGGGCAGATAGGCCACCTATGATGCGATTAATGGGATCAGAAATACTTAAAAATCAAAAATTAAACTTGATTAGTTTTAAAATAATTATATTTTAAGAAATACAAACATATGTATCAAATTTGAAACTCTTTTTAGAAACCCATGTCAAATTCGAGCTTTTATTATACCTATATAATTAAGAAATAATCTATTTAATACTAATAGAGAAGGACTCTATTAAACGGGTGGATCAAACGACACTAAAAACGGTTTAACATATTTTAGATATTATCTACTAGATATCTAAAACAAGTCAATTCGTTTGAAATATCATATATATGATATGATATATACTATTCATGAACTCTCTGATCATAGAACAATGAAGCAGACAAGTGAATAATTGGCTCCTAAGCACTCTGATTCATACTCACATTCATAATGGCAAACATAACTGATCCGTAAAGACGTAACCTGCGATCGAAGCGAATCTCCAGATACTATAAAAAGGAATCCAGAGGCTTTTCTCATAAATCCAAATAAATTTATCCAAAGAACAAAGCTCACCTCGTAGGTGGAGGTGATATTCAGGTCGTGGAAAACGGGTAGGTAGAAAACCCCCATCACCACGCCCATGCCGATGACGCCGCAGGCAACGTAGAGATACTGGATTCCATAGGAGTAGACCTCCGTGGGAAGACCGAGCAGCGTGATTCCGGACACAAAGCTGGCCACCAAGGAGAAGGCGATGGGAATCACCAGCATCTTCCGACCGCCCAGCATGTAGTCATCCTCGGAAACGGATTTGTTCATGAACCCAAAGTAGATACCGATCCCGATGCAGAGCAGGAACATCGAAACGAAGGCCACATAGTCCGGCCAGGCGAATTGCTGCAGCTCGCCCAGAATCTCCTCGATGCTCGCCATGGCGTCTAGCTACTACGTTGGAGGTCGGCCGCTGGATTGGATGTGGATGTGTCCGACTCTCAGGTCAGTCGGTGGCTCACTGAGCCCATGTGCTGCTGCCCAGATTTGGGTGCCTCTGCTTAGGCGGCTGTGATTCAATTCAATTCCGCTCAATTATCAATTGTGGGGTAATTTAGTTTTTGGGGGGCACGGGGATGTGACTATCTTTAGTTAAGCCGGCGGGCGGGGGAATTACGACACCTCCGTCTCCAGTTCCGGGAACGTCCCATTGATCATCGCTCCTCTTCGCCAGCACTGGCCCAATTCTTCCCACTGGGTTCGTCACAGATCCCCCTTGAAAACAATTATGTCACCCGGTACGCAAACTGATCTTTCGAAAATTCGCCAAGAGCCCGGCGCCGCGACTTAATCTCGGCACCAATCACAACCAAATCCCGGAGGTTGCACTACGGGATCGGCATTTCCCGAAAAGTTACGCCTAATTGACACCGTCGGAATTTTCACTGATGCCGATTGTAGTTGCACAAGAACTGAGTGGGAGCCATGCGCCACCCGAAGCTTACTACGTATATAGTCATTCACAGAACCACCTGGCAGAGAGCCAGGAGAACTGCAGCGGGAGCGGAGCGGGATCAAGTGCAAGATCACCGGCGAAACGGCGGGAGCAATTGCCAGAGCACTTAAAAAAAAGGGAGTAAAATATATTTTGATTTCCTTTTTTACCTATCATCTATTTAAAAATATGGGCTAGGGACCGAGTTAAAATAATTAAAATAATTAACTAATTGAACTAACAGAAATATTCTGTAACTATGATTTCTAATATAATATGGAGCGACTTAAAGAAGTGGAAAATGTTTTTAATAGTTTTAGGAATTTGTTTTAAAAGTGTTCTAAGAATGTTTAGACGTTTACAAAATACAACTTATTATAAAATCAAATTTTTTTTTTCAGTGGGCCTGTCCCTCAACTTGAAACCATTAATCTCACAGAGAATTTTGTTCATTTTAAATCACCGGTCTGCAGTTCGCTCTTCAGTATCCATGAGGCTGCTCTCAATGCGATGGCCGCGACCACCGAGTTGGGATTCCCCGAGATGGGAAGGGGCAGGACTGTGAAAAAATAAATAATCATAACTATTTATGGATTCAGAAAATATTCAGGAAAAGTTTTTTCCTAAAAAGGCTTGAATTTTCCAAAGTTGTAAGTAATAAGAGTACTTACCGCTGGCATCCACCACCCGAACATTGGACACTCCCTGCAATCTGAGGACAACAGTTTTTGAAAACAAAATGATACGAGTTTATCGGCAATATTTCTACCTCAACTGCGAGTCCACGACGCTGCCAAGCGCACAAGTGCCTCCTGGATGATGCGATCCCAGGCCAATGTGCCGCATCAGGCACTCTAGATAAAGATCCGAGGGTCGGTTTTCGAAGAAGTCCCGTTCGAAGGGACCGAAATTGGAGCACTCCTGCAGACGAGGCCAGTGGATGCGGGGATGCAGTGAAGCAAAGGCAGCCGAAGTAACCAACTGAAATGGAAGATTCCCTTAAGTTGAACTCTTGGAAGTCAATATATACGATTTACCTCCACTGCACTTCGAATGGCCGCTATGGTGCAGGCCACATCCTCTTCGCTACTGAGGTAGTTCGGATCTATCAGGGGATTTCTTCTCATGTGCCGGTTAAGAAGTCCCACAGATCCTCGTGACCTTGGCTGCAGGCAGCTGGAAATGACCACAAAGCCTTCCTGGGAGGCGTTGTAATAGCGAGGAAAGAGAGCCCGGAATGCTGGGCCCTTAAAATTCGATATAGACATCAGAGCGGACTCATCGATGGCACCGGCTCCAAAGAAGGTGATACCAAAGGACGTGGCTCCTGATCCTCCATAGCTGGCTACGTTTCCCAGCACTCCAAAGTTTCCCAGCGGTCCGGTTCCAGAACTAAGAAAGTTAATCAAGGTCATGGGATTCAAGAAGGTGTTTTGGTTTAATGAAGGACCAGAAACTCCCATTGAAACGAAGAGGGGAACATTGAAGTGATCGTGCAGGTTGTGACCCACCAAAGGTAAACTATGCTGAACGGGAATCCCCATTTTGTTCAATGCGGAGATGTCTCCGATTCCAGAGGCCAACAGGAGCTGAGGAGTTTGGTAAGCTCCAGCGCAGAGGATTAACTCTCTCCTCACCTCGATGCTGAATTCCTGCTCCCTGTTCTCCTCATCCTTAATTCCCACGAGAATGGAGGTGGCTTGGAGAAATGGGCTGGAGGAAAGTTGAATCCGCTTCACCAAGGCATCGGGCAGCAGGCGGAGATTCGAGCGATGGAGCATCGGATTTAGAAACTGCTGTACCACTGAATGACGCAACCCATTCCTTATATTATAAACAGACCGTCGGAAGATCCAATCCTTGTGAGCAAACTGCGCTTGTGCCTCGTCCAGTGCTTCGGTTAACTTGGAGTAACGGCGGGGGATTTCGAACATATCCGGGGGCTTGGGCTTAGCGGCGGCCATAAAGGATCTCATCTGGGCCCATCCCCAATTGCTTAGGTTGTGGCAGTCCCGCCAAGAATCAAAGTCCGGTGCGTGACCATCAAAGTGCAGCATATAGTTGAGATTGGCCGAACCACCCAGACCTTTTCCCCTCGGAAGGCACTGCCTCCGTTCGATGAGTCCCTTGGAGGAGTGCTTCTGCGACACGGACAAGAAGGACCAGTCGTTGATGCCCTTCTGTTGGAAGGTGGTCAGCAGGGGAATCCGACTGAGTAAACCAAATTGACCTCCGGCCTCGACGAGCAGGACACTTCCATTGCTGTGTTTGGCCAGCAGCGAGGTGAGGGTGCTGCCTCCAGTTCCAGCTCCGACTAAAAAAAGTATATCAATTTATCCGTATCATATAAAGTACATTTTAAATAAAATTGTATTGTTATCAGGAAATAATTCTTGAAGATCCTAAATACTTTCCTTTATGAGTTCTATTCCTTCTAAATCTCCACTCACCAATCACATAGTCAAAGGCAAATTGCCGCTCCTCCGGTGCCAAAACATTGGGTATGGAGTCCTTCAGCAGGGTTCCTACCAGGATCACTATAACAGACAGGAATCCTATGATAATGCCACCCAAAACCAGAATCTCTGCAACGACAAAACCTCAATAACTATTTGTTTATGTTGTTTTTTGAGCTTACTTTGAAATTTCAGGCCCATGCTGTTCTGTGCGATGACGAAATCTAACTAGTTAGAATGCGAGACCCACTGACTGCACTGGACTTGGTCTAATCCAATTAAAGCCTCCAAGGGGTGGGATTGGGCGCTAAATTTGAATTTGAGTGCATCGCCTATCGGCCAGAGATGAGCTTTTGGCGAGCGATATGATTCTAGCAATGCGGCAGCTTTATTTTACAAGTTAATATTTGTTAAATGAATTCATAGACACATTTTAAAAGTGTATAAAATAAACTTTTTAAAATCTATAAATACACTGCTATAACGAAATCAACCGAAATTTTATGAGGATATTTTTAAAGGTTTTTGAATTTGTTGAAAACATTTACAGGAGGTATTATTAAATCCGGTAATATTTAATTGGTTTTACTCAAATTATAAAAGTGATAAGTATAGATTGCCTTTACCCCTTTGCCTCCGTTTATATCTTACCCACAGTTCTGGAATTTAGCTTTTTCCCGCCAAATCTTCGATTTCGCTATCGATTTGCACGCATCACTGGCAGCCGTAAGCCACCTAAATTCTTTGTTATTGCATTCGATTCGGCTGCGCCGCAGATCGGCGGAGAGGGATTATTTGATCGACTCCAGGCTCGCCGCGATAATATGCGGTCCCCTCTTATCACTCGCCAGTGGAAGTCCGAAGCCAGAACAGCTGCTAGACAGTCGGCAGCGAAAACAAAAGACGAGCTGTAACAATAGCCCAGATCCAGATAATCAGCCGTGGAAGATCACTCGGTGGAGAGCCCCCCATTTAGAAGTCATAAGACCGAACAATGAACCAGCGCTAGGCCCTGTAGAAAGAACAGCAGAGCTCAGAGGAACATTGGACTACGGAGGAGCAACAGGTGTCCTCCACAATGGGCGACCAGCAGGAGCAGCTCCTGGCTTTGCTGCCCAAGGATCAGCGGCAGGTCTTTGAGGTTGGTTTGGTGAATCAGCAACCTCAACCTTAGCTTATTATTTTCTACCTTCTCAGACCTTCATTCAGTGGCTCAATGGCAAATCGACAGGACCCATTCAATCCCACCAGAACGCCCTGCAATCCGTGCTCCAGGCGTCGCCCTATCCCGCCCTGCAACTGCTGCAGCTGCTCCACGAGCGCTCCAAGCTGCACATTGGCCAGATTATTGCCACCTTGCTTCGTCAGCTGCTAGACGGCGATGTCTCATCACCGCGTTCCCTTTGTGTGCTCGCTAATTTTCCAGCTAGCATTTTGGAGGCGGCCACACTTCGGCAGAAACTAATGACGCGCCTGGTGGGTGATTCAGTGACCAGCGAGCATTTAATGCTGGCACTGTTGGCGCGCAGCGAGGGACAACTCCTGAAGGATCTGCTGCAGGAGCAGCAACTGGCCCTGCGCACGCAGTGCAGCGAGGCGGCGCCCACCAGACTTTTGGTCCTGTGGCTGGCCATCAGCCAAAGGGAGCACTTCGTGGCCAGTGTGTGCCAGCAACTGAAGGACTTTCAGTGCTTCCAGGACCCCACGCTGAGAAACACCTTGCTCATCCTGCGACTGGCCAACGAATTTGCGTTGGGAGCCCAGACTTTGGACGAGCTGGGCTGCCTGGACAAATTCTTAGGGGAATTTGATATTAGCGCTGTACCGGAGGAGTTGCAGGAAGTTCACCGGTTCTTCTACGCGGACTTTCAACGCCTGTCCACCCTGCTCAACTTCTTGCGTCCGCGGGAGGTGAGCAAAACCCTTAAGGTTGATGCACTGCTTCGGGCGCCGGGCGTGCTCTCCGTGATTCACGAAAATGGAATTCGATGTGACCACGAAGAGCTGCTCCGCCTTCTCGAGGACGTCTACAAGTGGCAGCAGCAGACTCCTGCGCTGAAGTGTCACCACCAGCAGGAGGTAGAGATTCTGAGCTACTACACTGCCCTCTGCCATGTGTACAATGTGATCCTGGACCAAGGCGAACAGACCACCAAAGCCAAGCTGGTGCAGCTTTCCGGGCAATTGAGGCAACTGCATCAGTTGGGCACCCTGTGCTCTCTGCTGGAGGACATCTTCCTATTGGTCTTCCTGCGCTGGGAGCAGCTGGAGCAGAATCCGCAGAAAAGAAGGGAAGACGAGGAGGATGATGAGGAAGACGATGATGAGCAGTACGTTGATGATGATGTTGCCTCGCCCCCGCGTCCAACCGCTACCCACAGCCAGCGCACTCGCTATGGATTCATCTGTCGCTCGCCCTCGCTGCACGCACTCTTCACTTTCCTCAAGGCGTTTGTCACCAAGAAGCTGCATTCCCAAGACTTCAAGTGCGCCTCGGAGCACCAGCAGAGATTCCAGCGCTTGGTGGATGCCATCAGCGAAGCACTATGGAAGCTGGGAGTTTTGCAGAAGATAGAGCAGTCGCTGATCAAGTCGGCGCCATCGATCAGCTGCCTTCTAGAGCCGGAACAGCTACTCCAGTTGGTCCAACTCCACAGCACGGCCAAGGAGAAGGCCTCCAGCGACGACGAAAGTCGGGAGCGCAGCAACCACGCCTCCAGCCTCAACCGGCGGAAGACCCGGAGGCAGCGACGGGCAGCCAGTTTCAGTGGAGCAGTAGCCGCCAAAACACCCATGGAGGGAGAACTCACAATGGAGCAGCTCCGGGCTCGGGCGCAGTTGCTCAGTAGCAGTGGCAAGAGGAAAAGTTCATGCGTCACTTCTCCATGTGAGCGGTCGATCATTCCCAAAATGCTCAGCACCCCAGAGCAACTGGCCATCATGGCGCTGGCCCTCAAGAATTTTAACGATGTCAAGCAGATCATTGAGGTGAGTGTCTAGAAATCTTCCGATAACAGTTTCCTTTGTTGGACTAAAGATTTCGATTAAATTTATATATAGTATTGATTCATAATATGCAATATGTAATAACAAATGAATAATAGGTGGCTACAGCTGTGGGCAAATTGATATCAGTGCCCTGTAAATCTTTAATTTATTTTTCTTACAAATACTTAAACTATCTTATTATTTAATATTCTCATTAACTGTTCGCAGACCTTTCATCTGGAGCAGAGCCAACTAAACCGGGAGCTGCACTTCATGGAGCAGCAGCAACTGGTGAAGCAGAAACTGGCTACCATCTATGCCAACTATCAGGCCTTGGAGGCACAGCAGGCCAACTCGGGGGAGACCACGGTGGAGCAGATCAAGGGTGTTGCGGCAAAGGGCTTCGAGCTGTCCAAGATCATCAGCGTTGTGGACAACTTTGCGCAGGCGCAGCGTCTGCAACAAAGCCCAGAGCTTAAAGCCCTAATCCTGCGACACAGTGCCAACGGACAGCAGGGATTCCTGCAGCAGTTCGAGGAGCGCAATCTAAATGCCCTGATCATATGTGATCTTATTGTAAACCTCGGATTCAACCGGGAGATCACCAGCAACCTGTTATTGGTCATTCGGCGCCAGCAGCAGCAGAAGATGGCCAGCGATGATGCGTCTTCCTCCACTGGTTCCTTCGAGATTGGAGCCATGAATCTCCTGCAGAATCTCTGCGAGTGCATGCGTCTGTTGGAGCGATCTGGTCAGCAGCCGGCGCTAAACGAGTTGCTCTCTCTGAAGAGCTATCCGCTCAGGCCGTCAGTTCTGGCCTTGCAGCTTCAACGAGAGGCTGCCTTTCAGACGCTCTACCAAAAGGAACCCTCCGACTACTCGCAAGGACAGGACCTACGCTCTAATGCCGGTCAGTTTCAGCAACTCCGGTCGCGGCACAACTACTATGCCCGCTTCTGCACCTATGTCCAGCAACTTGCACGGCTGCTGCAGCTCAGAGATCCCAACCTGGAGTATCACACCACGCAGCTCCTTCGCAACGATCCCTACGAAGTCATTGGCGAACTGATCTACGAGTGCGGCATAACACCCCTGGAGATCGAGGCGAGTGTGGCGGCTCTCCACCTTAATCTCGTTCATGTGATTGCGCTAAACATCTGTCCCCAATTGAGCGAGGAGCCCACCAAAAGATTGCCACGCATTGTGGCTGCCCAAAAGCAGGAATCAATACACAACTATATTTCGCAGCACAACCAGCTGCTGGCTCAAATATTGCTGGCCATTCAGCTGGGGAACCTTCCGGATGGCGAGACTGGATTAAACTTCTCTTGCCTGGCACAGCTGGTTAATCTGCCTGAGGTGGAGATCCTGGCCTCCATGCACGACGGCAATCGGGTGTTGGCCGCCTTGAATACCTACAAGATGGAAAGTGCCATCCTAGACCAGTTGGGGCCGGATCAGGAGCAACTTCTGCAGATTCTTCTCCTTGACGTTGGTGGACAATCAGGTAAGTAAATACCGAACTATGTATATTGACTTGGTGTCTCACAAAACTCTCATTTCACTTAGATTCTCCAAAGTTGTTAGAGGACTCGGATTGACAGGCTAATCGGGGATCTCATTGAGAAGGATCCGCGAAACATACAGCTCGTGGTGCACATGAGTGATCTCGGACTGCGTGCCCGCCTGCTGAAGGAGCACTTCACCCGCATCCCCAGCAGTCAGCAAGCCAAGGAGATGATAGAACGAACTCTGCAACACCGCCGGGCGGCCAAGGCGATTCCACCTTTCCTGCGCTCCGAACTGGAGCACTCGCTGTCCGACATTACGATATACGCCAGAGTGTCGGCTCTGCTTCAGTTCGAGAGCTGGCCGAAGGCCTACGACTTTGGACGGCAGACGCCGAACGTGATCTTTGAGCAGTTGCTGCAACGCCGGCGATTTGGCTTGTGCCTGGAGTGGAGCCGGGTGGTTTTCCTGGCTGGATCAGCGGGTCAGCAGCGGGTGTGCCTGCTTACCCTATTGGATGCTCTTCTGGAATTACGAGATGGTGAGGAGCTGGACGAATCCCTTTTGGGCATTGTGGAGATGTTTCCCCCCACCTCGTTGGTTAATTTCCTGGACACACACAAGGATAAGTTTAGATCGCTGCCACTGCTTCAGTGGGTGATTGATTACCTGGAGGGTCACGCCCGCAAACCTCTTCTGTATCGGAACTATCAGCTCTCCCTGGAACTCCTGCGACTAATGGATACCAATGAGCGGTCGCAGTTTTGGAAATTACTCCGGCATCCGTTGCTCATCGTAGAGCAATTGGTGATGAACGCCCGCTTTGAACTGCTGGGAAAGCTACTAGATGCGGCTCGCTCCAGGTTGCAAAAGGAGAAGCCACTGGGTCCATGTCCTTACTGCTTCGAGAAAACGGGGCATGTATACGACGTCCAGTCTAGTTCGGCTTCGGGAAGTGGAGGAGCCAAGCTGAGGTTTCAACTGGGACAAACCACATCGGAGGCCTTTATTCTACTGAACTTCAACTCCTACCAACAGGATCACTGCGTGGGCCAGGAGTGTTTGGACCTGCTGCTGCGCATCTATGCCAGCAAAGCTTTGGACTACCATGTGGCCAATGTTCGGCCTGCCTCCGAGCCGGGCTCCCTGGGCACCGATGTTCAAAATTCACTGGACTCCCTTTGTGGCGCCTTCGTGATGCCCAAGCAGGCGCCCAACCGACAGCAGTGGACGCGCGACGAGGAGGCCACCCATTGCATGTGCTGTCGGCGTGCTGCTTTCACCATGCTGATGCGTCGCCATCATTGCCGTCGGTGTGGCCGGGTGGTTTGCTACGCCTGCTCCACCCATCGGCTAAGAATTCCGGAGCTGTACGACGAGCTGGAGGTGCGCATCTGCAACGATTGTGCCAGCAGTACGGCTGCCAGGGATCAAAGAGATGGCGTCTCCAGTGAGCGGAGTGTTAGCTCGGGATCGAGGTCTTCCGGAAAGAACGACTCCTGTAAATGGAGGCTGAGTGGGATCATTACCCACGACAAGTTGCTACGCGAGGAGTTCTCCTATGAGCACGCCCCCAGTGTGGCCCTCAGTCTGTCTATCCTACGCAATCATGTCGAACAGCGCAGCTGCGTTGATCTCCTGCTCTTCCACTGCCGCAAGCTGGAGAAGCTGATTGTGCCCAATCCAGAGGTGGACTACGGTCTAGTGGCCAAGATGATTAATTGCCTGGCCTTTGCCGCAAAGGTTAGTCAACTGCTTGAAACTAACAACAAGCTAATGTAATATTTCCGATTGATTTATAGGTTCGTGGCGCTCCAGGAGAGCTGGAGAACATTCGTGAGCACTCTGAAATCATTATGGCGGTGGTGCAGCAGGGCTGCGAGTCCCTGATCCCAACTGGACCACTCAATAACCACAACCTACGCCTGCTGGCGGACGCCTTGGTGGAGGCGGAGCATTGGGCATTGGCCCTGGAGGTGCATCTAAAGTGTGGTTTCGCCACCACTGGCGTAATGGCGGCACATGGACTAGCATGCCTTCGAGCCGGCTGCTACGATGCAGGTAAGCTGCTGTTCTAATCCTTGTAAGACTTATTTTTTATCGATCTTGAATGAATTTCAGCCCGCGAAAAGTTCGGTCACTGCATGACTCGCCTTTCCAGTGAGCAACTCAATAGCAGCATCTGCAAGAACATGTTTGGAGTGGCTTCCGCAGAGGCGGTGCTGCTACCCAGGAAGCGGCCACAACGTGGTCCGCCCCTTCTCCAAGAAATCCTGCAGTTAATAGCCGCAATGCCTCAGTCGCAACCTCAGCCGGAGACCCTTCACCGGGCCTCACTCATCCGCAGCTCGAATACCTCGCTGGCATCCCTATTCACGCGACGTCGGGAGCCCTACGTCCCACAGCGTCCACTCCAGGAGCCGGCTCTTAATGTTATGAACGCACTGGCGGGACTCAAGAACATAGCAAAGGGTCACTACGGAGGCCAAGTTCTGGCCAGCGAGGAGAGTCGCCGACAGGAACGCGGCTTCGAGGAATCCCTACACTATGTGCTCACCTACGGCAGCCACAGTGACATCCTGAACTTCCTGATGTGGCGTGAAGAGCTGCGAGCAGCTCTGCGCTATTGGCAACACCAGCATTTGGACGCGGATCTCTTTATCCAGCACATCTTCCAGCCGCAACTGGCCAACGGCGGTCTCACCGCTTTGATGGATGAACTGCAACAGCTGGACGACGCCCAACTCAGTGCCTGGCGCCTGCCGCTGCTGCAGACCTGCCGCCACCTGGAACAGAACCAGCAACTTAGTTCGCTGTACCAATTGCAGCTCCTTCTGAAGGATCCCATTCGGGCCAGCATGACCTGTGTGAAGTTCTACCCCCTGCAGTGCGAGAACTTCCAGAAGCTGCATGCCAACGCCCAGCACTTGCTCTCGGCGCACATGCACCTCCAGGGGGAACTGGACCTGGCCGAGTGGGAGCACCTGCAGCGGCAGCAGGGCCGGAGAGGCAGCGTGGCCAGTGGAGCCAGCGTTCGAGGTGCCTGCTTCGCCATGCAAATGGATGCCAGGGCCCTCAATGGGCACATCAATACCATCCGGCGGCAGCTGGAGGTGGCCAAGTTTTTGGCCAAATGCGAGCGGGAACAGGCGCCGGATGAGCCGCTGAAAACAATTCAAACTCTGAAACAGGTAAGGAAGTGATTTACATGTACCATACACTTATACAAATTTCCTGCATTTTCCTGAAGATCCGACTGGAGTCTAGTCGAGGAACTCTGCCCACCTTGTTCGAAGGCGCCGCAGATCGCATCCAGCTCTGCATCCTGATCCTGATGTGCGGCAAAAACATAGACGAAGGTTTCGGCCTGGCTTATGGGTAAATACAAGTAATATTTTAAACACCTACTATTTCTAACTAATATGTTCTTTTTTTCCAGAATTATGCAGGACTACAAGCTGGCTGCCATCAAGGTGTTTGGGGCCACTGCCAAATACCTGGCCAGGAATCAGCGCCTGGCCGAGGTGGAGCGCCTGCTGGACTGCATGGGCAGCAACAACGGCGGGGGCATTTCCGCGGAATCTGATGAGATCCTGTCGATCGCCATCAATGCCGCCGTGCACAGCAGTGCTCCCGAGACTAGGCAGATGCTGGACCGCTTGATCAAGCGCATCGGCAGCGTGGAGCTGAGGGTCTCCTCCTACATCTATATCGGGCAGCTAAAGTCTGCCTACCTGCTGGCCAACAAGCACGGGCGATTGGGCGACATCCGGCGTATCCTGCGGCAGGCGGAGCTCACCGGCCAGGTTCATATCAAGAAGCTGTGCGAGATGAAGCTCCAGCTCAGCGCGTCGCCAACGCCTCTGTGATATTGTAACTCCTCGGGCAATACCAATTAATTAACCATTTATTTGGGGATTTCACCAACTGTGATAAATGCTAAAATGGTGAATTTAAGCTTTGTACCTTGCTGGATTCTATAAGAGCCTCACATATCTAAATCTCAATTCAATTGGGCATCTGGTATCTATTTTGCAAATATAGAAATCATCATTCTAGCATTTACCTAGTGAGCCCTCTAACTTTTTGTATATGGGAAATAGTTTAGGAAAATTGTTTTTAGAATTTAACATTTACGTAGATCAATTTTAACCTTTCCAAAGGGCCAGCAAGTATTCCACCCTCGAGCTCAAAAAGACTCTCCCAACAAGTAACCAAATTATATTATATTATATTATTGATTGTACTGTATTATCTCAATGTTATTTTTATATTAATTATACTGTTATATGTTTATTCCCAAAAAAGGCGCGCACTGTTTGAATTCTTATTAGTAATTGCTAACACTGGTGGTGAAGAGCTAAACAGCACTATTTCGGAAAGATCTAAGTGTGGTAAATTGTATATTATATAGAAATATCAAGCAATGCGGGCGGTTATACAGAGAGTGAAGGCCGCCAAAGTTACGGGTATGCTAGGATTCAAAGCTTCCATCCTTGATAATCTTTAGACTGTTTCCTATAGTGCTGGATGAGCTGGTCTCCTCCATTGGACCGGGTCTGTGCGTGCTGGTGGGGATCAAGGCCAGCGACACGGCCAAAGACGTTGAGTATCTGTAGGTAATTTCTAGGAATAACCAGGTATAACCATTTATCATTGAGCATTTTGATTACCATTTAAGAGTCCGCAAAATCTTGGCCCTCCGTTTGTTCGAGGAGGAGGGCAAGCGGTGGCAAAAGTCCGTCAAGGATCTGAATCTGGAACTGCTCTGCGTCTCCCAGTTCACATTGTATCACCGGCTCAAGGGCAACAAGCCGGATTTCTCTGCCGCCATGAAGGGCGAGGAGGCGCAGCAGCTGTACAATCACTTCCTGGAGCGTCTAGGTCAATCCTACGATAGCAGCAAGATTAAAGGTGGGTCCTGGGAGTCCTCTAGCGGGTCATGAATAAAACGAATCCCCCCAACAGATGGAAAGTTCGGAGCCTACATGCAGGTGCACATAGAAAACGATGGACCCGTGACCATCAATCTGGAGAGTCCCGACCAGAAGCAGGCCAACGAGGAGGTGGACAAATAAAGACCAAATAAACAACAGATATCACAGATTTATGTACCACGGGGTGTTTATTTTTAGTGTTTGTTTTCTACCAGCAACTTAAACCTACAAAAATCAGCGTACTCGTCCTTAGGCTTCTAACATCTCCAGATCCTCGATTCCCATTCCCTCCTCGAGCTTCTTCTCGAGCTCGCGCGCATCCACATAGGTGATCTTCTCCTCGGGCAGGTCCTCGTCCATGAGGGCGGCCTCCTCCGCCGCCTCCTTGGCGCGTCGCTCCCTGAGACCAGCGGCCGGGGAGCGAATCAGGGACATGTTGCGCTGCACATCCTTGACGTCCATCTGGATCTCGATGTCGCGACCCTTGCGCAGGCGCTCCATGACGAAGTGGCTGGTGCGCTTCTCCTTGATCTCCGTCACCCGCTTGATGGCCTCCAGAGCCTTCTGCCAGGTCTCGCGGCTGTATTTGATGGGCACGTTGCGGCGCTTCTCGAACTCGAAGCTGGGATCGATGGCCAGCTCCTTGCCGGCGGCCTTGCGGTGCGCCTTCGTCCAGCCGACCTTGCGGGGATTCTTCTTCCGCTTGAAGGCCTTGTGGCACTTGCCCCGACAGAATTTGAAGATCTGCAACGCAAACAAAAGTAAACACCGGAGCACATGTAAACAGGACAGCCAACCGATCCTACCTTGCAGTCATTTCGCACGAAGTTCACCCCGTGGCCTGGGTATATCTTGCTGGAGCAGAAATAACACGTTTCAATGCGCATTTTCGCAAATTACGACGGATAATTTGCGAAAAAAAAACAAAGCGCAGGCAGCAAGCACGTGTGCTGCTGAAGAAGAAGAGAGAAAAAGCAGTGTGACCAGCGAGTGGCCATTTATCGATAACATGAAGGAGCTAGAAAATAGCTAGAAGTAAGGTTGGGAAATATGTCTTTAATTCGAAGTCACAGGTGGTTTTTATTAATCCCCATCAACGATTAAATTTAAACGTGTTAAAATTGTTGATTATCTTATTATAATCTGTACGCCTAACAAATTTTAATACTATAAAAATCATGAAAAAAGGGAAGGATTGGTTTTTGTTGTTTTTTTTTCAATATATTTAATTTTAATTCACTTCCCTCTAAAATGTATTAAATTGATATGACTCCCTCAATACCCCAAACCCACATAGGAAATCCCTGTGAATCAGCTGTTTTTATCAGGATTTTGATTCGAGAGGATAAATATTTTCAGAAATAACTGGACGGTTTTGAAAGAAATTTGTATTTTTGAAAGTTAATTAGCCATTATTCCCATCAAGTTTCGATTTAGTTTTGAATAGCTTTTTTGTTGGTCTTGTCTTAATTCTTTTTAAAATGTAAAGACTGCAGATTTTAGGTGTTTTCGGAAAAGCGCTAAATAAGACAACCCGATACTTTTTAAATTCGTTTTAATGTGCCTCTAAAAGTTCTATACAATTTAACAGTAGGTTAAGAACAACTAAAATTAAATTAGATTGAAGAAATTAACATTTTAGAACCTTACTTTGGCTAGCATTATTCAACTTTAAATAATTCGACCATACACCTAAGATCGTGGCAGTCTCTGAAAAGATACAAAAATTAAACATAAGTAAATATTTATTCATATTAAATACAAAAAGTAACAATTTCAATATGTCGGATAAGAATTAATCGATCAACTGCTTTAATTCCTTGATCCGATTCAGGATGCGCGGGTTTATGAACTCGGCTACGTTGCAGCTCGTCTCTCGCTTCACTATCTCCGGTTCACCACTGCCAACTTCGCTGCAGGTTCCCCACTCCCTGGTGGCATTATCGAACTGTATGCGAAATGGCCCGAACCTTGGGCTCACATTAATGAACGCGGATAAAACTCGAGTCCGGAGATCCACTGTGGCATCTTTATGCGCAGGCCAGCTGCTCTTGTAGCAAAACTCTCCCAAATCACGGAGCACGTACTCCAAGTCAGATCGTAATGCGCTTGAGAGGTGGGGAAATAGACAGCTCAGCAATGGACCACGCACATAGCACAGCCTATCGTCAATCCGCACCAATGCGTCCTGATAAGTTGCACCCTGCAGGTGTCCTTCGATGCGGTACTTCGTAATTTGCTGATAAGTCAGCGAGTTGAAGAAGCTAAAACGGTCCAGGTCGCGAAATATAACGCTCCTTTGAAGAGGGGAAGCGCCAAGGGGCTCCGCAGCACGAACCTTATCAGTAGCTGCTTCAATTACCTGGCGAGTGTTGACGTTCGTTGAATCTAGCAAGTGCTGCAGCTGGGAGCATTCCAGTAGTGTGTTGCCAGCGGCAAAGTCCTGCGAGGGTGTGATGTTGACCTCTGTAGGCTGGGGCGTAGATTTATTTGAAGGATTGGCAGGTTTTTCCGAGATGTTCGCTTTTGCGGGCTGGCGTTCAGGAGCCTTATTCCCTCCAGACTCGATTCGCACCATCACACCAATCGGCAAGGGCTGGAACTCATGTCGCAGCTGCGGCACCTTTTCGTTCATCAGTCTAATTTTCTTGCTGGTCGATTCTCGGGTGGCTGCTTGCCTCTTTCTGGGAACCTGAGGCCCTGACGTAGAGGCAACTATCCTGGGCGCCACTTCCAGAGGCACTGGTTCTTCCAATGTTATAGGGTTATTGTCCACTTCGTCAGCGTCTTTTTGCAAATTATTAATCGCCTTCTCAGTCGGTTTTGAGATAGCAAAGCAAGACAAACTCGATTCCTCACTTTGGCTGTCATCCAAGTCTATTATTTGCTCTTTAGCCGTAATTTCTTCCCATTGGCAATCCTCCGAGTTACAAATGGTTGCGCGTTGGTTGTTGGGAAGTTTGATAGGTTCCTGTTTGATCGACACCAATAACGTTGGCGGATTATCAGTAGGAGCTTCTGGCATTTGTGATGTTTGCTCGGGTATTAGTGGGTCGAATGTCATTTGTGGCACTTGGGAAGCTGGGTCCACACTCGACACGTCGACAAAGCTTGAGTCGATGAGCTGAGTAGGCGGACAACTGGTTTCCTCTGGGGGGTAAGTGATGATAAAGTTAAAAAGTATTAGAAATTGTGGTTGAAAACTTACCACATATCGTATTTGGACTTGAGGCGATTGATATGACCTCGGTTGGGGTATTTTCATCTCTGCTTTTCACACCACAAATTGGCCCTAGAAAAAAACATTGCATATCTAACAAAACCGATAATATCCCTTACATCAAGACTCACTCAAACAAATCCCATCAATGACAGACTCCACTCCTTCAATTTCTTCATTAAGTACCTCATCTGAGATCTCAGGTACTTGGAGTATCCACTGATTATGTGTCCAACAGGCGGCATATAGTTTCTCCCTTTCTTGGCACAACTGAACTACATCATCAATTTTTTCGCCCGTGTGAAGGGTGTAATGCTGTTCAACGATCTTATCAAAATCCGAGTAGGAACCTAATTCCCAAGGGCTTAGGATTTTCGGCGATAATTGGGACAGTTCAAGCTTATCCAACCGCACTCCTTTACTATGGAGAAGCTGCTGCAAAAATCCCAAACGGACATGTAGATTAATCGGCCAGTTGCCAAGAACTACGACATGCTGAAAGCAAAGCTGTAATTGTTCATCGCACTTGTACAAGGCCTCGCCGTCGTGGATACTTGTGTAATGGCAGAATTCCTGAAGAGTTAGCTGATAGAGTATGCGCCAAATGGTTCTCATGAGGCCATGGCTTGTGCAGATCAAGTACTTCATATTGTGATCCTATTTCGGGTGGGATATGGGTGAGATTTCTGGTACTTTCAATTATTAAATGTTTTTCCTTACCTGGCTATTTTCGGAGAAAAATATATTCTTCGCTTGCTCGAGAAGGATTTGATTTTCTGTTTTCTGAGGTGAATTCGATGCAGCTACGGGATCTTGATCTGTTCTTGTTGATACGTCCTTATTTGGAGAACTATTTTCTAATGATCCTCTTGGACTTCCTCGAACATTGGTTAATTCAGCCTGGATCTCTTCTTTATTTGGCTGCACTTCACTTGCAATAGTTTCATCGCTATCCAAAATGGTTTTTCCGACTCCTGGTAGGTTTGAACTTTTCTGCAACTCATGCTCTTGAAAGACAGTTTCAACGGTGGTGCGCACTGATCTTTCTTGATCTTTGCTATCTTCATCGACCTCAATGGGATTTGAAGTTAGCACGGGCTCATTTCCCTTTGTCGGAATGGCCGCAGTATCAGCATTGGTGCCATTGGTATCGGAATGTAATCTTGCCTCTTGAGCTAAGCAGTAGATCTTAAATTGCCTTTTCAGAGAAGCTTGCATTTCCGGGGAATCGTTACCATCAAACAAATTGGTAAACAAATGACGGACTTCGTATTTAACCACATCGATTGCTGGTTTGCTAAATCAAGGAAAAATACAGAAAATAAGACTGTCAAGTACAATTAAAACATAATTTACTAACCGTGATCTTTCTAAAATCCTGGCTGTATTACATTCTTCCGATATGTAAAATGATTCTACAACTATTTGTTCGTTTTGCGAATCTCTTTGCTCAATCGGGGCCAGGACTTCAACCTCGGGCTCAGTGACAACTTCAGAGGTGGTTAAGGAGGATTTTGGCCTGGACTCAGTCTCTAACTGCTGTTGGTTTGGTGCAGCTATCGGGATTTCGGTTATTTTCCTGCTGAAATTACTAAAATTATATTTTGAGATATGGAAAATAAACACGTTATTTACCTCTCCTCAGGCATACATTTGGTTTTCATTTTCACATCCTTGGGAACAGCAAACTCCGCTTGACAATTTGACTCCTGATTTTCCATGCCGGGTTTCACTGAGACATTGAGAGACATAGTTTTCATAGCGGTTTCATCCAACGGTTTTGCAATTTCCAGTAACTTTGTCAGCATCTTGGGATCCGTGCAGTCAAATTTATACGGAATTGTTTTGCGAAATTTTTCGTTTTGTATGTAGAAATTTTTGTAGGACCGGAGGAAGACTTTTTTGCATATAGGATTCGACGGATCAGCCATCAATTCTGTTAGTTTAGCTTCATTTTTAGTGATATTTATCATAAGATTAGTCCGGATAAACTCGTCGTTTATATAGTGCCGAAATGTGTCACAAGAAACAGGAAACAGAAATCGTCCCAGACTAAGAATAATGGGGGAAAGTTATTCAAAAGTCAAGAAAATTAAAAAAAATACTTTCTTACCTTCCAACGTTTACTTCAACATCAGTTTTAAAGGGAAAATTTCTGAAATGGTTGTTTATTATTATTATTATTTTTTAAAGAATATTTTTTAAGGGAAATTACTCTGAAATTTGATTCACTCTCGCAATGTCGGCAAAGGACGTCTCGGGGGTCTTGACATCTATTTCGAGTCCTGGCGGAGAGGTAGCTAAATGAGGAAGCTCGTCATTCACCTCCTTGCTGATAGTCCATGGGAAGTAAATAATAATTTAAATTTTCTTGATTTTTGAATCACTATTCCCATTACATTCTCAGGTGGGGTAGATTAAGATATATGAAAATGGATTAAAGCACCAAAATTTACTCACATTACTGGATTATATTCGTTTGACGGTTCTGCAGCTCTTTCTTCATGGGATTCTCTTGGCTCAACTGGGTCTTGGTCCTTAGCCTCGGACTCAATAACAACTTGAGAGGCTTGAACGGCAAGCCCCGCTTGGCAGTTGAACTCCTTTTGACTTTCCTCACAGGATTTTTCTGTGATACAAACGACCTGGCAATCTGGTTCCTTTGGACATACCTCTCTATTATTCGGTGGAAAGCTCATCAATTTTTGTAGCATCTTGCTGGGACATGGCTTGAATCGATAAACGAACTTGTCCCTCATTTCTTGTCCGGAATAGAAACCTTGGTAATAGAGCTGAGCAACCTCCTCCTTGGATTTGCCTCTGAACTCATCACACAACAGCATTTCATTGCATATATCATCGAGATTGCTAACATGACGTTTGAATACTTTCAAAGATACAGGGTTCGAAGGACACTCCTCTCCCAGTTTCTCAGGAGAACACACCACCTGTAGTTCGTGTTCCTTTGTAATTTCTTTTCCATCTTTTGGGGCATAGAGAGACATCGTTTTTATGGCTGCTTCATCCAACGGTTTTGCAATTTCTAGTAATTTATTAAGCATCTTGGGATCCGAGCAGTCAAATTTATACGGAATTGTTTTGCGATATTTTTCGTTTTGTATGTAGAAATTTTTGTAGGACCGAAGAAAGACTTTTTTGCACTGTGGATTCGAAGGATCAGCCATCAGTTCTATTAGCTTAGCTTCATTTCGAGTGATATTTTTCATAAGATTAGTGCGGATAAACTCGTCTTTTATATAGCGCCGAAATGTGTCACAAGAAACGGGAAACAGAAAGCGTCCCAGGCTAAAAGTAATGTTGGAAAGTTATTAGATCACATAGAAAATTGCCAATTATACTTCATTACCTTCCAACGTTTATTTCAACATCAGTTTTGATCGGAACGCTTCTGAAATGTTTGTCTATTATAATTGTTTATTTTTTAAAGCATGTTATTTAAGGATAATTACTCTGATATTTTATTGACACCATCCTTTTCTGCAGAGGACGTTTCGGAAGTCTGTTTAAGTTCTGGCAGAGAAGTAGCTAAATGAGGAAGCTCGTCATTAACATCCGTGCTAATAGTCATTGGAAAGTAAATATTATTTTAATTTTCTTGATATTCGAATAATTGGAATATGGAAATGGATGAAGATAACATAGTATACTTACATTACTTCATTACATTCTTTCTGGGATTCTCTTAGCTCAACTGGGTCTTTGTCCTTAACCTCGGGCTCAGTGACAACTTGAGAGGCCTGAACGACAAACCCCGCTTGGCCGTTTGACTCCTTCGGACTTTCCTCACAGGATTTATCTTTGATACAAACCACCTCGCAATCTGGTTCCTTTGAACATTCCTCTCTATTATTCGGTGGAAAGCTCTTCAATTTTTGAAGCATCTTGCTGGGACATGGCTTGAATCGACAAACGAACTTGTCCCGCATTTCTTGTCCGGAATAGAAACCTTGGTAATAGAGCTGAGCTACCTCCTCCTTGGATTTGCCTCTGAACTCATCACACAACAGCATTTCAATGCATATATCATCGAGATTGCTCACATGCCGTTTGAAAACTTGAAAAGATATTGGGCTTGGAGGACACCCCTCTTCCGGTTGGTCTAAAGTACAAAGGTTTGGATTTTCCTTTGGACTTGCTTTTTTCTTTGCTTTTTCTTTTCCATCTTTTGGGGCGTAGAGTGACATCGTTTTTATGGCTGCTTCATCCAGTGGTTTTGCGATTTCTAGTAACTTGTTGAGCATCTTGGAATCCGCGCATTCGAATTTATATGGAATTGTTTTGCGATATTTTTCGTTCAGTATGTAGAATTTATTGTAGGACTGGCGGCAGATCTTTTTGCATTGTGGATTCGAGGGATCAGCAATCAATTTTATTAGTTCGTCTTCATTTTGAGTGATATGTCTCATAAGATTAATCCGGATTATCTCGTTATAGTTGATATAGTGCCAAAATGTGTCAAAAGAAACCGGAAACAGAAAGCGTCCGCTCCTAAGAATATTATGGAAGAATTACACAAAAATCAAGAAAATGACTAATTATGTTTTCTTACTTCTTAACGTTCACTTCAACGTCAGTTTCAAAGGGAAAACTTCTGAAATAGTTATTTATGTAATTTTTGTTTGCAAGTAATATTATTTTAGGGGTAATTACTCTGAAATTTGATTCATTTCAGTTTCTGCAGAGGACGTCGCGGAAGTATAGGATGCGGGCAGTTCAAGTCCTGGCGGAGAAGTATCGAAATGCGGCACTTTGTCGGAAACCTCTAGGCTAAATGGTCCGTGGAAAGTAAATTAATATTCATTTGGTTGAAAAGCCTACAATTTACGGAGATTTACTTTGGGTCTTGAGCGGACTCTTTGGCTTCCGGAGATCTGATAAGATTTTCGTTCATATCTTTAGCTTTATCGGAAGACTCCACAGAACTTTTAGACCCAGGCAGTTCGAGTGCTGGCGAGGGAGCTGCTAGCTGCGGCAGGCTTAGCCTTAGTTCCTCGGCAACCTCCTTACCGAGAATGGCCAGCATGCGAGCCTGCATGACTGTCGTACAAGCCACCAGCTGGAACTTGTACTTCTTACGGATCTCCGGTGTTATGTAAAAGGCCAGGTAGAAGTCAAAGGCACACTCGTGAAAGTCCTTGTTTTCATAATTGTTGTCCTTCTGCTTCATCTGTTCCACAATGTCTGATAAGTTCAGCAGATTCTCCTTGAACAACTCAAAGGAGACGATGGAACTGTGGAATATTTAAGAAATACGTTAAGGAAATAAAAGTAGGTAAGAAACCTTCGATGCTCACTTGTTTTCAAGCATCTTTTTGGCTGCATATTCCGCTGTGCTCTTGGCTTTATCAAATGGTCTTCCAAATTCCTGCAACTTGGCCAAAAGGCTCGCTGGTACTTCCTTGAACAAGTTCGTAGTGGATCGCTTCTCCGGATGCATGTAGAAGCGATTATAGAACTTTTGAAGGGTATGTTTGCGAAAACCGTCATCGGCCACAAGTTTCAGTAAGTCCTCGCTCTTGGCGATCCTTTTAAAGACCTCCATCTTGTTGAGGCTATTTTCGAACGTCCTAAAGGATACCGGAAAGAGGAAGGTTCCCGCCCTGCGAGGAGTAAGAAGTTGTTTATAAGGATGAGCTTGATAGAAAAGCTACTCACTTGTCCACTTCAACTATGATATCCTGGCATCGTGTTGGCGTTTCTTGAAATGATGAATCGCTCTCCACTTTCACTGCATCGAGGGGTTTGAATTGTACGGTTTGGAGGGGTGCTACCGACTGCCTTTCCTGGGATGCTTTGGTGTGGGAATGTGACCCATCGACACTGGCATCCTCGGGCACTTTGAGCAGGTTCATGCGTGTCCGCCTGGGACAGGCTCCGACCTTGAACGCATACCGCTCCCGTATGCTGGGATTTCGGTAGAACTCCTCGTAGTACCATCGAGTCCAGTATTCCACCGTCTTGCTGCCACCATCGGCAGCTTTCAATTGTTCTGCTATTTGTGGCAAGTTCACGATCAACCTTTGAAATGTCTTGAAGGGAACGGGCCGATTGCTTTCCCTAAAAGAAGACATTTTCGGCTTTAATGCTACAGTTCAGTTGACAGCATTCTCGATGAACTTACCGCTTCCCCGTTGGGTGATTCCTATTCGTCGCAGACATGGCACGAACTCACAAAAATTAATCAAAACAAACGCAACTAAAACCGCGAAAAATTTCTCAGGTACGAATGGTGTGACCGCACAACAAGTCCTGAAAGATACCACATAATATGAATATTACTAAAGTATTCGATAACTATTTATAATTAAGCGTTTACACTGGCTAACTTGCTTGGAAGTTTTAGTTTTACACAATACCCATCCCATAACGAATAATGAGTCTATCTGCTATTTTTAAAGATTTTTACGAATAACTTTCCGAAAGTGCTTAATTTTAATTTCAATTCCCTGCAATATGTGTAAAATGTACATGTTAAATCGAATGTAATCGATAACATCAACGGGATCAGCTGTTGCGCCAGCTGCTCACCCGCGGCTGCGCTGTTCACACTGCCAGCATCCAAAACAACAAATCCCCGAGCAGACCCACAAAATCGGACACGACACATCACCGAGATCTTGAGCGAGATCTTGCTGACGTGCGACCAGATGCAGAGCCCCGCCTTCGCGTACCGGGAACTGGCAGATCACTCGCCGCGCGCCATGTACATGCGCGACTGGCGGTCGGCCCTGCGGACGCCCACGTACCGGTTTGGGAATCGGACGGTGCGCTTCAACTACCACTTCGCCCTGCTCATCGCCTGTGCCGTGGGACTGGCGCTGCTCTTCTACTTTGCGCGCCAGGGATCGCACTCCTCCTCCGACGGCTACTGGCTGCGCAGGAGCTTCACCGACGGCCGGGGTCTGGACAATGGTGCGGTGGCCCATGCCTACAATGCCACATATCCGCTGACGCCGCCCATGGTGCTGCGTGGCGGGGTCATCAACTATCGCATAGCCATGATCGCCGACCTGGACACCAACTCCAAGGTGACCAAGAGCGATGGCAGCTCCACGTGGCGCAGCTACCTGAAGAAGGGCTACCTCACCTACACGATGGCCAGGTCAGAGATCCAGATCAGCTGGGACGACGGAGCGCCCACGGTCCTGGAATCTGCATTTGCCCTCAAGGGTCGGGGCATGGAGCTCTCCGAGCTGGTCACCTTCAACGGGCGGCTCCTCAGCTTCGACGACCGCACGGGACTGATCTACGAGATAGTGAACGACAAGCCCATTCCCTGGGTGATCCTGCTCGACGGCGACGGGCACAGTGCCAAGGGCTACAAGTCCGAGTGGGCGACGGTGAAGCAGCAAACGCTATATGTCGGCTCCATGGGCAAGGAGTGGACGACGAGTGCGGGCGACTTCGAGAACAACAACCCCATGTACGTAAAGGCCATCAGTCCGTCCGGCGAGGTGCGGTCGCTCAGCTGGGTGGACAACTTCAAGCAGCTGCGCCTGCAGTCGCAGCAGATATCCTGGCCGGGCTACATGATCCACGAGAGTGGATGCTGGTCGGACGAGAAGCAGCGCTGGTTCTTCCTGCCCAGGCGCTGCTCCAAAGAGAAGTATGAGTGCTGCCCATCGGCCTATGAAATCCGTACTAATCCCTCTACCACCCGCAGATACAACGAAACCAAGGACGAGCACATGGGCTGCAATGTCCTGGTCTCCGCCGACGAAAGCTTCTCGAATATCGAGACCGTGCGCCTCGATCCTGAGAATACAACGCCCACGCACGGCTTCTCGAGCTTTAAGTTCCTGCCAGGCACCGATGACTCCATCATTGTGGCCCTCAAGTCGGAGGAGCTGAACGGCAAGACGGCCACCTTCATCACAGCCTTTGACATTGCGGGCAAGACGCTGCTGCCCGAGGTGCGGATCGAAACCGATTACAAGTACGAGGGATTCGAGTTCATTTAGCTCGGCAATCCGCTCCTTGCACTCCACTCCACTTCGATCCAGGTGCTCCAGTTTTAAGCGTGTACATAATGTATTAATGTCCCATACGGTAAGCTTTATATTTATAGTCAGCTAGGTTAGTCCACAGATGCTCTGCCCGATCTGCCTCGTGACCCGTGACCCGTGAGTGACCCCCTGTCCTGTCTTGTACCATAGCACAAATCCAATTAGGTTTATTTTTATTGAAATTGAAATATAAAACGTACAAAGCCGGTGGCAAACTCAGAATCAAAACCCTGGATCACATGACTTTAACCTTCGCATCCAAACCGGCCACCAGAAGATCGGCTTCGTCCACGCGGCCCTCGCTGGCCCGCACCTCCAGTCGATCGGCGTTGTGGTTGACGTTCCAGAGTTCGGGAAGGAAGCGGGGTTGCATGGTGTGCAGGAAGTGCTCTCGCCACAGACGCTCCAGCTCAACGAGGCCGCCGAAGTTATCGCGGTACTGCTGCACCACACGCTCGCCGTGCTGGCAGTAGTCGGCGTTCTCCACTCGGTATTCCACGCTGGCTGCCTGGCGCAGCAGATCTTCCGTGACCTCCGTTTGATCGGTGTAGTAGTCGAGGAGTGTTCGCTGCATTTCCGCCACCTTGGCAGCGGGTATCTTTGCGCCATGGTAGAGTAGGGCCTTGCCAGCGGATTGAACGCGTCTGAAAAGGGTACAGAATTCTTTAAATAGTTTATCAACAATGTTTCGGAAGTAAGGTAGAACCAGTTTGATAACCTTCGTCTGGGAAGATAACAGACAAGGTCTCTTCCCATTTCAAACGAAAGTAGAAATACTAACTTGAGCTCTGGATCATCGCGGTACTTGGCGGATCCGACTTCGTGCTTGAAGGGAGCTTCGCACTGGGCGGCCAGTTTGTTGCGCACGCGCAGATCGGATATGTTGCTCAGCTGATGGCAGGTGGGACAAAGGAGGAGCACGTCGTGGGAGGTGTGCGACTTCATGACCATCGGAAAATGTTTCCTATACTCCCGCGGCACGACATTCTTCCGGATGTAGGCATCCCGGTCGCCGCACACCACGCACTGGTTCTCCTTGGGCGTTTGGTAGTAGCGACCCACATCGCCCACTGCTCGTCCGGCGGGTTCGAAGTTGAGGCGCACCGTGAAGGGCTCCTCGCTGATCTGGGTGCCCAGATTTTGGTTAAGATACCAGGACGCCTTCCGCCGGTCAATGGTGCACAGGAGTTCGCCATCGGGTGCCTGCAGCAGGCAGTTGTCGTAGAAGTCCTTGGACCGGGTGGCCATTTGCCGGTACGGTTGCTTCTTGGGCAGCCACTTCTTTCCCTGGGATTGTGCCGAGCCCTTTGAGCGGTTAACTCCGCTGAGTGAGAAGCCCTTGGTAAAGTCGACGTCCAGGAAGGGTTCGAATTTGTTGCGCAGATCCTTTGTCGTCCTGTGGGCGCCGTTGCCAGAAGTATCTGGGCTGCAGATCCCGGCACAGCTTCTGGTAAATGGCCACGGCCACCAGGGCATCGTTGGCGGCATAATCGAGTTGTTTCGGCTCCAGCTGCTTGGCCTCCCAGTTGGAGCAGGCCAGTCGCCAGTGCTTGTCCAGTTTATAGTTGAGATGTCTGTAGGAGAGCTTGCCCAGTCCCTCGGGCTGGTGGCCCGCCATGACGCACAGGAAGCGCAGATCCAGAGTGCTCGCCACGCCCACTCCGTAGTCGTGGGAGAGCTTCATGGCATCTTCCTGCGGCGCAACGCCCACTTTGATCACGGCATCGTCCTCGAGGAGATCTCGCAGATCCTTGGGTATCTGCTTCATGTGACACAGGCGGAACAGGGCGCACAATCCCCGGTGGGAGCTTAGTTGGAGAAGGGCCACTGGTCTCCGGCTGCCGCCCACGGTGATCCATTCGCAGTCGAATCCTAGGACCTTAAAAGTCTGGCAGTGACTAATGGGGTGAAGGTGTAGGTGAAATTAATTACTATTTGCCAAAGGACTTCGTGAAATACCCACTTCTTCAGTTCGTTCAAAACCCATTGCGTGGCAGGATCCTGGACGGAGTTGAGCACTTCTATGTGACGCTGGGGCAGCAGGCTGCCGGAGGACCAGACGCGGCGCCAGGGACCAAGTAGTGACTTCCTGTGCCGCACCAGAACGTACACCAATCCCACTCCGGCGGCCACAATCGCCAATTTCCTAGTGGTAACGCCCGAATCCTTGCTCATTGTTTTCCTTTCGGACAAAAACAGCTGATCGAAAGGGCTGCCCACTTGGCGTTTGTAAGTAGATGAAATGAAAACCCGTCTAAAAAATAGCTATAAAATTTAAAGTTGAAAAAGGGTATAGGGTATTCCCCAAAACTGTTTGCTCAGTTTTGTATTTCTACCGACTTTCAGCAACATCGTTGAAATGACATAAATTAATAGGAACACTAAAGTTTAACATTTTCTGTTGAATTTCCATAAAAAGGTTTGTGTTTCTGTTTTAAAATTAATGAATTCCATTTTTATTATTATAAAAAGTATTCATTGTAAATAAAATACAAAAACTATCAAGTTATTAGAGTTATATTAATTAATTTAGCTTTCTTTTTGTTATAGCCAAAATATGTCTGTTAAAAAGGTGGCAGCATTCGCGGGGTGGCACCACTGGTCCGCAGGATTTTCCGAAATCGCCGTTAGCGAAAAGTTTTAAAATGTTTAATTAAACGCAGATAATACGGACAAACAATGAATAAAACCCTGTGAAACGGGCGGCGGGGAAACGATGTGCGAGTGAAAACTGCGGAAAAGGCGGCAGCAGAAAGAGACACGACGTAAATAAGTGAAGGCAGTTGGAAAAAATCGATTTTTCAGTGCAGGTGAGACACCTTCAGACACCCCACACACACACTCACACTCACACTGATGTAAACCCTTTTGCAGGATGCTGAAAGTGTGAAAGGATCTTGCGATTGTAGAAGAAGAAACCCCAGAAATGCCGGAGAACCTGGAGCTGCAGCAGTTCCAGGAGGGCGCCCCGCCCCCAGATCCCGCCCCCCGTTGGCTGGAGCGGCTGCAGCGTCGGCTGGGCGCCGATTGTCCCTACTTGGGCATCCTGCTGGCCACGCTCTCCTCGCTCTTCTTCTCCCTGTGCTCGGTGATTGTCAAGGGCCTGGTGGACGTGAATCCCATGGAGCTGGCCTCGTTCCGTTTCGTTGGAGTCCTGCTGCCTGCACTGCCCATCCTGATTTACACCCGCCAGCCGGTGTTCCCGGAGGGCAAGAGGGTGATCCTCCTGCTGCGCTGCTTCATGGGCACCACGGGCCTGATGCTCAGCTTCTACGCCTTCCGGCACATGCCACTGGCGGATGCGAGTGTCATCATCTTCTCCACGCCCGTTTTTGTGGCCATTTTTGCGCGCGCCTTCCTCAAGGAACCGTGCACGCTGTTCAATGTGCTGACCATCAACCTGACCCTGGTCGGAGTGGTCCTGATCACACGACCACCCTTTGTGTTCGGCGACTCGGGAGTGAGTGAGGATGCCGCTGGAAAGACGTACGACATCTGGGGACCCGTGGCCGCCATCTCATCCACGCTGTTCGGAGCCAATGTGTACATCCTGCTGCGTGCCCTGAAGAACCTGCACTTCTCCGTGATCATGACGAACTTCGGAACCATCGCTCTGGTCTACACGCTGATCGTCTGTGGATCCATTGGAGCGGTCTGCTGGCCCAGTTGTGGCAAGGACCGTTGGCTGGTCGTGGTGCTCGGTGTGTTCAGCTTCCTGGGTCAGATCCTGCTCACCCTATCCCTGCAGATCGAGCAGGCCGGACCGGTGGCCATTGCCCGCTGCGCGGACATCGTCTTCGCCTTCGTCTGGCAGATGCTCTTCTTCGGCGAGTCACCCACCGCCTATTCCCTGGTGGGTGCCGTCATGGTGATGGGATCCGTGGTCCTGACGGCCCTCAAAAAGTGGGCAGGCACCCTGCCACGCGAGTCCTCGCTGAGGAAGCGATTCCGGCTTATCCTGTTGGAGTAAGAGGATTCCAACTGGAATCCAAGAAGTTTGCGGTTTCTCCCCGTCTTGCCATCGTTCTCACCCAATCCCTGCCAGCATCAGAGGCAGGCGCACCCAACCAGTTCATTCATCGTAGACTTAACTTATATCAAGGCTCAGATCGTAGTTTAATCAAAAGAAATCAGAATGGACGCGTGATAACCAGTCCGCTCATAAGTAAATACTCGTAGTGCGTGTTTAGTTTAGCCAATTTCGCCGATTTGTTGTTTTGTACATTGTTATACATGCTTAAAATACGATAATAAATACAACTTATGAGTAAAAATAGCAGCATGTTAGAATTTCACTTTGAATTTCGCGCTCTTCTGCTAAAACTGGGTAAAGTTATGTTTCCACCGACACAGGATTCTACATTTGACATGTTTTTTACAAAAGGACTTTGTACGAACTTCTTTAAGTTTCAGGCAAACTAAATATAAAATTAGGCCTTTGCTCTTAATTTTAATTCGAAAATGGTCCAGATATTTAGAGAAAACGTAGAAATATGTGGCAGTGGAAACAGCTCAATAAAGTAATCGATACATCGATTGCAGCGTCCACTTTAACTTCCACCATTGTTTTTCGTTTGTTTGTTTGTTTGGTTTATTATTGTTTATGTTTATAATCTCGAAGCACACACACTCGAAAAACAGAGCAAGGAACGGAAGGAAACAGAAAAGAAGACAGGGACTAGAAGCCCAGATCGGCGATAACCGCGTCCAGTTCGTCCTGCAGATTGGTGGCCCGCGATCGCACCTGCACAATTTGATCCTGCAAATTGTCGACGTTCGCCTGGAGCAGCACGTTGCACTTCTTCATCGCGGCGAACCGGCTCTCGTGCTTCTTCACCCGCGGCTCCACATTCGCCTTCTTCGCGGAGTTGGGCGAGTCCTGCGGTCAAAAGTCCAGGGAAAAATCAGGTAAGTTGCTTGCAAAACCAAGGATTATCCTAGCTCACCTCCGGCTCGGACTCGCTGCCCGTCTCCGCCTCACTTTCCTCCGAATCCGACTCCTCGGACTCGTCGTCGGACTCCTCCTCCTCCTCGCTGGCATGCTCCTCCTCGGCCTCCTCCTCGTCCTCGTCCTTCTCCTCGCCATCCACGTCGTCCTCGTCCAGCTTCATCGAGGCGGCCATCTTCTGCACCTCCTTCTCCAGCTTCTTGAACTTCTTGTTCTCCTCCCTGGCAAAGGAAAAGGCTGAAACCCAGTTCACAGCTACCAACTTTCGTACTCACTTGAGGATCACATGGTTCTTCTTCATGGCCTGCTTGAGCGCGTCCTTCTCCTTCTTGGCCGCCTCCTCCTTGACCTTCAGCTTGGTGAGCTTGCTGCGCAGGATCTTCAGCTCCTTGCCAGAGCGCCGCTCCCGGCGCTCCACCTTCTTCTCCTCCGGCTCGTCGGGATCGCTTTCACTGACCTCGGGCTCCAGTTCCGGCGAGCTGTCCCTTCCGAAGTTGGCATCGCTAGGTCGTCGCGATCCGTCCAGGGAGCCTCCGCCCTGCGAGCCGCAGTTAATCCGCAATGGAGAATGGGAGAGAGGGAATACAGGGCATAGATTAGTAAGGGCATCCTCTGGCCGGACCTGGCTTTACCTGGTGCCGTGCTGCATGGTAGTGGTCGTAGTGGAAGCAATCGTCGTAGTCGTCGTCGTCGTAAGCAAAGCAATTACTAATGTGCGGTCTGTTAGTGCTTGGTGTCGCCTTTTGCAAGAGAGCGTCAATGGGTTAATCGGTTAGTTGCTGCCGAGTGCGAGAGTAAAGCTTTCGGAGGATGGATCATGGAGGAGTCAGGGATGGGAAATCTGATCTTCAACGGGTCATAACTCCGCTTGGGTCTGGGCGGAATCGGGAAGAGATGGAGTTTCATGCAGCATGCTAGTTTCAGTCGGAGTCTAAAGCCTTCTGCACACGAGATCTTTGGGACATTGTCAGGGGTTCTTATAGAAGTTCCCTAAACTTTTCTGACTAGTGGTAATTAAATTTAACTCTTAAAAAGTAGTACGCAATTAATTTACTACCATTAAAATGTCTTACAAAGTCGCCTGTTGAAATATCATAGCTAAGCTGTTGAAAAACTTATGACAGGCCATGTAAATTGTGTAATATAAACATTTACCTTGCATTTAGCCATGTGTCCAGTATTTATGTTGGCAAAAATGCTTGAAATGAACTACGAACTTTTTCAGTTTATTTTCTATAAAGTTTATTTCGTTTTGTTAGAAATTCTGTTGATTCGAAATGAAAGCCTTAGGTGAGGGAGCAAAAATGTGTAACCAGACTCTTAATGATACTGTTTCTTGAACTTGCAAGTATAAGGCTTTCGAAATGTTCTACAAATTGAGTTTTAAGGTAAAATAGAAAATAGGTTCTGGTCAGTTTCAAATTTCCGTTTTCTGTTTTTTCTTGAACGTGATTTTATTTTTCATCTTTTTTTCTTTCGTATACAGTATGCTGCAATCTAATATTCTTATTGGTCTCTAAGCCTCGTGTGCAGAGCTTCTATAAGCAGGTTACGCATTTAAAAGGAAGTTTTTGGGAAAACGAAAGGGTGCCCCCCTGGACAATCCATTCCCAGACCCATCCAAGGATTGTGTCAAGTGTTGTCAGCTGATCTGTTTCTCTGGCTACAGTGGCTACAGTGGCTACTAGGGAATTCTAACGAGGGTTCTAAAGTGGACTCTACTGATTGCGGTGGCTTCGTTAGCTGCTCCCGTCTACTTGCCATCGAGGCGACGCCGGCGAGTTGACTAAAAACAAGAAAGAAGGACTAGCTTGGGGGTCCTTGGAGATAATTACTCTTACGGAGCGTAATGATATAGGGGTAAACAAGAGGAATTAAGATTTGATCTTAAAAAAGAACTGAATTATTATTATTATTTACATTACAGTGGTTTAAAAATGGAGAATACTACGTATTCAATCCTTTGGTTAACCGAATTGAAATCCTAGTCTCAACTGACAACACTTTGAGCGACATCCCACCAGCCATAATGTCGAACCCCGATCCAAAATACCGACTTACCTGCAAAGCTGCCGCCAGCTTGCGCTCGAGCAACTGAATCTGGCGGCGCTGCTCCTCGATCTCCGTCTTGGCCTCCACCAGCAGCTCGCTGGTGCTCTGGTAGTTCTGCTCCACCTCCTTGGACACCTTGCGCGCATCCTCCACTTCGCGCTTCAGCGAGTTGACGTAGGTCTGTTCGGCGGTGGGCGTGGGATCCATGGTGGCCACAATCACATTGGATCCGTACTCGAGGTTCTTCTCCCTCGATTTCTCCCGCTCCAGCTCCGTTTCAAGGGTGCGGATCTTGGCCAGCAGCTTCTTGTTCTCGCGCTCCTGGGCCTCCCGATTGCGCAGTTCGAGGGCCAACATCTGCTTGGTGCTCTGCAGATCATCGCGGATCTTGTCGATGTCGTCCAGCTCGTCGGGACTCTCCTCGTCGATGGACATGGCCGAAACGATGCTGGGTCGGGAACCGCCAGCTCCCAGGGCAGCGGCACTGCTGGGCCCAAGGGCATGGCTGCTGGGCGCCTCGCTGAGCATGTTGACCTTCGACTGGGACTTCTGCAGCTGCTCCTCGATGGTCATTTGGCGGCGGAACTTGCGCAGTCCGTCCAGCACCGGCTTGCTGCGATCGTTTGTCTTGGTCGGCTTCAACCTGATGCCGCCCTGGATCTGTTTGAGCAGCTTGTTGTGCGAGTTGCCCTTCTCCGTCTCGTAGATGAACTTGTCGTCCACCTTGGTCATCGACTTGCAGGTCAGGATGGGCTGAGATCTGTGGTGAATCAGGTTCAAACGAAATTAATTAACCATCGACGCAGTAAAGTGTCTTGAGATTTCCCAGCTGTGGACTGTAAACTGCTTCCCTTTTAATTCCCTTTTCAATTATTGGTAGTGTGGCAGTCGGTAATTACTGCCCAGCATGCGGTCTCCACTCACCTATCGTTGCAGGCCACATGGCGCAGCTTCTTGCCGCTCTCCACCTCCTTCATCATCTCGGACCAGTCCGGGCGCCTTCGGGGTCGAGTCCTGCGAATCGAAGCGAATCGGAATTATGGCCATCCTGCGCCTCAAAAGGGAAAGCTATCCAGCTATGCAGGGTTCGGGTTGCAGGGGGATTCGGGGCCAGGGGTCACCTCCACTCACCTGAGCTTCTCGAGGGTTTCCTTCTGGTTGCTGGAGAGCACTCTCTTCTCACCGGGGGCTAGGGGCGGGGGCGGCGGCGGCGGAGCCTTGGGCACCAGCGAGGGCAACGGCGGCGGGGCGGGAACTGCAACAATAAAACACGGAATGCACCCAAGTGGGTGGCGGTTATTCTCTGCTGATGGTTTGGGGCGCGGTGCTGCAAGTGCTGCAAGTGGGGCCGAGGTTTTGTTGGTCGCTGGGCATTAGAGCAAATCGCCGGGCGCTGCGTGCACTCGCGGTTATTAAATATAATTTTAATTTAATGAGTTTGCAATTTGTGTCAGTTGTTTGTTGTTCTTTCGGCTCCCGCGGGGTTCTTTATTCCATTTCCACCCGCCCGAGGACTCGCCACCCCAGTATTTAGTCGTTCGCTGCGGGCAAAGTTGCTCCATACATATCAATACAGGGCAAGCAGAATGGATGGGTTGGGTGGTACACTCAAAATGTAAATTGTTATTAATGTTTTTAGAATTTCTCAAATACTTTCAGTACCGAATAGGTCACTATTATATCAAATATATTTTTAAGATCTTTTATATAGCAAATTATTTTAGAAACTACCCATTATAAACGTAAACTTACTTCCAAACTAGGTTATAAAGTTTCCTATTTCGAATTGACTAGCTTTTTTTTAAATTTAAGTTTATTATATCCCATTTAGCTGAATAAAAGACGAATAGAACAGGCTCTTAGAGTGTTTATCTAAAGTTTTGCTTGGTGCAGGGTACCCTTTAGGGGGTTGGGAGCCCAGACACATGGCTGTCTCTGTCGGAAGTTGCAGCAGAGATTGAAAAGTTAGTGCCTGCCTCCGCTCTGGCCTCGTCCTCGTGCGCGTCCTGAAAATGTGGACCTGGCTTTGATGGTGTTTTATTGCCTTAACACCATTCAATTCGGCTCACTGCGGGGGCGGTGGCGGTGGCACAAAACTTTGATTGCATTTTTTACTTTGTACGGGTTGCGCTCGACTGGCTGCCCCACTCACTAGCCTGGGTTTTAAGTTAGTTTAAACTCTTCTGGCCGGCAACCTTTTCCGCCTTCGCTTTTCACTTTATTTCTTATTCGTGTTCGAGTTTGGGTTCGAGTTCGTCTTGGTGTTCTGTTAACGAGGCCAATTAGGATTGGCTGTGTGTTCGAGACCACCCCTGGCAGCCAGCTGTTTCTAATAAATTTCCGCTTAAATTGTTGGCCTAACAATCTCCTCGTTTCCCCTCCCACCTCCATTCGATTCGAGGTCATCTTTGCTCCTTGGCCTCGTAATTAACAATTGAAAAAGTTGGCCAGTTTCGATTTCTCTCATACATACATACATCAGAATTCTTTTCTTTTGCCACTTCTTATCGAATACTTTGCATTTCTTATGTTTTTCTCTCTCTTTCCGCTTGTTGTGAAAAGTGTAAAAGTCAAACAGGAGAAAGAAGAGGAAAACAATGAAGGCACCACCAAGTGATGAAAAGCTGACAAATCTGTTAATTAGCTTTGTTTGAGAGAGAACCCTCGCTGACAGGAGGAGGAGAAGGGGAGAAATGGGTGGTTTTCGGGTGTGGGTGGGTAACCAAGGACACCCCCGGCCTTATCCTTTGTCTGAGCTCCAGTTTAGTCTACCTTCTCCTTTTTCGGTCTTTCGGTTTTTCGGTTTCTCGGTTGCGCCTGGCTGGATCTGCACTTAATCTTTAAGTGGTTGGCTGCCTTTTGCGGTGCATTAGTATCTGAAACACCTCCTCCTTCGAGCAAAAAAGGGAGGTGGATAGCTAGGTAGTGAAACTAATCCGAACTCGTGTTACTTTGCTGAATAAAATCAGAGCAAACGAGCAACTTGATTATTGTGTAGAGGTGCTCTACCTCCTACGTTCTGCTCATGAATTTCATCCTAGCCCTCGAACCAATCCCCCCGTGTCTGCATGTTAATGAACTGCTCCTCCGAGAACTCTGATTAAAATACGTGGTCAACTTTTGGACAGCCAATTGAGGACGCGTTTAGTGAGTTGCGCTTAATTCGGTTTAGTAATTTATGGACAAAGGCGCTCCCCTTAACCACCAAACCCCCTTTTCGACGCCCCCGCCCCTGGCAGTTATCCTAAATCAGTGGCAAACAAAAGTGGAAGCGAACAAGAAACAAAGGAAAGCAAAACAACATCAGGCGATGAGGAAAGTGGGTAAGAAGGAAGGGTGCCGTGGCGGGCAGATAAAAGTCTTCATTCATTCATGTCGACAAAATTATTTCTTATTTAAATAAAAAGCAAGCGCTGCCAGGACTTCTCGGGAGCTCCGAGATGAGGCTACCCACTTAATATACCGCAAAGCCCGCACTTACGACGTCGCAGAATGAATAGCGGGGTATGTAAACATAAATTTTGCGAGCTCACTCTCGCTGGGTGGGTGGCACCCTCCTCATAAAGGCCCCCTCCCCCTACCTCTCCCCCCTTGTGCCACATTGTGTTATCATCAGCAGAATATTCTATGCATGCACAAATGTTGCCGTTGTCATTGAATCAACCCGGAGTATAGAGTGCCGGGTCTTGCAAAACAGGGAAACCCGGGGAAACTGGAGTGGGAAAAGGGGAACTGGTACTGGTACTGGGTACTGGGTAACTGGGTAACTGAGAAGTGGAGTCCGATGAGTGACTTCCCAGCTTCCAGGCTCCGCTCATTCATTGTCTGCCGGGGCATGATGAAGCACCGCTCAGCCAGGCCATATATTTCACGGCAAGGAGGGGGATTCCCGTTCCCCCGATGCTCCTCCGTATGATTAGCGTTCCCGACTTGGCCAGCCGCCAGTGCGAAGGGGCTAACAGGGATTACATGGAGCTTTTTGCAACTATTTGGAACCCCATTAGCTCGGAAATTATGCTGTTGTTTCACCCCGAAAACTGTAAGCGTTTCTTTATGATTTCACTTTCGGAAGGGAATTTTAATTTCCTACTATTTTAAGCAGATTTTTGGCTTTTGCATATTTTATCATTTTGGGTTTCATTTCTACAGAATCCGCTTAGGGTTTTTGGTTCCCTTTGACCTTAAGTGAGTTTATTAGCTTTATAAAATATTTTTGTAAAAATAACAAAAATAAGTTATGACCACTTTACAAGTTCTGTAGCTATCTTCAAGTTTCCTTTGCTTATCAAATATTTTTGCTCTTTCCGCTCGACAGTAACCCCCATTTAATTCCCTTTGTGCCTCAGGTGAGGGGCCTTAAGTCCAATTAGAAAATTCAATTTCAATTTGGATTTGTTCTGGCATCGTTTTGGGGGACACTAATCCAATTATGCAGTCAACCATTTCATTGTCGCCCAGTATAATTATGGCCAACAGCTATTGGCCAATATTCGCCAGAGAGTGTGAGTGTGTGTGTGAGTGAGCTTTGAACCATTTCCTTTTACGTCATTTTGACCACGCTATTTTGAAATTTGAAAGAGCCTAATCATCTTTTATGCTTCGCTGGGTGGGACACACACAGAAAACGGCGAAAGACCCAGAAAGAAAATCACCCTCACCTATTGAAAGTCGACATTTCTAATGACGAGCAGACCCAAGGAAAACTTGACCCTGGAAAACCAGGCAAAGCAAAAAGGAAAGCAAAGAATTCCCCAAAAAACAAAAAAAAAATGGAGAAAAAATTGGGGCGCAGCCGTTACATGTCTCGCATCTACACACGCATACATAGAGATGAGGCTCATTTAAATAAAAGAAAATATTTCTTGTCCTGCCGCCTTTTTGTCCTTTGAAGACATTCTGGGGCTCTTAAGACGGCGAACTTGCGGCCAGCGCCGTCTTTTATTTCGTTTTGTTTTTTAGTGGCGGATATTTGAATATAAATGGCGCATTTAGTTAGACTCTATCAAGCTCATTCCCATATATCTTTGGCAGCTTTCGGTTCGCCACTGGCCCCCAGCCCCCAGCCTCCCCGAAGATTCACTTCCAATTCGAGTCCGAGTTGGCCTTTTATCATTCGATAGTTGCGAGTTTTTCTGGGGGGAAATGAAAGTTAAGAGACCAAAACTCTGGCCGCCCGTGTCCTTGGTCCTCCGCGCCATTCCTCATCTGGCTTTAAAACATTCCATTTTATGTTGTAGTTTTGACAGAATGAGCAATAATCATGAATTTTGTCTTAGACCATAAAAAAAACTCCACTCCACTCAGGACCCTTTCTACTCAAGACTTTGCCCGAACACATTAAATAAATGTTTCGCCCTCTCTTCCTTGTGTCCTTCTCGGCTGCTCCCCTTTTTTTGTTTTTGTTTGATAGGGTGACAGCTTTAAAAAGGACAAACGTTGGCCTGTTTTATTTTTGGCGGACATCGTTTTTTGGTCATTTTATTTAGTGACCTCTTTGGCCAGTCTCCGCCTCTTCGATCCCTTTGTTTGTCGGTCAAGATTAGGAGGCATTTGCGGTCACGTTATTGCCCACTGATTAGGACGGGGACAAAGGCAAGTTAACTGCCTCACACGTAGCCTTTTGGACCCTTCCCTCCACCTCCGTGCCCATTTTGGCCAGGAGGTCCTAACGAGCTTTTCACTTCATTTTAGTTGCCTGCCCCAAGGGGAAAACGGAGAAGAACTCGGGGCCAGGCCCACGGACGGCTTTCTGCAATTCAATTTTGAGGCCAGGTGACAGCATACTTATGCAACATTTGGTTTCTTTGTTTTTTGAAAAGCCATGCTCTTCCTGTTCTACCGCCAATTGAGCCCAGCCTCGCGGCAGGAAAGTCCATTACAAAATTACAAGCTCCTCGAGAGCCGAGTGTGTGTGGCAATAAATACGGAATTAGAGAACATTTGCTGCGGCATATATACCTTTGTGCTGTTATATTGTTTGCCCTTTCGAACGAAGGGATCCTTCCCGGAAAACGGAAAACGAGATGGCAACCCAAATAAAGCCCACTCGCAACTGCAGGCAGGAAAACACTTTGCGCCTCTTTCGGCTCAATGCACAACACTCACTAAAATTTAATAAATAAAAAATGATATTTATATTGCTTTATAGCCTTGTTTTTCCCACTGTTCCCAACGTTCCCATCGTTGTTCTCTTGTCCCTTGTCTGTGTGCGCTTTGTGGTTTTTGTTTGGGCGAAACATTTTGATGAAATATTTTTTACACATTCATTTCAAGTATATAAATTCCCATATTTCTATATGAGTACGGGCCCGCTGCATACAGACACTTGCAATTCGTATATTTTCCTGCGTTTTTATAAATGAGCAGACAGCGATGGCTGTGAGCGACAGGTAACAGACATTGATGGTATCGTGATATGGCATATTTCTCAGTGCAAATTTCTCAGTGCTGAAATCCCATATTCGACATTGATATCTCCAAGATAATGTTTAAACCCTATATTGCTCAAACTATGTATAAGGATTTAATTTCGTTTTAATAGTGTAAACCCCACCTCCTTGAAAAGGCATCCTAATTGAGAAATATGACTCCTTCAGCAAGTAATTAATTACATAAACACAACTAAAAACAGCATGAGTGATGTATTACAAAATGAATAAATAACTTAGGCATCCGTCTAAAATTGCACAGGTCACTTCAAAATAATTGTATGATTTATAACTCATACGCCCCGTAAAACGTTTGCCGTCAATGCCTGTGCAAACATTACGCTTTTGAAAATTGTTTCACCCAAAAATAAATTGACTATGACACATATAATCTCCTGAAAACAATCCTCACGTTCCCATCGCCAATGAGAGATTTTCTTTTGCACATATCGCTCATACGCCATGGTGACGCATTATTTGTTTTGTTTGCTGCGCTCCCAGTGGCCTTGCCTTTTGGCCAGGGCCGATGAGAGTGGCAGAAAGGCAGAAAATGCGAAAAAATATAGAATTTAAAATATATAGAGCCCCACGGCTTTCCACCGAACGTAAATCAAACATTTCTGGTTAGACATTAGACATTAGAGAAGCAGAGGGGCGAAAATTTACAGCGCTTGTTGAGTCGATCCATTCGCAGAGGTTAATCGGGTTAATCCAGTCGGGCATCGGGTTAGGTTCCATCACTGGAGCTGGCTCCGGATCGAATCGGATCAGATCGGACAACTTACCGCACTTGATGCTCGGCTCGCGCTTTATGGACGCTTTGCGCAGGGTCTTGGTCGTGAACTCGGGCTTGGGCTCCTCTTTCGGCTCCTTGAGGAGCTCATCGATCTTGGGTACCTTCTTGAGCACGGGCCGGATTTTGGCCAGGTCGTCGGTGCTCTTGCTGGGCAGGGGCTTCTCCTCGCGCTTCACGTGCCGCAGCTTGGGCTTCTCCATTTTGAAGCGGCGCCGCTTGTCGCGCTCCTCCTCCGTTTCGCCCTCCTCGGCCTCGTCGTCGTCCTCGGTGGCCATCTTCTTCAAGGACTTGTCCCGCTTGACCACTACGCTGCGTAACTTGGGTTTCTCCATGGTAAAACGTTGGCTCAACTCACTTTCCGGTTCCGGCTTCTTGTTGACGGTGGTGGGGCGCAGTTGGGCCGCCTTCTTCACGTGCTCGGGCACCTTCTCGTCCACGGTGGTGTCCTCTTCCTCCTCCTCCTCGCTCTCCTCCTCCTCGGACTCGCTCTCCTCCTCGCTTTCCTCCTCCTCGGACTCGGTTTCCTCTTCGGTCTCCTCCTCCTCCTCGCTCTCCTCTTCCTCGGATGAGGATTCGGGTGGCGGTGTCGGCTCCTTCTTCTTCTTGAGGGCCGAGGTGGTGGCCACGGGCTTCTTGAGCCCCACGGTGGGCGCCACTTTCTTGACTGGCTCTGGTGCTTTCTTGGTGCTCACTGGTTCCGGTGTCTTCTTGGCCGCCGCTGTGGCCAGGGAAGATTTCTTCACGGGCTCCGTCACCTTCTTGGCTGGCTCCGCCACCTTCTTGGTCGGCTCAGGGGTGGCTGAGGTGGTTTTCTTCGCGGCTGCAGTGGTGGTGGCTGCTGCCTTTGGCTTGGTCGCAGTGGATTTCTCCCCATTTTCCTTGGTCGTCGGGGTGGCGGCCGTTGTGGTCGCTGTTTTCTTTGCCCATGGCGTGGCGCTGGGCTTTGTGGTGCTGGTGGTGGCAGTGGTGCCGCCATCGTCCTTCACCCATGGCGGGCGGAATGTGGTGCGTCCGCCGGGCGCACTGCTTGCACTGCTTGTTCCCGCACGGGGCGTCACAAACGGCATCTCGTCGTCGCTGTTGGAACTGCTTGCGGTCTTCTCGACTTTTCTCCGCTATTTCCTCTGGTGGTTTATTTTTTTCCCGGTATTATTTCTGTTAAATTCTCCAGGGGCCGATGTCGTCGCCCGTCTATTCGCACACTCTTTTTAAATAATTTGCCGTGAATTCTTTGCTTGTTTTTCCCGTTTCTCTTGGCGTTGCTGCTGATGAAAACACAAAACTTTGCACATTAGCACCGTCGAGGGAAGTTGTCCGAAAAAGTTCTTTCATTCAGATTTTCCGCGTATTTTTTTTCGTTTGTTTTTCTATTTGCTTGTTTTTTTTTGTTGCTTCGCCTTGATAATTCTTTTTTTACGCGTATTTTTTTCTAATAGATTTTTATGTATTTTTTCTGCGCGAATTTGTTGCTAGGAATTTTATTCTTGGTCCGCTGCCGACGATGAGCAACAGCTGTTTGAGATATTTTCAATCCGATTCAATTCATTTCAATTCGTGTATATTTGGGTATGTTTCATTTTCAATGTTATTTTTAACTGAATGCGCTCATTAGCTTTGCTGCCCGTTGCAGTTGTTGTTTGTATCGCCGTTTCTCGAGAGCGACAGAATATAGGCCTTTGTGTCATAGTCATGGACAGGGACATCCATGGATACCGAACGGGATAGATATAGGAATATGTGGAGAGGAATACGGGGCGGACGGGTTCGGGCTCGGGGGCCGGGACAAATGCATCAACAAATCCCAACTGAGTGGAATGCTTTCGCAGGCGTTCGCAAAAACAGCTACAGTTGCAGTCAAATGTGTAGGACGACTAAAGCTGTTTAGATTACCCTAAACTACATAGTAATCGTAGAGATTAATCGACATTCTATATCTATAGCAGCCTATATCTCTCAATTTTAATTTCCTGAGATGTTTATGTATTAGAGGAGATTTATGACCAAATATTTGCATTTGTGAAAATACATTTCCTTCACAATATTGGAGAAACATATTGTACCATTTGCCAGCTTATTCGGAATTTTCGAGAATTTATTACTAATGAAAACAAATTTGGATCATGATAAATAAAATTAAATAAAAGATATAATGTTATAACAAATTCTTTGTGCTCCAAGGATCTGAATATTAACAAACATAATTTCTTTACTGCAACATACTATATTCATAATCATTTAGTCGTAGTCTTCACTAGAAACTTTTTAATTTTGTATGCAAATAAAGTAATTGAAAATGTAATTATTTTCTTTTGCTGAGCGAGTAGCTTCCACTGCTTTCCACTACGAATTTATAATGACCTCATTTCTAGGAAAATGTAAACAACAATTTGCAACTTTTCCTGCACTAATTGAGGAAAAGGAAGGCGAAAAATGCCTTTGCAGACCACTTAAACTTTCGGCGACCACTACTTTTTTGACCGCCACTGTGCCGCGTGAATGTCCAGCTAAACGCCTGCGTATGTGTGTGTCCGCCCGTACATATGCACTCCAATAAACAGCACAAACAACAACAACAATGGGAGCGAGTGTACGGGAATAGAGCAACAAAAACAATAACAGAAACGATTTGCTCTGCCACTGGCTGCGATATGTAAAAGGCGAAAATATTTAATTTTAGGTTCTTTGTGCCGCCGAGAGTGGAAAAAGTGAAAAAAAAGTGAGAAAAAAAGTGAAAGAGACAGGCGGCGAGAGAAAACTGCCCAAGTGGGAGAGACAAAACGGAACCAAATCGAAAGAATAAAAGGAAACATATCTCTGGCGCTTTCGTCTTTTGCCTTTTTTCCCTTCCATCCATTTTGTTTTGCTTTTATTGTTGCTTTTGTTTTTATTCAACTGGCTCGTTTCACAAAGTAGACAGCAAAACGTACACAAAATTGGGTGTATGGAGGAAAAAAAAGGCCAAAAAATGGGGATGTCAGAGGGGATCTCTCGAAGAGGCAGAATGAAATCCGAATTCGTTTCATTCCATTGCCATTCCATGGCTGGTCCAAAACCGTCAAACCCCCACCCCCTCCCCCCGCCGGCATAACCTCCTATACATCCCCCATATTCATTTCAATTCCTCTCGTCCGGGGCAATTGCAAATTTTTTGGCCGGAGCGACGAACACTTTCTCGGTCTTTCCTGCATGGAGGCGTTAATTAAACATGACATGCAAATAAAAATTATACTTAGAAATACAGTCGGACTTCCAGGGCAAAAAACTTCCCTGCAACTATTTTTCCATGTTTCCATTCAAATTTTAGATCTCGATTTGGCTTTATATGCATTTTAGGCTGTTTACACTTGTATAGTAACAATTTTCAAAATGCTTTAAATGCATTTTAGGCTGTTTCCACTTGTATTTTTTCGAAATCGATACTTATAACATTTAATAGTACCAATTTTCAAAATAAAGTGGCATAGGGAAGTACTACTGTATTCCATGGATTGCAAAGGATGTCAGAAGAGAGACAGAGGACAGAAAAAAATGAAATTTCAATTAAAATTGTTAACGAGACTGGCTAATTTGACTCGAAAGTTGCGCGGAATCGTGTTTGGAATGGCAACTAACAGCTAATGCCCGGCCATATTTCATCCTAAGATTGCCTGTCAACAAAAAGTGTTTAAAAATATCGCCCGGGATATTTTGGGAACGGCGCCCATTCATAACGCCCCTCCAGAGAGATTTATTAGATCGATTGGCCAGTTGACAAGAGCTGAGCAAAGCGCTTTCGCAAGTTCTGCGCATTTCGCCGCCCAAATGTACACGAATATGTGGCGGTGCTATATTTTTGGATATTTCACGGATTTTTCAGATTTTTATTATGTGTATTAATTGGTTCATTCGCTCGATGCAGTTTGCGTTGCACGTTCGCGTTGTTGTACTATATATTGAATATATATATTTTTTCGTATATATATATTTGAACTATATATGTGTGCTGGTTGGGTCAGACACCCGCACACCACCACAACCGCAAACACCACACACAGAAACACGGACACAGAGAGTGAATTTTCAGCAGCGGAGGCAGCAGCGCCTATGACGGCGTTTCAAAAACTAAATTCATACATTTTCCAACGGCACGGCGATGCCTGAAAATTTTAAAAATTTTCCCACTCGCTCTCCGAACCCATATATCGCTCTCTTGGGATTCCTCTCATTATCTCTTCTTTTTTGGGGAGAACAAAATCAAGTGAAATGAAAATTTTGTTGACCGACAGAGGAATATTTTTAGCATCTTTTCGGTTTCGGCACGGCGGATGGGGCGGATGGGTGATATAGCGGATCCGATTGACCTTATGGCAGGTGCAGTTCAATGGAATTATTAATAACCTGCTACATATGTGGCCCGCTTCAAGGATACAGCTACCCCCTTCCGCCTATTTGTATGGCCCCCTCGTTATCCGCTCATTAGGCGCCTCTTATCGGACTCCTCACATTCAATGGGCCACAATTACGCAAGTTTCTCGGGCGGCGTGGGCGACGCAGCTAATTTCAGGGGAAGTGGGTGGGTGGGACGTCTTACCCTGTGATAAAAACCACTCGTCTAGAAAGTCCAAACCCATTAGTGCTTCTGTTCGATGGTCTGTCCGGTCGCAATGCGTTACTTCTCTGCGATTCGCTTTCAATATTTACATTGTCTACTAAGTGGTTGCTCCCGCGTTTCACTCAATTGTGGTTGACATTTCGGGGGAGCGATGCAATCGATCGATCGATCGGATACGCACTATCCGTATTTTAGTCCCTTTGATCGCATATCGATTGAACTAGGGCTAGACTAATTGGGGGTTCTGATTAGGTTGTCATGTTGGTTTCATGTTGATTGGTTATATATAAACAAAAGTGTTATTTGTGGGATATACTAAGGATTATGATTAAGCATGGTATAGTACTTCTATCAATCAAAAAGAGTTTTATGGTATAAACTGATGAGATATGCTTATGATTAAGCATGGTACGACACTAATTGTCTACTGATTAAACAACTTTCATGTTAATTTATGAGAAATCAGTGTTCCGATAAGCAAAATTATTTAATTTCAGGCATTTTAGCACTACAATTGAATGCTCATACTTTTATCAAACAAAAAGAGTTTTATACTGATAAAATGTAACTCATATCGCGGTGAATTCAATCAAATAACTCCAACTGAGCGAAACAAAAAAAAGAGGGGTTGTTTTAGTTTTGTGAGGTAAAAAATTGGGTTTTTGGGGTGTGGGGAAAAGATAAAAAGGGTTTATGGTGTGGTTTTGTTTGTTTTATGTTAATTGTAATTAAGGAGAATGTCACTGCCACAAATATTTATTTAACTTGCAATGTGCGCTGTGAAAAGCATGTTTTTAAATTTTTTTACAAAGATCCGCCTGAAAGCACGCCACTAATTTGTTTCGCGTCAGCAGCAGCCAAAAAGTATGCCAAATTAAACAGCAAATATTCCCACGCCCACATAACAGTGGAAAATTTCGCTCTGCAACCAATTGAAATTTTTCTGCCATCAAACCATCTAACCGTTTTGCGCAAATATTAATTATATATTTATTTATTTCATAAAACATACCACATATGTTTGGGGACTTTAAAAATCCGCTTAAAGGCGATTGCGTTCTGGTTCGGAATTTCAATATGCGATTGCGACATCCCCTGAGTCTTTATTAATTCATCGGTTGGACCTAGAATCGAATCGTTTTTTCCGCATGTGAGGATTGCAGCTTATGGAACCCCCCACCAAAACGACGACCCCCATGGCGAGCCAATGTCAAATGGTCGGAAAAACCTTTCGATTTGCGGGGTCGCCGACATTTTCGCCGCCGCGTGCCGACCAAAAACTTGTGCCATCGAAATCGAATTTGACACAAATTAATTGCTATTTGATTTGACAAGTGCGAACAGCAGGGTGGGAGTTGTGGCGGTTGAGTCGCGTGTATGGATACAAAGAGCCACTGTGGGGGTTATGTTTAAGTGTTATCATCTAGAAATTTCTTTATTTGTGAAATGTTCGAAGAGACATCTAATGAATACTGAATGAACTCCTTGGCGTTGTGCGGGGAGCCGAGCTCGTTGTGGCTTCTCTTAAACTGCTGCTGCGAGGGATGAGTTCCCCAGACCCCAACTAGACCTTGGGCGCAGCTGGCGAGGATTGGGGCGCCACTGGCTGTGGATGGATGTGGGGTTCCACGGGCGCCGTAGTGCTGGCCTCGGTGGCGTTTAGTATGGTGAAGTGCGGCCAGCCGGTAATCTCAGCGAACAACCTGTCCCCAGGACACTCGGTATCCCGCACCTGTCTGTGGCCCAGCAGCTTATAAGCGGGGTCAATGTAGCCCTTGAAGACCCCGAAGGAGATCAGGTTCTTGGCCGCATCCAGCATCTGTTTGGGCGGCAGTTCAGCTAAAAGGACAAGAAGGGGGAAAGGTCATTAGTACAAAATTAGGGAAACAGTAAAGTAGAAAACCATGAAATATTTTAAGAAATGTACTCACTTCTCCAATCTCCGATCAACACGATGCCCACGCTCTTGTCGTTGTACTTGGGGGCATGAGCTCCGATAACGTTGAATCCCCTTCCGGTGTAGATCATCCCATCGCCGCCGATTCCAAAGCTATAGCCGATATCGTTCCAGCCGCGTTCCAGTTGGTGGAAGTCCTGCATGTCGCGCATGCTCTTCATGCAGGCCGGGGTGGTATAGCACACCCCTGGCATATAGGAGTGGTGGATGATCACGTAGGGGGCGGGACCCTGGAAGTGCTCCACGGATTTGGGCAGCCGGGCGCCCCAGTCGGAGCGGGACAGGAGTCGAGCGTTGGCCACCCCAGATTCGCCCAGATTCACAGGGGGCTGGCTATAGCCTGAAAATATATAGATATTGGGATCTTGGATTAGTTAGGGTTTCCTGGTATCTTAAAAGACCATCTAAGGGAATTTAAAATCTCCAAACCTCCCAAAATACTATTTAAATAATTAAAGTTTAAAGCATTCCAGTTCCAACTTAAAATATTATTTTTCCAAATTCTTATACATTTTTATTAAATTCACTTTAATTTCCATGAGTTTTTAGGTACATCCCACATGGAAATGTTTGGTCTTCAAATTTTTGTTTTCGGTGTTAACCGTTTTGTTTACATTTATTTTTGAGAATTCCTTAACGTGGCGTAAACAAGTTCAATTTGAACTTTTGCCATGAGCTATATCTGGCACAAAAACCCAAGCACTTCCAAGACAGTCAGCATTTGTCGGCCCTAATTGCAAAGGGGGCGTGTGTAAAAAAGGGGGTGGGGGGGCGTGTGGTCTGCGGCGTTGCTACTGTACATCGCTCACATTCCATTGATAAATGATAGCCGGGTTCCCCACGCGGCGCTGCTGTCTGCGGATTTCTGCGTCGGTGGCTGCGGTTCCGACGAGCCACGATTTTCAACTGACGTCCACCGACTCCGCGACTCCCCGATTCGATTCCACTGAAAATCCCCGTTACGAGCGAAAAAAACAAGTCGCCGATCGTCGTTCCGATTGGCAATAGCGATCGTCATCAGTTGCTGCTCGCTGAGCGGGAATCAAATATGCTAAACTGCCGATGTTATAGGTGATTTTTATTTGATTTCGCGTCATACACATATGTGTGTTTGATATTCCAGGGTAAAAGCGAGGGTTATTGGTTATTGATATTTGGGTGAAGTTTCAATTAAAATACTGTAGAACATTTCCTCCACCTCGAAAACAAGTATTTTTACTTTTCAAAAATAAATATTTGCCCCCAACTTCGGGCCCAAACATTGCATGTATATTATTTTTATATTTTGCGCAATATTTTCCAAGGCCTTGGTAGTGGAGGTAAATATTTACATTGGCCCACAGAAAATTGCTCGCTGTTTTCGTGGGATGAAAATTGCAGATTATCTTTAGATATCAGATGTATCTATTTCGCTGGTTCAGTAGGGCATTCTCGATTCGTTTTGGTTTAGGCCACATCACCGTGACTCAGCTTAAAGCGCTCAATGCGAAATGCCTGAAAGCCAAATGGCAGAGGAAGCTGATTCGCAACAGGTGCTACAAGTCGGGTATCATCTATCAATGGCGTGAGCGTTTGGCCGTTGACACTGCGGGCCGGAGAAAAGGCCGGAGCGAGCTCAGTTCAGTTCCGTTTGGCCCTGGTTCCCCTCCGTGAGTCATAAATGCAAATGCTAATTCAAATTCAAATTCAGACTCCAATCCGAAAACTATTTCATCTCAAATTTCGCTTTATGTATGCCGGCCCGGAGTTGGCAAACATGAAAGGGAAGTTCGGGGGAGTGTGCACTCATCGCCTTGGCATGTTTGCCGGCGTCTGCCAAAACTTCGGGCCGCCCCCTGCGCCACCGAGGGAATACGCCCCCAGCATTTATATGCATACGGAAAACTTAGAGCGGGTGCCGATGGAAAAGCCGGAAAAACGGGCGACGGAAACAGGAGACGCAGCACTTGACTAAGTTAATAGCGGCAGTTTCTAATTAAAATTTACGAAGAGCGAAAGTTGCGTGGGCACACACAGTCGGGGTCAATATAATAGCATTTTCTAACATCCGGCTGGATTACACAAATGTGTGTGTTAAAAAAGGAAACAAGGAAACTAACTCTAGAATGTGATTTGCATTATTTGTATCTATATTTTGGTTGTTTTAAAGTTTCCTTAGAAAAAAATTGCATTCGGCGAAAAACTGCTTTTAGACACCCCCTCGGTTCTATGGTTCCTATTTTTGTTTTTTTTTACCTATTAAGTGGATATTAAATGAAATATTTTAATAATAGTTTCAACATAAAATACGGGATAATCCCGTTAAAAAATATATGTTTAAATTTAAATTTTAGAAAAAACTGTCATGAAGAATGTCGAGTGCTGTCACTTTCTCCCCATCTGTTTGCGAGTGTCGCGCCCGCAGTTTGGCACCTATCCGGTATCCAGGATCCTGGATCCTGGACTTCATCGGCGGCACGTGCTTGAATAATAAACAGAGCAGGAAATAGCAGGAGTACGAGGATGTGAGGTTACTGCCAAATCGTTGGCTGTTTAATTTATGCCGCTTAGTTTTTAGTGTGTGTGTAACATGTTAATTACATTTATATTTACAGCCGAGCACGAAGGGCTGAAAATCACCCCGCTCCCCTAATTGTTGCCCTAATTACGCGGCCTAATAAAGTAAACATTAAAACCCGTCGGCCTAATCAATGTTGCAAACTTTGTGTGAACGAGTGTTTGCACACACATAGACCCCTCCCCCCCAATTCACACCCTCGAATGCCAAACTATCGCCCCACCTGAGCTTTTACCTGCACTCCGCACACACTTTGTTACAAAAAGTAATTTCGCTGGCAGAGGCGCAAAGTTCTTTGATAATTTTCGATTAATCCCACGGACGGTTTATCGAGCCCGAGCTGCCGTGCTGATTAAATTCTCGCATAATTGAAGTATTTAAATTACCAGCGAATAATTAGAGTGGCAGAAATACTCAAACACACTCACACACACAGAGTGTAGTGGAGTGGTCCCTTAGGTAATTGTTTGTTTTTAATCAGGCAAAGCACATAATAGAGACATTTCAATATTATTATGTATGTTGACGATGCCGAAGAGCAGCCCGTCAGTCTGCCATTAAACAAATATCCGTGCAGCAATACATTGTTTCGGGGGAATGTGCGAAATTAAGTCACGCTCGATTACAACAAGAATTAAAAGGCAACAGGCAAAAAAAAATCGACAAATACCCGTACAACGGGAAAACAAAAAAGTACCCGGAGCAAACAAACAGAAAAAAGAACACAATAAAATCAGCAAAAAAAGAGAGAAAAAGCTACAAAACCAGAAAAGAAAGCGAACGTTCTAGGTCGAAAAGCCGATGATTTAATTCCCTTTGCTAATATATTTTAATCTATTTTCTTAATTTATTTTTTCAATCTAGCTTATGACCTTTAAATTTTGAAACAAACATGTTTGTCTGATTTCCTGGGTCTTTAATCGAAACGATTATACATTTAGGTTGACACGAATATTTAATCATCTAAAAAATATTCTGTTTTCAAGCAAGATTTCAAGCAGATTAATTAGTTCATGGCTTTGAATAATATTTGAAGGATTGCTGTCTTAGTTTTTCTAATGAATTTTAATTTTATATTATATTCCACAAACAATATTAGTAACTATTTTATTCTATTCCACAAAAGCACACTAGAGTATATGCATTCACCTTCAAAAAATATACATGTTACGTAATATTACATGTTTTTGAATAATATTTCAAGGACCGTTGCTTTAGTTTTTCTAATGAATTTTAATTTGATATTCTATTCCACAAGCGTTATTATTATTACTTCTTTATTCCATTCCACAAACAATATTATTACTATTTTATTCTATTCCACAAAAACGCAGTCAAATATTCACCTTCAAAAAATTAACATGTTACGTGCTTATTTTTCGTTTATGCACAAGAACGTTGGGAATATTTTAAATTTGTTATTTTTATTATGGTCATATTTGATTCAATATAAAAATGTTTACTGATATCAAGTTTCATTGATATTTTTATTCGAGAGCGAGAGTGGCGATTTGCTATCCGAAATGCGTCTTCAAGCCGGGAAACTTGATGAGCGACTCTGAGCGTCGGTTAGGGTGCGAATATAATTATGAATATTAAAATCAAAATCCATTTCACTCGCCCGCTGGCTGTCAAGTCGTAAACGACAATTTTGTTAAATGTCAGTAATTAATTGAAACAAAAAATCACATATCTGACAGCGTGCAAATTGTGCATATATTATATATGGAACACCTATCAGGGTTCGATGCATATATTAATATTATCGTGGGGCTATCAGTGCTCAGCTGACGCTGATTGCAGTTGATGGGCGCTCAGGAATTCAAAAAAATAAAAACCGAACCATTTCGGCGATAAGGCTTTTCGCTATCTCCCCAATTTCGTGTTCTCAGGGGCTTGTCGATAAGGAAGACCCTCTAACACCCGGCACTTACCCATCATGGATAGCAAAACTAATCCCAGTGCTGTCATGTTGCTTGTTGTTTGCTGATGTTGCTTGTTGCAATTGTTTCGCTGGCTTTTCAGCTACTTAGGAACTTGTGTGTGCGCACCAAATGTGACTTTGATTTAGGAACTTTTGTGTCGATTGCTGCTCGCTTTTAGTTGACTGTTCTTTGTTTGTTAGGTTGTTTGTTTCGTTGTTTGTTTGTTGCCGTTTGTGTTGCTTGTTGGCTGTTTGCCGTGGCAAGAGTTCTGCAAAAATTCGACGGTGTGTGAAGGTCAGACTTTGGTTTGGCAGCTTTCTGCTCGCATTGCGGCCTTATGCTCGGTATCACAAGCGCGAATGTTGGCCAGCATAAGGGCGGGCCCGAGTTTATAGAAAAATTCACACTGATTTCGCACCTGCTCGCTGCTGACGTCGCTGTTGGCGCCGCTGCTGCCGTTGCCGCTGGTTGTTGTTGCCGCTGCCGCTGCCGTAGGAGCAATGCCAAACAAATGGTTAATCGCATGAAACTTATGGCCCGATCGCTCTCGCCGCTCGCTCTTTGATTTTGATTTCGCGACCGCTACCGCTCTCGGAGTGAGCTTTCCGCTGGCGCCTCTGCCTCGGCTACCGCCGCTGCCTGCGCTACCGCCGCTGCCTCAGTCGACGTCGCGGCTGAAGTTGATAAAGCTGTTATCAGCCACTAAGTTCCGCTAAGGTCGCGCTGTGGTCTTTAGGGAAATTTAATACGGCTATCTAGCATTTTGCGGTGAATTACCCATGCCTTTGCGAATTCATTGGCCCCATTCAACCGCATTTCACCTCTTCCGATCGCCGGTACTTTTTCCCATCCGAAGGGTTCTTTTTTGAGCACTGTTGATACGAGGGCCTCCACACGTGTCAGCGTGAATCGGCACTCCGCCTTATAGATAGGGGTGCACTAAGATAAAATGTGTGTATTTCGACTTATAATAATATTTATTAATATGAATAAAATATAGAGTTGTCGAATTTTTTAAAAATATCATCGATATATCGATATTTTGATATATTTTCGACATTCCTAATAAAATAGTAATATTTAAGTTGTGTTTACATTTAGAAGTTGAAATTTTAAAAATAAAAATTAAAAGAATCTATAAAACCCAAGAAAATGGGACTTATTTTCAAAGTTTTGTACATTTTATGAAATTCCTGTATTTATTTAAATTATTTTCTAAAAAATTATAATCTAATATTCTATATAACAATGTTTCGATTTCATTTGTTCAGTCATTATTGGTCTAATCAAGTTTAATTTTCATTATTCATATTTAATAGTATTATAAATCCCCACTTTTCTCTGCATGCACGAAATGAGTATACTTTGGCCTATCACTTTGATATGCAATTAGGGTTAATCATTGAAATTGAAAACGTTGCCTAGGCTATAGGGCAAAATTCACGCCTCGCAATCACAACTTCCGACAGGGGCGAGTGATTAACAATTATAACAGTTTTGGTTTATGACGATTAGAGGACCGTGATGCGGCTGGGTGATCATTTGGATTCGAATTGGGCAGGCACTCCACACATTCAAGTAGTTCAATATCGGTCAGTCTTGAAGGTTGCCGCTGATAAGGGCTTCCTATCGAGCCCATAAATCAGCCAGGGGGAACTTTGTTGACAATCTCTCCAAACAATAGTTGTATTCGCAATCACCCAGCTGAAGACTGTTGTCGCAATCACTCAGCTGAATGACAAAGGTTTCAGTTTGTAATTGGTGTCTCTATATGACTATTTATTATTGTCACTGTTACTTGGCCAAAGTTCGCGGAACAAAAAATCACCCATAATCTATGACTCATCTATTGTTTTAACCACCTCTTTCAAAAATACTATTATTCAATTTTTTAAGACACATTCTGGGGTTTCATTCTTATTTTTTGGATTTGACAAATGAATGAGCCCATTTCCATAGCTTCAGGTGATTTTCGGTGGCTGGAAACTTCGCAGTGTCATCGTTTTATTTAAAATATATTTAGTCATAAGATTAAATTGGATAAAAGATTGGCAGTGGCTAACAATTTTGTTTGATAAATGATTTAGTCGTTTCTATAGTTTCAGGTGACAATGTTTGTTTTAAACATTTATGTTGTGCTTGTCAATGTTTGACGTTTTTGAATAATGTTTCCATTGTTTTGTCAATGCTTATGAATTTTGTAAATCTTTTTCAGTATGTTATGCCAAATGCATTGCTTGGTACCTATTGGTAAAGTAAATTCTCGTGATTTCATTAATTAAACATTCGGAAATTATTGTAAATGGATTATTATTTATCAATGGGAGATTGGACGGTCTCAAATTTTATCTTTAATCAATTTTAAAGGGTTGCTTTTTTTGGACATGGTTTTCATAAAACCTTTCTTAAATTTGTGGATTTTGTACTATACTTTTTAATTTATCATTAAAGATATTAGGTTCTAATCGCTTATTAAAAGCTAATCTTGTTCAACTCAGGATTGATCTTTTAAAAATCTTGATTATCTTTGGGTGTGATCCCAATTCCGGTTCCCATGCTGAAAACCGTGACTTTTCGCAGTGACTTTAGTGGCAGCATCTCTGCTGTTCTCTGTGTCATTTGCTTTCTTTGACCACCGCCACCGGACATACTCTTTTTAGCTTGTATTCGTGTGATTTAATTTTTTTTTTTTGGTCCGGGGATGCCCCTTGGTGGGATCGTTTTGGTTTTGGGGGAAGCCCGCTGCAAATGCGGCGGGTATTAAATTGCTTTAGTCGGAGTGCCGAGATCGGATGGATAGACAAATTAACAGCATTTTATTTTCCGTCGTCGATTTATGGCGAACAAGCACATTCCATCTTCATCTCGATCTTAATCTGAATTTGTTTTTATTTCGTATCTGCGAGAGAGTGTGAACACAGGTTTTTCGGGTCGAAAATTTTAGGGGGAGCACCGCCGAAACGACCGCCAGATGCGTTCTGGCGCTCCGGCCAAAGGAAGTCCAAATCACCGGACTCATTTTCTCCACCTCTGCTGCTTTATTTTATTTGCTGTTTATACTTGCGGCAAGGTAAACACGCAGACCACACCCCCCCACCCCTTGAACCCAATATTTATTACACTTCAAAAAGGGGAAATTTTTGGAACGCTCTTGGAAATTGTTGAATTGTTTTAGCAACAAAATAGTTGTGGCGGTACTTACCGCAACTTGTGGCCAGCTGTCGCTGCTCGAAATGCTCCGAATCCGTGAGGAACGGTGGGGTAGGATTTGTGGGGGAAGTGGAGACGGATCCAGACGCCTTGTCGCCCATGCTGCGTGTCAATGTCTTTGACGCTAACTGACTGAACTGAAGTCCGTCGAAGCCATCGAACAGAACTCAACTATTTCGGTCCGCTGCCAACAGGTGCCTTTGATTAGGTCTTGTAATCTCGAGTTGCTCTTCCATTTTTTGGGGGGGTAGTTCGGGAGTTCTGCCACTTGGAACTTTTAATGGACACATAATCCCCTCGCTTGGAATAAACGAAGTACGTATACTTTTTCAATCTTTTTGAGTGCAGAGTATTTGTTTTACCCCATTGTTGGGGTAGTAATCGTAATTCTCTTGCCCCACACCACGATATAACACTAATAATTAAAGATATTTTACGACCACAGGTGTGCGAATCAGATAAACACACCGAACAAAAATGTTTTAAAGTATTTTGATAGGTTTCGAATGGAATTACGAAAATTTGATTAAAATTTAATTTTACTCCTGGAAAAATGAAAATACTTTGTTGTATTTAAACTCTTTACACGAAGAGATAAAAACAAATCGAGAATTAAACAAAACAATTTAAAGGCGATTAAAATCAAGTAAAGCGAGTTCATCAAGTGGATATAATTATCTCGGTGGATCCCCCAAACACTTCTGGGATCAAATCCCCCGGTAAGAGCATTGTCCGTTCGACTTTCGGCGGCTAATAATGCTGACCATTGTGTTCATAATTTACCATTCGACTGGCTACCCGCTAATCGCACATCTTATCAGGGTATTAGGTGCCGCTCACTAACTACGCCTTGGCACGCTCTCCCGGTGAAAACTGCCGAGGGGGCAAAAATCACACGCAAAATCACGGGCCTTCTTTTATTCACCCCCCGCCCCCTGCCCAGCGAACACCCCTCCAAGGTAAACATTATCGGGCCAGAAGCTTTACACTCTCGCACATTAGACAAATAAACGGGTGTCTCTGCTGCGGCTGTGTGTATTACAATTAACAAAAGTAATTGCACTCGCTGGGGATTCCCCGGGGCCTCAATGAAAACTCTTTGATGGGTAAGCCATGCAAGAGTCTCTGTCTACACGGCGAGCAAAGCGGAATAATTTCAGTTGGATACCGGCCGTATCAGTTTCCCATATTTCATTTTCCCTATCGGAATAATCTGAATCGTTATAAATTGGTCCCGAGCCAAATGAGTATCAGGCAATAATGTGAAGTAGTAATTTATTGATATGAAGCCAAGGGCCGGTTTTTCAATGTCTGATGAAAGACAGGTGCCATTCTAGATAGTGGGGGGTTTTTTAATTTTAAGTGCTTAATCGAGTGTTGTGAAAACTGACCTTATATAATTTGGGTATTTTTATATGTAGCACAAAGAGCTTTACTAATTTATTTGCTAATTCATTTCTTAAATGGAAAATAAAACAAGAGAGAACGCTATAGTCGGGTGTGTGTCCCGGCTATCTGATACCCGTCACTCGGCTAAAGGGAGTGTAAAAGAGATGAAGAATATAAAACTTTGATCGGCTATAACTTTTTAACGAATGGTCCGATTTGAAAAAATTCTTCTACATTTCGATAGGTATAACTAAACACAACAAAATTGCATTTATACTTTTCCGAAATCTTTAAAAATGTAGGCGCCAGACAAATTTTAGTATCGTTTTTGGGCGACTATAGGCGATTGTGGGCGTTAGAGGGGGCGTGGCATCCGGCTGAAGTAAACTTGCGCTGCGTAGGAAGCCCAAGAATATGTGTTGGTAATCCCAATATTTTAGCTTTTGTAGTTTCCGAGATCTCAGCATTCATACGGACAGACAGACATGGCTAGATCGACTCGGCTAGTGATCCTGATCAAGAATATATATACTTTATAGGGTCGGAAAGCTTCCTTTTACCTGTTACATACTTTTGCACGAATACAATATACCCTTTTACTCTAGAAGTAACGGGTATAATTAATATATCAACATTTTTATATTTCAACATTTTTCATTAGAAGAGCCAAGAATAATTTACTGGTAGTTAATAAATTAAAAGCGACCAATCATTTACCCTACAAATAATTAAATACATTTTGTAATTACTAATTACTATTACGATTTTCAATTTATAAAAAAAAAGTTTTTTGAACATGCTCTAAGTTATTAGAATCAGCATTCTTATTTTTCTGCGGGCATGCTCATTTAGAAATATGCCAACACCACCAATTGAAATCTTCGGCAGGGCGAACAATTCATCAGATGTCGCCATATCATTGTCTGTGCTGATTAGTTACGCCTTGCTGGTTGGCAGGGAGATTCCGATTCCCCCGAAAACCGAGGGGGAAGTACCAGTAGGCAGGGGAGGGCATTGGGTACTGGGTGCTGGTATCCTTGTAGCGGCACGCACATGCCATATATTAGGACGCATAAAATGACAAACGACTCGCGAGGCGCGTAAATTGAAAACTCGCTGAGCCTGTGCGAGATTGCCTGTGGAAAGGATGGTGACTGCAGGGGGAAATGGATGGCGGGGTGTATGGATTTCGGCGACTTTTTGGCTGTTTGTTATTGCTGCCTGAGCTGAGCTGTCTCACTCTCTTGCTGGCTGTCGGCCAAAACTTTGCCAAAGTATTCAAATTAAAATTTCAATTAAGGAAGTGAATTTGTGTGTGCCGAAAGTGTATTAAGTCTATATAGCTGTGGCATCTTGGCATTTCACTGCTTCTGTATTCCACGTGTGCCACGCCCCCGCCCCCTTGGATATCCTCCGCCTGACAGGAGGCTAAAACCGAACTGAACAGATCCCGCCCAGCTGTAGCATCCCGCCTACAAGCGGCATCGTCGCCTGTTGTTTGATTTATTGCCAAAGTTTGTCGTCTGTCATATGACATAAGGAGTACTTTGTTGGAATATTTTACATTTTACGCGAGCCCAGACCCCGCCCTCCCCGAAAAACACCCATACACCTTGCCGGCTGACATTTTCCATTGAATTGGGAATGGCGCCGAAAGAGGCTTTGGTGGGCATTATTAATAATGCAATCAATTTGTAAACAATTTGGCATATATCAATGCGCTTCGTGCCGCCCATAAATCTTTGGGAAATTAGCTCAGTCAACCCTCCCCTCTTGTCACGAACTGCTGCACTTCAAAATATTAAAAGCTAGTGCGAAACACAAGTAAAGTTGAAAGGTTTTATTGGGAAAGATGGTTATGGTATAGAAGGCTATAAATTTTAAGAATATTCGTAGATTTATAACTCACGTAAAACATATAAGATGAATGAATTTATTATCAAGAAGTGCACTTTTTACTTCATTGCTCTTAATTTAAACTAAAACTTTAACATTCTATTTTTCAAAAAGTATAAATTGAGCCCAATGCGAATTGTTTCTAACAACATAAATGACTGCCAGCATATAATTTCATAAAGCTGAGCTTTTATAAAGCCCCAAGACAAGATATAATCCTTGCCTTATACCATTTCAATGGCAAAACAATGAAATGAAGAGTTTGTGTGGCCTTATAAAAGCTCAGCTTTATTAATTTATCTTTTTGGCACTTAGTGTTCATAGAGTTAAATTCAAATTGGAATCAATGTAGGCAGAGAGTCAACCAGTTATTTCTTTAGCTATATGTTTTGAAGCACCGCCAATCCATTGGGATTTGCCCTAGTATATTTTTTTGCGAGTGTGGTCATTTGCATGCCTGCCCCCCTGACAGATTGCTGGGCTGCCCTCTTGATGGATTGGCGGCTGGTTCTGGCCTGGAAATGTTGAGGGGGCCGGGGTCATGGAGGCAGTTGGGAGTGTGGAGTGTGGACAGGGGGCGGTTCCAACAGATTTTGCCATATTTCTGCGTTTTGGCTGCTCCAGTGGCTTCCACTGGTGGTGGTGGTGCTGCTGCTGCTTTGGCAGTTAGTGACAGCTGCGGTGATGGCTGCAGTTTGAGGGAAACACAAAAAAACCGAAAATGGAGAGCCGGGGAAACCATAACGCTTGTCCGGTTGGCAGCCATGCATTTCCCAACAGCAGAAGAGAATTGGGTTCTCGGGCCTTTGACTGGCCCAAAGAATGGAATTCGTTTGGTTTTCTGTTTGCCCAAAATTTTCTGTTTTTCCCCAAATTTCCAATCGTCAGAGTAGGCAGCACATAAAGGACAGTCGGCAGACAAAAGGGAAATGCCACTCGTACAGTAAACTTTGAGCTCTCAAAACCCAGTATCTCCGGTGTGGCATATATCTGCTTTACAGAGGTAAGTTCAGAGGCGAACATCCTCAAGCTAATTGAATGAACTTTCCCCACGAAGTGTGTGTCCAGCTGAGATTCCTTCCTTGCGGAGGGGAAACTGCAAATGGAAGTTCCCGTTCTCCTTGGCTCGCCTTGGCCCCAATTTAAAAGTTTATGAACTTGTCAGCATTCTGGCGCCTCCACTCACACTCTCTCTTCCCTTCTTTTATTGTGTATTTTTTGACAGGAGGAAGGCGGAGCACCGAGGACCAAGGACCAAGGATGTCGGGGCGCCTCAACCAGCAGCATGCGGCGTATGCGCAGCGCATGGAGCAGGAGAACAACCGGGTGCAGGCCACACAGGCGGTGAACAGCTACTACAGCCACTGGGGCAAGGTCACGTCGCGCTTCGAGAACTGGACCAACAAGGAGTACTACGAGAAGGCGGACCAGCAGCTCCAGTCCCGCCGCGATCAGCAGGAAAAGCAGGCGGCCCTCGGGGAACGGCAGAACAGGCTTCGCCAGCTCCTGGCCACCGAGAGCGAGGCCTACGACAAGGAGATGGAGCGACGTCGCCGCCCGCGGGAGCCCGGCGGTGGTGACCTCCAGATGCTGGGCCGCGTGAACCAATCGCTCAAGGAGCAGGAGCAACTGCGACGCAAACTCGAAATGGAGGCCAAGCTCTACGGTCGCTGGCGACATGGCGTGGACGATGAGAAGCTGCTCTACCAGTCCAAGTCGGACAACGAAGTGCTGGCCAAGCTCAACTGGCTGGATCGCCAGATCGAGAATCAGCAGCAGCGCGAGGAGCAGCAGGCTCTGGCCGCCGAACGGCAGCTGCTGCTGCAGCAGGAGATCAGCCGCACGGAGCAGGCCCAGAAGGAGCGTCAGCAGATCCGAGAGCAGCAGTTGCGGGAACTGCGTGCCCTCCAGGAATCCCACATGTCGGAGCTTCGTCTGCGCCAGCAGGAGGCGGACAAGCTGAAGGAGGAGGAGCAGCACTTCCAGCTCTTCCTGGGGGAACTGGACAAGGAGCGGGAACTGCTGGAGGAGAGCAGTGCTCTGGTGCTCAAACGAGTGGACTCCGGACACGCCTTCAACCTGAAGAAGATCAAGGTGTTCATCCGGCAACGCAGTGAGGCCAGTCGCAAGCAGATCTCCCTCTGCGTCAACATGCTGCAGCGCATGTCCAAGTATGTGGTCAAGACGGAGGAGCTACAGAACCTGCTGGCCAAGTACCGCACCCAGCTGGAGAACGAGGAGCATGCCTGCGCCCAAATCGAGACCATGTACGAGTCGGAGGCCAAGTACAACCTGCAGCGCTGCGAGGAGAACTGGCGGGAACAGCACTTGCAGCGCTACGGGGAGCTGAGCAAGCTGATCGACCAGGAGAAGGACTGCCTGGGCGGCTTGCTGCAGGAGAATGTGAGCCAGCAGCAGGCGTTGGTGGAGCTGCGTGGTCAGCATCTGAATGGCATCGAGCAGGCCAACAAGCAGCTGGAGCAACTCAACCAGGAGCAGGCGGAGATGGTTGCACCATCTTCGGTAACCGCCAATCTCAAGGAGGTGGAATCTCAGGCAGCCCTTTCAGAGGACTCGGCGGTGGAGAGAGAGAGAGCCTCGTGCCCAAGGTCAGCGACTCCTTCTCCAACCTCAACTTGGACGTGTGGCAGGATCTGCCGCCGGCTCGCGGAGAAGTCGGGGTCTCGCAGCGCCTGAACAAGTCTCGCTCCCTCAATGTGGTCACCTCGCAGACAGCCGCTCCTCCGAAGTTCGCACGCAAGCGTGTGGCCTGGACCTAACATTACAATCTTATATCGTCGTCGTTCCAGCTTAAATTTCAATGGTATTATTAGTGCTAATGCTAGTTTAATCCCTGTTTAGCCATAGTTTGACTTTTTGTGTAAACCCTACCCACATATGTATGTACCACCCACTTCACGACACTCCAACCCAATGAATTCCACTCCACACCCCAATGAACACCACTCTGTGCACTTGTAGTTGATAAGGCTGATAGATAGGCGCTCCCCCGAGGTGGGGTCAATAAATCACTCAATTTGTGGGCCAGCAGGAAGTAAGGCTTTAATTATTGTCAAGTGCAGGACGGGGCCAGGAGCGGATCTTTCGGCCAGCGGGTGAAGCTTTATAAGAAATAATACATTTATCTGGTAAGTACAAATATTGTGGCTTTTAAAGAACGGGCTTAGGCACCACAAGTCAGAGTTCCGAACAGCTTAGGGAAATATATGCGATGAGCTTGTCAAGTGTTTGGATTCGAAATTGTTCAATTATGGCCGACACAATTCCCTGGCATCAGATGCGATTAGCATTCAATCGAAATTAATATTTGTAGACTTGGTCAAATCCCTAGACAGTTTCTGGACATTGGGCGCTGTAGTAATATAATGTTACACATACACACTCGCCAGGCACTATTTAATGCATGTTATTCATCATCTATTTGAATAGATTGCCACACCGCCCATTCCATCAGCCGTAAGCTGCTCCTAATGGCCGAACTGCTCGCAAATGATGATGAATACGTTTCAATTACTCCACTCGAACTCTCCATCATCAGAAGCAGAATCGCAATAGGAATGATATGCTGGGTGGAGCAGTCAGGTAGCCAGTCCATTCAGTGAGCATTTATGAAATATTGGGGAATTATTATCGGCAATTATTTGGGCCAAAGTCGAGCCATTGAAAAACGTTGCAGTCGATTTGGTGGTAATAAAAGGAAGTCCCAACCAGAGATATGCATGCGCTCGATAAAGCCACATGTATGAAGAGGTATGCATGCGCACATAGAGCAAGATATATCGTATAGCATATAGCATATAGCAAAATATGCCAAGCGCATCGCTTCGCAGCGCCTTTGATTAAATTTCTTTGAGTGTTTGGGGCACACAAAATGCAATTTCATTTGCACTAATGGCTGGCGTCGCTGCCTCTGCCGCTGCCTCTCGGCCGACTGCACTTCCGCTGCCAGCAACAATGCAGCGGCGCAGCAGAGGCAAAACTGGGCGAAAAACTGCAAAGGAGAGCGAAAAAACAACAAAACGAGCGAAAAAAAAGATTGTTAAATTGAATTAAAACCAACAGCACAGCAGGCTGTGGGTGGTGGGTGGCAAAGGGGGGGGGGGGCTTTGGCTGCCAGCGGCGGCCAAGCGGAAGGTATATCATGATGCGAAGAATTGCATGCCGCTCCGGAGGACCCAGCACCATCACCGAAAAGCCCTCTTCCTCGCCCTCACTCAACCCCATCTGCTGGCATCCGTCTTTAATGGTGTTACTGCAACGGTGGCCATTACCAACTCTTTGGGCCATCTGCACAAGGTTTGTTCAAGCAATAAACGGAATTTGAAGGCTTGTTCAGCTGCAGCACCCAACCACCCAACCACCCACCCACCAAACAGCCAAGGGCCCACAAAAGATTACATTGTTTGCCGGGCGGGGAAAGGAACTATTATTTTTTGCAGGGCCCTAAAAAAAGCGTTATAGCAAAGTTCAACATTCAATTGTTGTAAATTGAAAACAATTACTTAAAATTTATGAAAAACTGAATTAAAGCCAACTCCGCCAAGTCGATGGATAAACATGCTTTCCGTTATTAACAAAATTAAATCTAGTAAAAATCTGAAAACTCCATAAAGATGTTTTAAAAATGTTTTATTAAATTAATCATTGCTATTTAAAATTTTATAACTTTCTGGTGGTGCATGGACAAAAATGTAAATACTTGCAGGATTCATATTTAAAACACGATTAAGTGAAATCCATTGTGCAATTTATAATCCCTCTTTATTGCAGCGCAATTATTAAATTAAAGTTAATTAAAACAAAAGAAATTTAATAACGTTAGTACATAGTTTTAGGATAATATTTCCTATTTAAAATAATTAAAGCCTCAGTAGAGTAAAAAAATTTCAGAAATCCAATAAGAATAAATAACATTTGGTTCGTCAAAAAAAATAAACTTTTTAACTCTAAAAAAAAGGATACTAATTGAGGATTAATAATTAAATTCTGAACTTTTTAATACGTTGCATGTTAATTTAATGAGTTTCGCTATTATGCGGCCTATTTCATTGCCGCAATTATCAAAACATAATAAACGCAGCTTGGTCAGCATAAATAAATAAGCCCGAATTTCGACATTTATTAATTTCATCATTCGCGATGTCAAACCGTCAGTCGTTTGTTCATTTGTGCTGTCAGCCAGCCTGTCATCTCCACTCTATTCAGATCGCAATTCGTGCAATCAAGTTATTTGCTTTGGCAGCCGGCTGTATTTGGACTAGGCAACTAGGTGGCTTTTCAGCTGCCACGCCCCCTCCTCTACCATCCCACCAGCCCACCTAGAAATGTGCGTGGAAATTCGAGGCAAATTTCCGCATCAAAGAGTTTGCGTGCGCTGGATTTGTGGCAACGTGTTGCCGTCAACGGATTACGGAATGATTACAACAGGTGCGGATTGGCTGGGCAACGCGGGGTACCTTCTCCGTCTGCTTTGGGTGGCATAATCTGTCAGCCGACTGTCCCTTAAACAAGATTAACTGAGGATGAGGCAGTGGAATGCAGAAGGATGGGCCTCGGACCCAAAGAAGCAATAATGCGATGAAGGCGAGGCGAGGAGGGCTCACGTCTGCCACAGCCACAGAGCCACACATCCTTACAACCGGAGACTCAGACTCAGACGTATAGGGCCCTTTCATCCGGGGCGACATTTACGTCAACAATTCAGCAAACAATTGGCAAATGTGGCCATAAAAGCATGACAGTTGTCACTGCCGTAGTCGCTGTCCTTAACACCCAAGCGACCCACCCTTAACCCCTGCTGCCTTTTGCTACTTTGAAATGCACAAAGCGGAAACGGAAGCGGATGCGGAAATACATGTATGCGTGATGTTGCTGCTGTTTGTGTTGCTGCTGCTGCTGTTGCTGCTGTTGCTCCTGCTGCAACTTGTTGTAGTTGCTGCCTGTCATTCTGGCTGTCTGTCCATTTGTTCCACTGTGCGAGTGATGGCTGAGCCAAAAGCCAACATGTCGCCAACAGACTAAGCCCAGCCAGGCCACACATAATGTTGGCTAAGCCTTCAGTCAATTGCATTCAAATAAGCGACCGAAAGAGACCTCGCAGTGGGTGGGTAGGGGAGATGGGAAATAGCCTGGCTGGCTGGCTGGGAAAATGGTTGGAAAATGCGCTTTCCTGGCCTCCGTTTACATATGCAGAGCTTTCTGCTTTTAGCTGGCAGCTCACAGCTCACAGAGCTCACACAGCTCAGAACTCAGGAATGTTCAATTTCACCCATGGCCAAGCCCCGGCATCGTTTCATGTATCACTTTATGGCCGTGGTTGGGGATTGCGTTTAAAGTTTAAACAACGTTTGTATTATCTGTGTGCCGGGATGGGATATGGGATATGCCGGGAGTCGGTAAGCATGGTCGGTAGTCATGGTTGCCATGGCTGGCACACTTCAATTCCACTCCCGATCCCAACCGCCAACAGTTTGCTTCATTACTCTCCCCCCCTTTACAGTTTTCCATCCCAGTTTTTAAGCATGCAAAAAATGCTGCGTAAATATGCCAACAAAAAATTAAAAAAAAAAAAATGAGAAAGAAAAACAACAGCAGCAGCCACAACAATAGCAGCAGCAGCAGCAGCGGTGGCCGTGTGAACCACAGCAGCAACATCGACGCTCAGCTCAAATCGGCTGTTGCTGTTGTTGTTGCTGTTGCTGGTGTAACATGCTTGCCATTACACACATATACATGTGTAATTCAGTTTCAGTTTCATAACTAAAAAACCATAAAACAAAATTGTATACACACCACCCGCCCAAACTACGAGTCCCACAGCTGAGTGAGCCACTGAGTGAGCGATCCCAAAACCAGAGCAATCCTCGCGCCAACCACCCACCCATCCACCCATCCAGTCATCCAGCCATAAAACCACCCACTGAAACACACGGAACAAAAAAACATTTTTTAGATGGAGTCATAAATGTTGAATATCCAATTTGCAACTCACTAGATGGGCAAACTTGCATATACGCGAGAGGTAATTTAATGGCTTCGGTTAAATGGATTCTCACTGTTAATCATTTAATCAAATACAACTCTGTGCGGTTTGGCTAAACCACTGAACCACATAATATTTACTTAAATAATTAAGAAAAAACTATGACCTCAAATCGATGGGTTATTATGATAATTTTTGGTTTTAAGTGATTTTTTCCATTTTGCATATGACAGGTCGAGTTAAACGTATTTTTTCCGCATGTAGGCAATATGAAACAAATTATTGTCCAATTATTATTCCTTCCGTAATTTTGTTGGAATTTAAAATTTTCCCTGTGTACCCATCCGCCCACAGCAAAACAAACAGAGGATGAAGAGCGGCATAGCAGTGTGGGGATAATCAGAAGCGCCGACTGAGCGACTACAGTGGAGATTAGCTAAATGAAAAGCCCTCGAAAGGCAGCTCATGCGCGTGCAAAGAGGTCACAAGTTTGTTCTCCGGCCAAACTTCCCCGCAGCCACAAAAGGCCAACGAGAATGCAACAGTAACAATGTCAAAGTTCAGGTTCGGCTATGACGATTGCCGTATAACCTACATTTGCAGAAGGTAGAGTATACCTTATTTTTATGTTAATGTATCATATCGCATATTAAATATGTTTAATTTAATATAAATACATTTTTCTCAGTGTAATATGAATGAGTTATGCTCTGACGAAGAAGTCACTCGCAGTCGTGTTAGTCACACATGATTAGGCTCGAAGGGCGATTAAATCATTATGGGAAAGTCCCTGGGAACCAAGCGAAATGAAAACGCAAATGTCGCAATCTTTATGGAATTGTACTTAAATATTTAACAACAAAGATATTATCTAAAATGTATTTGCTTGCTAAGGTATTTTAAAATGGGGCTGGCATAGAAATTTAAAAATTATCTTTATTACAATAATCTTTATTACAAAACTATTGAAGGTCATACATAAAATAATTATCTTGGCAATGGGTAATTGTTCCATGTAAATAAACCATGTTAAAATGTACGTATTGTCCAATTAAAGAGACTTAATTATGCACGATTTGTTTTGTGTGATGATGCCTAAAGTTATATAATAACTGCAGATTGTAACTTATTCATGCATTCACTTCTGACAATAGATTAACCAATTAAAATATATATGTTTTTTGAATTCCTGGCATTCACTAATGACAATAGATTAACCAATTAAAATAATTGTGTATTAAAATACATATAGGAGCAACTAAGCCTAGTCATCCTGATTAAATCCCTGCCCACTGACTTCGGCTTGTAAGGACGGCTCGCCACTCTGCACTAATCGGCGCGCTCATGGCTGAGTTTGCATTTAGGCTGTTTCCACTGTTCCCACTGCTTCCACTGCTTCCACACTACAGCTTTAAAGTTTGTGCACAAAATTAGAATTCATTTGCAGGGACACAGCACTCGAAATGGCCGGGAAAGTGGCGAGCAAACACACAACCAAACAGAGACCATAAAGTACATAAAACTGGCCAGCAACAAATGCGACTGCAAACATGGCAGCATAGCAGCATAGAAACCCACACCAACATACATATAAACCTCTCATTCGGTTATTTCGCATTCAGAAAATGGCACTAATTATACAGTTATACCATTATATATGCGGCTTGAAGCGCCGCTGGGTTGCCACATTTTTGGCCACGCTTCCTGCTTGCCATTATCTGCCACCGGGCATCCTGCCTCCTGCCGCTCGCCATCCATAGTGTCGCCCCCCCACTTCATTCCATCTTAACCCGTGCGGGAACTTTGGGAACCTCTGGAACCTCACCTGCAACGGTAATTAACGTTCTCGAACGGAACCGACGACTTGAAGCGTTGCCCTGACACAGGTGCCACGCCTCCGTCACTTGGCAGCCCCTTCATGGCCCCCCCATGGCCCCGCCCCTTACGGCCAAGTCGGAGTCGCAGTCCATTGGCAGTGGCAGTCGCAGCTGCAACACCTGCAGACAAACGACAGCGCCGAAGGACGCGGTGCACAGGACGTATACGTAACTTTTGTAATTAAAAGCATCGCATTGCAGCGGCAGAGCAGCGGCAGAGCGCCGGCAGAGCTACGGCGACAACAATGCACTCATGCAAAAAGCTGCAGCTGCAGTGGCGGCGGCGGCGGTAGAAGGGGTCTTACGGGGGCAGCAGCTGCCTCTTAGTTACTCTCCAACAAAAGGACAGAGCAGTGGACAGGGACGGCGGAAGGGGGGAGATGCCTCGAAGGGACTCCAGAAGGGGCGAAAGCCGAGCGCACTCAAACAAAGCTCGGAGGAGCGCACAATAGTTTTTTGGTCCTGGGGTCGCCGTTTGCCAAGTGGGTTGCGGCAGGTCGCACTTTGCACACTCAGAACTAAAACGTTCTTCAAGTGCCGAGAATTCAACAGAGCAGCAAAAATTTCACAGGGTCTGCCAGAAACAGACTCGATTTCATTTGAAATTGAAACATTTTATCTATTTTCCCTTGTTTGTTAATCGACTATCCGTGTTTTTGATTTCAAATACATTTCAAAGAATTTATTTGTCTTAAAAGTAGTATTTTGTAGGAGGAAACCACTTAGAAATTATAAATATGATTTTAAAACCAGAATTTAATGCCGAATTTCTTCCAGTGCAGGACATTTTGTAATAGGCGCTGGGCCAGAGAAGGCGGGAGAAAAGCCGGGTCCTAAATGCGGTTGCGGTTGCCAGTGACTCTCGGTTCTTGGAGGCATCTTAGCGGGATTCGCCAGACCAACAGTAGTAGATGCAGCTGCAAAAAAGGCGAACCGGGAGACAAACTCAGAAACAGCGACAACAAAACCGGGGGAAGCTGCTGTGCTATCTCTCATTTGCTAAATCAGAGCCATGGTCTCAGTGGCCCAATTTCGCAGAGTGCCGCCTGGAGAGGAGCAGCCGGAGAAGGCATCCCAGAACACCTGGCCCTCCTGGCGAGATGATCAGCTCCCCAGTTCTTTGGCACTCCATTGCGAGATTCATATCGGATGCGAAAGCCAGATCTCCATCTCCATGTGAGACATCCGGCTCAGTTCGCACAAGTTATGGCAGCAGTTAGCCTGAGGTTAACCCAGCGGCCGGGTGGGGAACTCTATCATTTAGCCGCATCTCTCGTCATTGTTTTTCATGAGCCAGGATAGTTGTCACTGGGACCCAGGGCTTTGGGCTCAGGAACGGCATTGGCCTGCGGGTGCGTGGCCCTGCATAAAAAATTGCCAAGTTTAATTGATAAAGTTTCTCTGGTGTGGAGCCATGACGCCGCATTAAGCCACGCTGTCCCGTCCGAGGGTTAAGGGGAAGAGAGAGAGGGGGCGGGGAAAGCAGCCCGACCTCACAGCTGCGTTGGGGAAAAAAATCTGTTTGTTCAGCTTCAACTTAAAGCGTTTACGTGTGTATCCTGTCGTTTGTCCTTTGCCCTATGCCCTTGCTGCGTACTGATTCCCTCGGCGCTCGTTTGCTCAATCGCAGCCAACTACTTGCCGGGCCCATGCTGCTCTTCGTACAGAGAGAAAAACTACAGGAAATCATTTACTATTTTGCATATTCCTAATTTTGTCAATTCACTTGGCACAACTTAAAACTGGTTTTGTAATATTAGTCAAAGGTCAGGAGGATTTTTTGACCAAAATACCTTTCTTTTGCGGTTTTTCAATCGCAATTTGGACCAATCAGGGACCACAATTAAAAAACCGACTTTTTTGAGCAGATAACAACCCACATTATCAATCCCCATCACTTTCTGGTACCTCTATTTTGTGACCATTTTTTGCATTTCTTATGTTTTTTTTTTGCAAAAAATGGCCAAAAATAGCTATATTAAGGTTTTAATGCCCATTGATTGGGAATTTAACTACGAGTTTAACGAGATGTGACATTCCATATTTTGACTACAATCTCGTTTAAAATACTTATTCTTATGTGGAAAATAAAAATTTAAATTTTTTGTAAAAACAAGATTTTTTGTCAAAAATCAAAAACCCCTTCTGTTTTAAACAGCTAAAAAACTAACAAAGTGATTCATGCAACTTCCCGTTTGATTTATAAAAAAAATATTTTTTTCCATTTTTACTTTTTTTTTAAGGGTTACAACATAATTTTTTTGCAAAAATTGGTTCCAAAAAAAAATTTTCAGGTTTTAATGCCAGTTGATTGAGAATTAAATTACGAGCTCAACGAGGTATGACACTCCACATTCTGACCATATTTCGCTCGATATCGATCAAAATACTGACTTAGAAATCTATTTTCAATTATTGATATCCTTTTTTTTCACTGCGTGTCCTTGTGCGTGATTCGTGTCCCGGTGTCGCAGCTCGTGTGATTCCCTCACCAACCGGACGAGGCAATCAATGCAAAACAAAAAATTTTATTCCATCACTTCTTCGGCGACATAAAAATGTATAAGTTTGTCCTGGCTGCCCTGCGGCTCGCACACGTGGTGTCCTCGTCATCAGGTTGCTCCACGGAACTCCCGGGAGCCCGATGTCGATGCCTCAGCTGGTCACGTCCTGTTTTGGCCCGGCTTTTATTAAAAACGCTATGCAGAGCACATTACAAGTTAATAATTCCCGTGCCGAACAGCCGAGATGTTCGCATCGCACACGCATTCATGGAGGCCACGGAGGAATGGACGGATGGCGGATGGCGGATGGAGGGTTGGGGGCATGACCAGCCTGGTGGCATATGCCACACATTCGTCGTGGCGCTGAAATATTTTGCCCCTTGGCCAAGCGCCACATGAAACGAATAATTTTTATTATTCCCACTCCCACGGAAGGACAGTTTCCTCGTCCATCAGCCATCCGGGGCCAGCATCCAGCATTCAGGATTCAGTATCCAAAATCCAGCTGCCTGAAACCCGCATCCGCATGGAATCCCTCTCGGAACGAACGAATAATGGTGTTTGTGTTCGAAAATACATTTATTTGAGGGCGTTGCCAGGGATTACGAGGGGGTGTGGCTGTGGGCATCCGTATGCCCTTTGCTCTGCGGCTGCGGCAGTTGACACAAATTGTCAGTTCATCAACGCCTACCGGGCGTATGCGTGATGTGGCCATGGAAGACTGAGGAAGTGGCGGCAGCAAGCAGCAGCAGCCGTTGGCCAACGAGCTTCGTTAGTCGAACTCGGCCAACGGGGCGTATGTGGATGTGTATGTGGATGGGGACGTATAAATCCTGCACGTTTAACCATAACCGAATCGAAGCTAAACGAGCACCCTCGCCCCTTTTTCGCTCCAAACCTCTTGTACTGTTACAGTCCATTGTTGTCCATATCAGTTTGGTCGTCGCCTTTGTTGGCCAATGTCATTGTTATTAACTTTTTATGGCTTATTACATAAGCAGCGCAAATCCAACTGACAACGCATACGTGACAAATCCCTCCAAAGGGGCAGTCTTGTGTATCACTAATTAAATATATAAACCGAATGCTAGCCATAAATAAAACAATAAAAATACGCCTGATTGCCGTGATAAAGGCAGACCCCAAAATGAGCACGAAAGTTTGGCGAAATGTATCTCAACCTTTTGAACCCTTGAACCCTGGCGGAAAATCCCTTTCAATCGGTCGGCTTCGAATCCAATTCCAATTCCCCGAACAATTAGTTCCGTCAGCCCCAGAAAAGCATCGGAAAAAAACGGGGATTTTCGCACGCCGAATCAATTGACAAAAGGTATTAAAAGTTTCGCAGCCGAGCGGAAAAACTTTCTCCCCGGGCCGAAATCACAGCAAATGCTAAACAGCAATTCCCCGACTTTGTGCCCCATTAAATGGCAAACCAATATGGAAACGGAGGGGGGGCTTCTGCCAGACGAGAGTCTATATCGTAAATTGTGCGAGACGCAAAATGAGATACGTAGTTCGCATACCAAAGGATTTGTAAGTAAAACATTTCTGATTAGCTGTGTGTGTGTGTCTGTCTGTTTGTTTCAGTGCCCACTGGCTATTTCTATTTGATGTCCTGTGCTGACCTCGCTGCGGTTTCTCCAAGGATCTGGTCTTCGTTTCTGGTTCGGTTTGGTTTGGTTTCAGCCAGCACTAGAAGTGCGCAAGCATAATAAAATCAAGATACAGAGAGGATTTTCCGGAATGGGATAGGGGGGATGGGGATAGGTATGGGGGGCTTGAGTTCCAGAGATCCAGAAACCCTGAACAAACAGGACGTGGGGACGTGGTCCTCGCTTCTGTCTCTGCCACTAATTGAACTTGTGTGAACGTATTAAGGCTTATGTGCGAATGTTTGTCTGGTTCAGCTGGATTCCAGCTCCTCTGCCGAATCCTGCTCCTTGGAGCGCCCGGCAGTGCTTAGGATGAATAAAAATATTGTGTTAACTTTGGAACAACTCTCGGTTGATATAACAGCCCGAGGGTGGGCGTGGCAAGTGCCGAGTGTCGCCCCCCTCTAAGTGTATTTGTTTCATTTGCCCTGAATGCTAATGATGGGAAAATTTGCGAATTTGCGCCAGGCGAAACGGGTGGTTGATGGGTGGCTTGCTGGTTTTCTGCTGGATCGAAGTCAGCTTCTGAGAACGAGGATGTCACTGAGTCGCAGACTGAAATGCTAATGATGTAAAAAGCTTTGCCAAAACTGAAACAAACGACAGCCGTTTTGGGGGCAACGCAGTCTCGAAATGAGGAAACTGACTTAACTTAATTGAAGTTGCTGATGGCTTGGCCTTCATCCCTCCTCCATCTCCATTACTCCCCCATTTAAGGGAGGCAGGGCGACTCCAATCGGAAGCTCGCTCGAAGTGATTTCGTAATTAATGAATTAGTGGGGCTCTGCGTTAGCGGTTACCCTTGGCCATGGCCAGAACACTTAGCCAGACCGGCGGAGTTCCAAGAGTTCCCAGAGTTCTCCGAGTTCCTGGGGTTGAACAAGTTTGCTGAGCTGATTACACACGAAACTTGGCCAGCTCACTGGCTCACTGGCTATTCCATTATCGTGCTAAGAGCCCATTGATGAGCTGCCCCTCTCCGGGGGAAAAACACTTGAAAACACTTGCCGTCTGAATTATGATTTCATTAGAATCTATCTTCTATCTTGCTGCCCCAGCCCGCGGCACCTTGCATAATAACTCATTATGGCAGCTGCATTTAGCCGGCTTTAATCGCTTTTATCATCAGTTGCTTGGCTGCATTCTCGGTGCTCGGTATTCTCGTTTCTCCGGCTCGTCTGTCTGAGAATGTGCAGCGTTTCCGGCTCGTTAGCTTCACTGTACTGCGCTGCATAGTCTGTACTGTAGGTGCACGTGCCATGCGGGCCTGTGTCCGCCTGTGGTCCTGTTCCACATCCTGTTCCTGTTTCGGTTTCAGCTCCTGGTCGTGGTCCTTACTGCCGCAGCTGCCTGCTGTGCTGGCTGCCGCAGACAATGCCCCATTAGCATGCAGCATATTTTAATTAGCCAAATAAATTTACCATCCCTCCTGGGCAAGTTGACTAAAGTTAAAGCTCTCTTTCTGGACCGGCCTCTGCCTGGCTAGGATTTATTGGAGCGAAGAAGCAGCATAAAACACGAACAAGGAAGTGGGTTTTTCGACTCAACGATACCCTACAAATAGGTATTCCATTTATGCATTAATTATGTTTAAGAACATCCAAGTACCATTAGTAATTCTTATAAAATAGATTTAATAATAACTTTTGCCAACTCAAAGTTTCTATTAATATTATACTAATTATTTTAAATGCATGTTGTATATTTGTAGTTTTTTAAAAACATGTTTGAAAAACTATTATAAACTATTGTTAGTATAATATTATTAATATTAATATACCAATATTATACGATCTATTAAAAATGCAGGTATATTTTTTGTTACTTAAATCTTGTAATTACAAACCTAAAAGTTTTATAACTCCTTTATTTTTTGTATCCATATATATATAAAATTTATTAAAAATTTAGTTATATATGTCTTAATAAATTTATTTGCACCTAACAATCGTTAAATATTTTTAAGTGAATTTATTTTCATAATTGCTATGTACCCCTTTGCATTTGAATGACTACCATTTCGAAATTCATAAGGACATGTTCGAACACAATCGCTTAATTCATATCGGTAATATATTATGTTAATGTCGCTGCCAGTTACATGCGTCAATGTAAACATCATATACCATATACCCAAGGACTCGCCTTCTACCGGGTATGAAAAGTATACAAAACACGTCGGACTCCCTGGCGCCTGTTTAATTTCACTTAACGTTTAACCTGCTGCCATTAATCGAGCGCAATTAACGCGCCTTTAATGGCAACTTTGGTCAGCTTCGCAATCAGTTGGCCCACACACACACACATACACGGGCATACTGGCAAACACACCCCCATACATACATGCATATTTAATTAGCAAAGTCAACGCTCAGTACTCAAAGAAGGTTAACTGGAAAAGGGACGTGTGGGGTGGTCAGAAGGCAGCAATGCGTCGCTTGATAAATAGCCAATAATTCTTACGCAGCCATGGAGACCAACAGGCCCACTTGGGCCACCCACTCGGGAACCACTGAGCCACTGAACCAATGAGCCACCCAATGAGCCACCCACTGAACCACCCAGAAGCTCGAGGCTCGTTGAGAACGAAATAAATTGCCGGCATCTAACCTTGAGCGTGTGTTGTGGCTATTATCATTCGTAATTTGCAGCAATTAGTTGGGGCTCAAAAATTCTAAAGCAAACTTTGTCGGGAACAACAACAATAGCCGCGGGGGCGGAGATGGGCGGTGGGAGGTCGGGGTCACTCAGTAACTAGGATAGGAGCCAGCGGCCACGTGGTTCTGGGGCCCAAGACCCAAAGTCCTGGCAGAAGGCAGAAAAACAAACAGCGGCAAAAAAGAATTTATTGAGCCGGGGCCAGCTTACATATTTATAAGGCACATTAAATTAATTTACGCATGTTTGTGCCCCATTCAGGGGGCAGGGGGAATTGGCATTGGCCAGGTGGTCGGGGGTTCGTCCTCTGTTTACAATGACCACGCCCCCTCCTCCCCCGGGGGTCCCGGTTCAGTGACGTTGATGAGGCTCCGAGGCCCACGGGACATTCGAGGCATCTCTACTCCCACCACGAAAGTGCAATTGAATGAATAATTACGGCGTCAGTTATCGAGTTACAGTACCTATTAAATGTTCAGAAACTATTCGAATAGATAATTATCAAACCTGTTTAGGATTTTAAGGAATCTCACATTTCAAACTAAAACACTTATTTCATTTATGTGTGCTTCAAAGGTTTTAATATTGCAAAATCTTTGAATGCAATAAGGGAGATGGGATTTCATTTTGAATTGGAAAATGTGGAAATTAAAAAATGAGGGTTGCATAGGTAGTAATGAAAAACCTGTAATTATAGTTCATTTTGAAAGTATGGGAATTCAAGTTCCAATCGCCAATTTTCTTTTATTACTAAGAAATGTGTGAGTGCAATAAGTGAGGTAGAAGTTCATTTTTATATGGAAAATGTGGGTTGGATTCTGTTATTGAAGTTGACTTTGAAAATATGAAACTCGAATAGCTTCCTTTACACTTTCTTCTATTAATAACAGAGGTAGAAGTTTACTTTGGAAAATGTAGAAATTAAAAAATGAGGTTGCATAGGAAGTAATCAAGATTCTCTAAGAGCCCGAAAGAAAGGAAGAAATTCACTTTGAAAATATGGAAATATATTTTCTTCTCCTTAGGCTACTAACTCTCCTCAGTTCCATTTAATGACGTCGAGGCAATCAGTGCTGTTCCCATCACTCGACTATGTGCAACATCGGGGCAACTGCAACTCTCTCCCATTCGAGTGTCGCCAATATATCGATTTGCCCAATCAGTAGCAGCCATCTTGTTTTCCATTCAAGAGGACGTCAAGGAGATTTCCCAGTTTCACTAGGAGCTTTAATCTCCTCGCAGTGTCTTCGGTTCGGAAAATGCACTATGTGTGCACTATGTGCATGCATATAATCAATATGAGATGATAGCCTCATTCAAGCATTCATGGCATTTTGTTACATTTTCCCCCGTGTCCTTCTTTTCAAGGCTTTTCCTTTTCGTTCCGACGACCCTTGGGTAAACAAACACACACAATTTATAACAAACAGCCAGGCCAACAACAATTAGTTCTATTGATGGAAGCGATGCCATAACACATATGTCCCGGCATAAATAATAGATTCGAAGCCACATCCACATTTGGCCATTGTGGAACCACCGACCCCACCAAAGGCACAGATGTACATATGCAAAGTTTTTCCCTGCCACCCGGAACCCATTCCATTCCGCACTCGCACAACTCAAGCCGAAGGCAAATGGTGTGCGACTTATGCTGATCCGTATGCCACTTCCACTGCCACTTTTCGGAATTTTCGGATCGGGCCAAGGAGAACGGAGTGCGGGCGGCTCCTGGCCCGGTCCCCTTGTGTTAGATAAATTGCAGTTTAAACCTACTTACATGCATGTGCTGGCCCCACCCCAACTGCCGGCTGAATGGTATCCGAACTGAAAAACCGAAACTGAGACTGCGACTGGTTCCACGATTGCCATAAACATTTTGGGCGCAGTCAGCACAAGGAATGTTCCGGGTGCCACGCGGGGAACTCCCTGCACTTGTCAAAAAACCACACAAAATGGATTTTTAATTGGAAATTGTAGCTCAAACGAATTTAGTTCAGTCGGGCTACTGTTTTGGACAGTGACATTATTATTCAATCAACCTTTAATTAGTTATTCAGCCATTTAATTCAATTATTAAATAGAAAATAATTTGTAATAGCTCTTAAAGAACATCTACAAATATTTTTAGAATTATCCCATCTTATTCCTAAACCCTACATTTCTTTAAGCGTAAAGCTGGTTAAATGAAATGGGGTGCAAGCGTTGCCAATGTTGCATGCCACATGTGAATGCATTTCCCCACCTCTGTGCCATTTTTCTCTTTTTTTGACTGCCTGCCAAGCTGAAATTGGAATAGACTCCGGCTTAGTGCTGGCATTGTACGAGCATAAGCGGCTCAATATATTTTTAATATACTTAGTTGGATGGCGACATTGTGCTTGGCGGCAGGAAAGGGGGCTGCACCGTTGCCAGACAGTCAATTGGAGCTGTGGCGGTAAAAGTTAATACGATTTAACCGGCTCAGAGGCCGCAGACAACGAGCGGCGGGAAATATGTAAAATATGCCCGAACTACGCCACTTTGAGTGGGCCCCAAAAATATGTATTAGGCCACTTGGCTGCGGCAGCCACTCGAGGGCGGGGCCCAGATTTGTTGAGCTCATTCGCTTCATGAATAATTTGCGCCGCAGCGTCGGCATCCCGAGGGTCTCTACAGTGTACCCTTCACCCACGACCTTCCAACCCCCCCCCTGCCCCTAATGGGGGGAAAACAATAAACAAATGGGCAAAAACATATGCAAAGAGTTTCGCCGAGGAGGAGAGCGTATTCAAATAGAGTTGACAGACGAGTGACAAGTGCTGCGTGGGTGGTGTGGCATCAATGATGGCGTCATCAGGGGGCAGGGGTCCTTGGATCTCCTTCGGGGTCCTTGGGGTCCTCGCAGTTAGCAAGTCATCTAGTCATCTAGCCATCAGGCGCCTCCGAACAGCAAACAAATGGTCTCAGGTCGCAGCGCGATAAAAACGTGTGAAAAGGCATTTGGCAAAGGCCGTATCCTCATCCTCATCCCCATCCCTGGCCTCCTGCTCATCCTGGCTCAGGACTGACATCGCAGCGCCGTCCCGGTCCATCTCACTTCACCTTTTGGCAAATGATAGTTTTTATCGCTCTGGCCCCGGAACTCGACTCATCTCGTCTCGAGTGTTTTTCGGCCCCGATGAGTTATGGTAGCTGCATCAAAAGGCTTTGCAAAAACAACGGGAAAGGAGCTGCCGAGAAGGTGTATATGTGGCGTCCACACATGACCATCACCATCAGCTTGAGCTTCAGCTTCAGCTTCAGCCTCGCCATCAACATCCGTCTTTGGCTGCTCCTCACAGCTTTTGCCGCTCTTCGAGGGACAAACGTGCGCTCAATCCATCACTTGGCTGTCATTGCCGTCTTGGCCAGCATTCCGGTATCCGGTATCCCAGGATCATCCCAGTATCCTCCCAGAATCCTCCCATCCCCAGCATCCTCTCATCCCATCCTGCCTGCAGATAATGTTTATTGGCCTGCTAGCTGGTTAATTTTAATACCGCACACAGCCTGATTTATGGCCCTTGGCTGGACAATTGAAGGTCCTCTCCGCGCCGATGGCGATACAATAAACTGCACTGGCCATCATTCCTGCACCATTCCACCTCCACCTCCAGCTCATCCGCCTCATTAAGCGGACTCCTGCGAAGGCAACATAAAAAACTCGTTTACCTGCATTAAGCGAAACACTCAGCAGACGGTTCGGGCATAAAGGAAATGTGACAGCGTCTGGGGAGCAGGGAGGTGAAGAAGGGGGATGGGTGGTTCTATAGGGGTGGTGCTTCAGCGGAATCCCAGGCGGATGCCACAAGTGCCCCACTGCTCGCACGTGAAGAGGAAAAGCTGGCGAGGCTGAAGGCAAGCTTCTGTTCGCCTCCTTTGTGTGTCCTTTCCCACGCCCTCCTGCAGCGCAGCCGAAAATGCAAATCAGCTGTAAAGGGGAAAGGGCCCACTGAAATACCAGTCCAACCCCCTCAACAACCCACCCATGCCCCACAGCCTCCATGTAATTGCGCGCACTTGGCGGTTAATGGGGGCGACAGGAGCAATCTCAAAAGAAATGTATGAAATTTGTATGGGCCAAGGCGGGCAAAAGTGCAGTTCCCCCCGCCATACAATAAAAGAGAACATCCTGCTCAGGGATGGAGGTGTTTTTATAATGGGCTCTTCTTAGTATATCCCTTATAAAGAGCAATCACTGGGGGGCATCCTGATTTTAATTAAATGGATGCTTTAATAAATATATTATTTAAGGGTTCTATGAATAAATCATTTCAGAGGGTGAGTAATATAAACGTCTTTAAGATCCCTTAATACTGGGACGTAAATCCGGATGCAGGAAGGCACCACCGCAATCTTTTTATATGGCTGAATGCCTCGGGAAACGCCTTTCAGTTGAACGCAGATCGATTTTCAGTTTTGGTCATTCCTGGTGGAGAAGCTTCCATCCTCCCTCTCCGCTGTATAAACTTTTCAGGGGTTAAGGAACCGAACCGATGCATTGTTGGCTGCGAATTTCCAGCCCTGGCTTTGTTCTCCGACCAACCAGTCGACTTAACTCATCTCGAGTCAACTCATCTCGTCACCTGCTCCGCTCGTTCGTTCACCACGGATGTGCCGGGGAATTATGCGTCAAATGCTCTACTTCAGCTCAGATCCCCCCCTCCCTTAGCCACCCCCATACCATTGTTATTGTTGCCGTTCGGTGCAGGTTAAACGTTGCGTATGCGTGATTTACATGCGCTTTGTTTGGTCTTCCCCTTTTCCTGCGGCTCTTGTTATTGTTATCGTTTTCGCTCGGCCAAAGCCAAAGTCGTATCCTTCTCCTTATCCTTAGCCAAAGCCAGAGGAATGGAGCCTGTCAACTGTGAACTGTAACAAAAATTAGCAGTAGACAAACACCGACCTCGTCATGGAAACAATGCACCGAGCGAAATTGAGAAAATACTCATTTAAAATAAATATCTTTCTCCTTTCAGGCAAATCTCTTTGGTGGTCAATAATATGCAGGTGACTTTGAAAGAGGATACCATTGCCATTCAAGTCAGCAAACTTGTTTCTTATCGATAAAGGTGAAACGTAAGGAAATGAACGCCAAAGCTGTAAAGAAAGTTTTCTCTTTGTGAGATTTAATTCGATTTGACTTTTCTTTGACACCAATGCAAATTTCACCTTTCAATTTGTCGCAATGAAATGAATGCATCAATCTCGTTTGCATTTCCTGAATTTAATAAATATTTGGTTTCATTACTTTGATTTTGACACAGGCCAACACTCAGTATATCGATTACGTTGTGTTCTAATTAAATTTGTTGTCCACGAAATTAGAAAATGGAATAAACATTTATGGTTGACCATGCTATCGATATTCTGCGGTGCAGCTGCGGTGGGTAATTGTTGGCCCTTATCTTCCCTATTTCGCCATTGATTAAAACCAGGAATTTTTCTTCCTGTGCACGAGGCTGTTCGCATGTGTGTGCCTCACATTAGCCAATTATGCAGACGACGCATTTAACGTGGCCAAAAGGCAGCAGCAGCAGCAGTCAAGGCAACAGGAGCAGTCAGCCAGCCAGCCAAGCGACTGACTGCGACTGAGCCGCTTTATGCCCTTTGTTCCCGTGTAGCAACTCGGCAATTTGTAAGCAATTTACGTGGCTCGAGCTAATTAACTCGCCATATTTTCTATGCCTACAAAGTTTCAATGAGCCGGGCTAAGTCAAGCCACCATGGCCTAAACCATCGCCCACGAAAGGCAGACAACATCTTTGCCTGTTTTTGGGTGACCCACTGACTCGGTGACTCGGTGACAGAGTTCCGTGTTAACCCAGTGACTTGTCTTGGCCAAGAGAGCGGCAGAGAGAGAGCTGGACTAAGAGAGCGGGCTAAGAGAGAGCCTTCTCCTGCGAGAGAGAAAGTGGAGGAGCCTGCAACATTTAAGCAAGCCAGCAACATGTTGCCGGCACTTTCAATTATCTATGCGATAGAAAATTAAAATAATGAACAGTGGCTCACACAGACACAGTCACACAAACAGTCACACACACAGTCCCACACACCTCACTGCACAAGTGTGCGCGCTCCATTCAAATAGGTTAGGAAAATATGTAAATGCTGCTGGCATCGTATCGTATATGGGGAATATATGGAATATGCGAGCATAGCTCTATAGCATACCTATAGCTCTTTGGCCATATCTGCAGATGGAGGCGAGTGAGTGGCAAGTGGGCGAGGAAATTGCGGCATTTACGTGGCGGGCCAAGGACTCGTCTCTGCTTTTCCGCTTTTCTTCTCGTCTCCACTCGTTTTTTGAAGTTTTCGCCTCATGGCTCATCGAGCACTCTGCCCCCCTGCCCCCTGTCCCCCTTTTCCTTACTCATTTTCAGTCACACCCCTGGCAAGGACACCCAAAATAAACATAATCTGAGCCGGGGTGTGTGCATGGCAATGCTAAAAGCGTCTGCCGGCAACAAAACCAAGAACAACGTGGCACATTATTTAATCAAGCGGAGAAATTGAATAGGCCCTTAAAAACTTTTGCCCGGGGCACTTAACCCCCAGTGAAAATAGGAATTGACGACATCGCCAGCCAACTTGAAGAATTCCAGCCCGCAAAAGGAAAAAAAGGCGAGAAAAGGGGCTATCCAAGTCCAAGGAGCAGCCGAAAAATCCCAAATCCACAGCCAGACGAGCAGAAAAATGAGCTGATAAGGGAATTTCATGCAAAATTGGTAAGCCAACAACCTGATTACTTAATTGCCAGTTTGCGGCCCGACTTCAGCCTCTACTTCCACACTTCACACTGTCTGGGAGTCATAAATTTTACAGCTCAAAGATGTCGCTGCAAATGGAGCATAAAGTGTTTGGGTGAGTTGTGACCCGATAGTCGGTCACGGAGATTTGTGTGGGCGAAGATGATGGGTCTTCGGGCGTCTGAGACATTTGACAAGGGTCTTCGAGCATCAGACATCAGGAAACCGAACACGTAAGTAGTTTTAAACAGAGGCCAGAATGCAAAGGGAAGTCTCCCAAGCGTTGCTTGTAATTACATTAAATTGCCAATTACTTAATAAACATTTTATCTGCTTTAATCCCTTCCACAACCGTTTTGCAATTAAGGGATTCGGGCACTTAAATTGATCTGCAACATCGACTTTGGCCCAACCCATTTGGGCAATTGAATTGGAATCTCTTTTTCGGGACTCGTCCATTGCCATGGCCCCGAGTGAGGTTCTCAGTACGAACTGGTTATGGATATGGATAGGTCGGGCTGCAAACTTAATTTTAATTCTCACGCTTCTCCCAGCTGCCATTACTTCGATGCCCCTTGTCAAAGGGCGGAGTTCAGGCCCTTTTTCCCCCGAGGGAATGGGGTTTTCCATTCCAGTCATAGAGGCACAGGGAATCAGTGGGAACCAGGGAACCTCGTACTCGTCCTGGCCCTTGGCTGACCATTTCCACGGCTTCCGTTCACTCGAACTGCTATTTGATTTCAGCATTGATTTATGAGCGTGTCCGGTTCACGTAGACCCCGTACATAGCCTGCGAAGTCCGCATCCACATCCACATCGCACTCGCATTCGCATCCGCAGCCATGTTCGTGTTGCGCTGCCTTTGGCAGATTTGCTTTTATAGTACGCTCAGTTGAGCCGGCGACTGGCAGCTGATTGCCCAAAGTCAGTAAATTAAAGTTCATTCAGCAGCTCAAAAAGGTCCGAGAGGGGATCGATTCGATTTGGCTCGATTCCTGCTCCTGACTGCCTGACTGGCTGACTGGCTGGCGCACATTTGTAATTTATTCGCTGGCAAAAACCACAAAAGCAAAATAGATATTTATTAACATATAAATTATGCATGTGATTGGCCTCCACGGGCGCCCCGATACGGAGATGGCTGTGATGTGAAGGCCGGACAGGAGGTTCGATGATTAATCGACTGTTCGGTTGCGGCCCTTTAAAGCCAACTGCTAATTTCCGATTTTAAACTTTCCATAGAATGCCCCCTCTACTTTCGTGGGGTTCTTTGCCCCGCCCCGAAATTCCCCGTTTGACGCCCTTTAACTGAAACCATCGCAGCGCAGATAAAGTAAAGGCGAGGATAGTTCTGCCTGTCACATAAATCGGATCAATAAATGATGATATTATGCTACCGCAGGGACACATTCAGCTGCCACACTGCCACAGAGACATGTACACAGAGAGAAAGAGGGTGAATCCATAGTTGGACTAAGAATAAAGTGGTTTTAAAAGAGTATAAGTCACACCCCTTTAAAAATGTTGTAAAAATGAGGATTTTTGAACAGTCATTTGTTTATATAAATCCCATTTTTTCAAAGTTGAGGAGTAAACCTCGGACTTTCCAGTATTTGTAAAAATGTATTTTTTCAAATGATTTAAAAACCAATTTCGACATAATATATGTATACATTTTTATAATATTAAAGCGTTACAAGATTTTCTGTAAACAAAGCAACGTATGATCTTGAATACGTGTTAAGAATGACACATTTCAAACTAATTAGTTTCACCAAAATTTCTGTGATACCTTGAATGTGTTTTGTTACAAGTTCACAATTCAATCAACTGGCTTTCAAAAGTTTTTGTATATTAATTGGGTTATGAATTTTGATTGAACTGTTAGTTCTGCAAACTTCTCAACCATTTACAACCTTTAAAATGTTAAAGGCAACTAGGGGTTTTCTGCTGTGCACGGGGGAACCCAGAGACTGCTGCCAAGTCGTAGGTGGCAACACATTAAGATAAAGTGACAACGCCTCCATGGAGCACAGTGGACGTCGAGGATGCGCGCCCTCCCAGTGGATGCAGAAAAGGGGTAGCCGAAAACGAGGGTCTGGAGGGGATGGAGGTGGAGGTGCCTGATGGGGGTGTGCTGCTGTTCCGAAGGACAAACAGAAATCAGGCGGCAAACATCAAGTGAGAGCGGCAGCGGCAGTGGCTTGGGTACACAAATGAATTGTATACATGTCCCGCTTTGCGATGGCGTCTGTAAGAGTGTGCGTGTGTGTGTGAGGCGGATAAGCTTTTATTTTCGCTTGGCATTTTATGCGCATCACGCATACGCACTGTTACACACAGGCAAGCGAACGAACTGAGATGGCAGCAGATAGTAGATAGCAGATAGCATAGATGTGTGCTCCGCACACACGGACATGCACAAACGCAAACAAGGACTCGCTTTGCATCAAAGGGAGCAGGAGGAGGAGGAGGCGTGGCCGTATCCCGGGGGCGGGGGCAAGGGTTCTGGCTATAATGACATTTAGCTTTTGAAACAATGTAAACAGCAGCAGCAGCGGCGGCGGCGGCAGCAGCGAAGACAACGTCGAAGTTCAAAGTTGGCTCTTGCTGTAGGCCGCCAAAAGTTGCCCTAAGTACCAAGGCACACACACTTGGTCGAAAACGAATGAGAGGAGATGGAGAGGAGTAGAGAGGAGGAGGATGCTGCTTCTAAGGACTCACCCATGACAAAGGACCCCGAGTTGTGTGTGCCCTGGAATTTTGCATGAGCTCCAGCCACCGCAAATAGTGAAGGGATCCGGAATCCGCACACGCACCCACCAACCTGCCCAGGTAAACTGTCAAGTTAAGCCCAGTGAGAGGCCATAAATTGCCTCCGGAGGTGGAGGTGGACTTGGAACTAGCGAAACCGACAAGACGCTGACATTAATTAGGCCAGATATTGAGACAGCAGCTCCCGAAAACGGATATGAGCCCCTGAGCTTCGGTGCCCGAAAGCAGGACCATTCCTCACGCAATCGGACAACAAGCTGCCAAGAGGCCTCTCGTCCCAGATCGGGTCAAGTTCCATTGCGTTTGCTGGCTTTGATTAAGTGCGGCGATAACAAGGAGAAATCGTTATCCGGGGATAAGGGGGTTTCAGGGGTTTGCGGGGTTTACGGCGTTTACGGGGCACTGAGCCAGAGTTATTGTTGGGCAAATTGATGCTTTCACGTGCAGATGGATGTCCGCAGCCGCATTTATGTATATAGGCCAGCGGTCCTTTGTTGCCGAGTAACTGAGTATCCGAGTATCCCAGTATTCAAATGACATATTATATAACATTGTGAAAACATTTACGCTCGCTTGTAAATATTTCAATTTATTTAATGCCACCCCGGCACAGCCGAGTGGGTATCTTTTATGTTTTGTGTGCATCTAGGTGGCCTGCACTCCGCACTCCGCCCTTTGGGGGGAATAAAGTATAAAGAAGGCATAAAGAATGGGCTGCCATAATCATATGCCAATAAAAAGTCGGTTAGCAGGGACTCAGTTTCGGTCTTAGCACGGTTTTAGGGGTATTTTCGGGTCCAGGTTGTGGGGGGGGGGGGCGTTATCATTATGCGCTACATCGCTTACACATGTGGCCACGCAGGGCGAAAGGTCTGCATCGGGTTTGGGGCTTTATAATACATTCAATTCATGGCCAGAACAAATGATGTGGAAATGTAAAATAGATGCCCGTCCAAGCAAGATGCCGCACAAACACACTCACGGCCAGACAAACTGGCGCAGCATGTGGCAGCCACTGCAGAGAACAAAAAATAATGAGCCTTCTAGTGCGGAATGAAAATTTTAAATATGCAAATATGTAACTTCATCAATAAGCGAAAAATGTATGAAATATATATCTTTAAATTGGTTATTTTTCTGATATTTGTTTAAAGTTATTTATTTATTTCTAGTTTTTTTAAATACTCTATTTTTATAAAACCAATTAAAGCCAATCTTTCCACAGAAAAATGAAATGCTTCTAAAAAAATACATGCAAATATGTATATTCGGTAAAATCAAAGGATAAATTTAAGCAACTTGAAAACTAACAGAAGATTTTAATTAAGAACCCATGAGCATTTGTGGTATAGATACTCCTAAAACCAACAGCGTTAACTCCTACAATAGAGAGCCCTTAAATGATTTGTTTCCCAAATCTTTATGGCAATCGTTTTTCTGTGTGTGGCAAGAGGCAAGAACAAGAGCCATCCAACATAATGGTGGGATAATCGCCGCCGACACATGCACACTTGAAATGTCAGTGGATTGCCAATTGCCCAAACCCTGTCACGTGCTGAATGCCCGTGCGGATGTCAATGGTGATGTCCAGTCGGCTAGGATGGGATGAAATGGGATCGGATCGAATCGGATCAATTCGAGGCGGGAGGGTGGCTGAGTGGCAGGGGCGAGACTTCATTAGCTGCAACGGCAGCGTTTAATTTTTACGGTCATGTGCCTAAATGCAATCCAAAGCCGGGAGTCAGAAGTTTGCCAGAACTCGCTTTTATGGCTTCGAAGCCTTAACGAGCTCTAATTGAACTGAGCTGATGGCCGTATCGCAAGGGGGCGTCTTTGGAAGCCAGGAGGTGTTGGCTTTGTAATTGGCTAACTGTTATTGTTAAATGGAAAAACCCAGAGAGCCGACAGACCGAAATCTGCAGGAAAATCGACCGAGGACGAACTGAAATTGGCTGGAGGCCCATAAAATGACAAGAGCAAGGTGACTGGAAAAGCCTACCGAGCAACGGGTAATCAAAATGAAGTCAAAATAACCGAACATGACAGGCAGGAAAGATGTTTACCCAGCCGAGCAGAGTTGCCTTTTGGCAGCATCACTCATACGCCGTGTGGCTTCAAGGGAAACCCACGGAAAGCGAAACTTTCACGCATGTGTGGGCGTGGCGACTGTCATTTACTGCCTCCTGCTAATGAAACGAAATCTCCCTCACGACATAATCTCATTATACTTATATATGTCCTCGCATATAAATAAATTCGCCCCGATATGATGTGTTCGGCAATCAAAGAAAGGAGAGTGGAGTGGGCAGAGCCACATGCTCCCTGCATTGTTATGACTCCCCGGGCTATTAATTGTGCTTAGTTCGGTGGTGCGCACTTAGTGTCCCGGCACTTTGTTAATCGCATGATGGAGAGCTGGCCAGATGGGAACCGAGGAGTCCTGATAAGGCCACCGCCAGGATGTGCGTATTTGCTCGGTGTCTTCATATTTCACATATTTCTGGTATTTATGCCCTGGTATTTGCCTGGTGCTGCTAAACTCTTTCTGCCTTTCTGCCACATTGCCCCATTCAACTGACCTTTGAACTAGTTTTCAATTAAAACTGCAGACACCGGGGGCTGCAGGATGCAGGAACGAAGGATGCCCTGCCTGGTGGGCCTTTTGTGGCATTTACTTAGCATTTACTTTTGTTTAAAACTATAACATGCAAGCAAGTTTCATAAATCACGGCTCTAAGCCGGCCAGAAGTGAAAAATCGTAGCCCCAATTTTAATTAAAAGCGTGCAAAACACGATACCCTGCCCCCTGACACTCCCCCCGCCCCTTTTCACACACACTTTGCCACACACACACCGTGCCAAGTCGTATACAATGTTTTCCAAGGAAAGCCCGGCAAAGCCTTGCCTGAATAATGATTGAAAAACAAGGCAAGACTGAGGCTTCACCCCCGCCCCCATTTCCACACCTCCTGCTCAACGAGTTGTATAAACTCAAGAATGAAGTTTGTTTAAAATAATTTGCAGGCTGTCCAGGCTTAGACCCCGTCTTGTAGCCCCGGCCCATCCCAGTCCATCCCAGGCCCGGAAAACACGCCGCCGAATCCTCCCCAGCTCAGGGCCAACGCCTCCGCTTTGTTTACTTATTTGCAGAGCCCATTTGTTGCCAGGGTACGTGAGAGCTACCCGGATTCCCTTACCATCCTTTCGGTCCGTTCCCCCTTTCGGGCGGCGGCGACAAAAGTCTTTAATTTCTGGCCAATACCAACGGCAACAGCAACGGCAACGGCAATGCCAACGATGCCAAAAGCTTTTCAAAGCCACCGAAACGGGGGCGTTAACAAGCGCCAGAGACAAAACTTGCCGTTTATTTCCAACTACAACACGGCTAGATAAAGAGACACAGCCAGATGCACTGGAAGAAAAGCAATTTGTACTCCAAATTTATTGATGTTTTAATATACCTTTTAAATTAAATTTAATCTAGCATTAGATATCCAAATGTATTATAGATATGTTTAACATTTTTAATTGGCAATGTAAAACGTACCTTCTGAATTCATTGATTGAGTACAAAATACAAGATTTTATTTATTGAAAAATAATTTAGAACCAAATTGTATTTATTTTAGTATTTGTTCTCTGTATTTATATATTTGGATAAGAACAAGGGGGCGTGGATCATGTTGAGCGGTGGAAGTGGGCAAAACGCTTTGAATCCTCTGCAGCCGCAGGATATCAAGGGATTAGTTCTTGCACTTGAGCAAATATGCAAGGATCCCAAGTTTGTATTCTCTTAATGAGTCGTCTCCAGTTGGACAATGGGATGGATGGATGGGAGAAGCGAAATTGGAGGTGAAATGTAGGATGCAGGGTGTCTCAGCAATGGCACCCTGATTTCTAGAGCATGCCACCTGAAAATAAATGCTTATGTGAGTTGTGTATTCGCCGTGAACTTCCATTACTTAGGATCAGATTGGTTTCCACTTTACGTTCACAATTTAGAAATATAAAATAAATCATTTTCATTAATTCTTGAATACTTTTAGTAGCACAATATTTTATATCAGTAATTATATAGTCGCTTAATCCGATGAAACTTTTTTGAATTTTTTAAAATATTTTGGGAAGACGAAATGCAATTTGTCAACAATTTAAACAGTGTAGGGACTGCTTACCAGTTGGAAATATTCCTCATCCTAACATATTATGTTTGTAAGACAAAAAGGTAAGGTGTAGGGTATTCCCTGATTCGCTTAATTCCAGGGCAGTTGACAGCCTCCGCCGCGCAGATAAGTATGCATAAGCACAAGTTGATATCGAGGTATGCGTAACGTCATAGTCAAGGCCTAATAGCGTTTTGATACCCGCACATAAACAACAATGGCGCAACAACAACGGCCGTGGAGCAGCGGCAATGAGAGAGCGACGACAATAAAATGCAAAAGAGCCAGCCCACAAACGCACAACCCCCTTGGCATCCCCATCCCCCTGCACCGCCCCCTCGACGCCACTGGAGAGGTAATCCCAACCTGATGCTGTCTGTTTTGTAGTGTCTGCGCCTGTGGCCTTCATCAGAGCGAGCGGAGCGGGTTAATAGCAAACGATGAGGGCCAGGGGCTGTCGCAGTGGGGGTTCCCGGGGCTAAATCCACCCGCCGAAACAATAGTCTCGTTTCGCCGATTACTAGGGGATTATATTTAATTTAAAGCCCTATTATCACAGCTGAAATAAATTTATTTGTTTTCACCACGTCTCTATTCTTTTTTTAAGTACTAGCATAGTTTTGCATTTAGGGCTTAGTTAAAAAAGTGTATTTAAAATATTCAGGAAAACATAAATACATGCATATTAACATGGAAGCAAGGCCAATTTAAAACTACTTTTAGAGACAATATTAATTAGGCATCATCTGTCCAAATTATTTGTACCACATCTCTGACCATTTTCCCAATAATATTCTGCAAACATTTTCAATGGTTTTAGCTTTTCATTTCTAATTGCTTTTCAATATGCCCATCTGAAATGGAATAATACTTTATTTAGCTTAAATCAGAAATGCAAAGAGCCTTAACCCTACGATAATAATGACTCCGTTTTTCGAATAAGAACCAGAACAAACCCCCCTAAATTGAATCTCCCTTTGCCCCTGAGGTTGCGGAGGGGGTGTTTTGCTGGGTGGAAGCCAAGCATTTTGGATTACGTACAAGTAGGCACTTATTATGCTGGCAAGCACAGCGAGTTGCGATTTATTGTTTGACGTTAGCAGCCGCGTGTTGCCCGCGCTTTGAGGTCACAACGATCCCCTCCAGTTCGTCGGCTCCAACTCCGGGCTTAGCACAAATGTTGATCTAATCCAGAGACACACGGGCTAAAGGCGGAGCTGGAGACGAAGACAGACAAACAACACATGACGTGACCGTGCCGGATACGGATTCGGATGCGGATACGGGTGCGGATACTGGTGCGGATGTTGGGGGGCGGAGCCATGACTACGCCAAATGGCAAAACAAACTCGAGCCGCGGCTCCGTTTCCGCTTCGAGGTTGAGTTGCCCTGACGAATTGCACCGCCTGCAGGCGGAAAATGTTTGGGGGAAAAGTCGAGGAAAAGCCGGAAAAGGGGCAGCGCAGCGGCGGTACACGCGCGCGTTAAGTGGTGCAGTCAGGCGTACAAGTTTCCGAGCCAATCTGCGGAGCTCCGTTAACGCATTTGCACATCCATTCCGTTCTGTTCCATTCCCGTCCCACTCCACTTCAATCCACTCTAGATCTGGCCAAAAATCCATTTCAGACAAGCCATCCCCATCACCATCACCCACTCCAAGCACATTGTGAGATATTACCCGAATGACCTTTCATCTGGTCCCTGGTTCCTAAAATGGCATTTCAATCAATTCATAGGCCCCAGAAAATGGCTGAAAAACAACATGGAACACGAACATGGGGCATGGGGCCTGGTGCCGCCGACCACTTAATGTCACAATAAAAATGTAACTAACCATGAAAATTACATGTTTCCCAGCAATTTGGCATTTTGACATCCTTCGCCTGACGTCTGCATATGACCCAGAGCCCCAGAAACCCAGCTTGAAACACCCGCCCACTCATCTCCGCTCTCTGATGTTCGTCCTTTGAGTTGAGTCAAGTCGAGAGTTGTCCAGCGGATGGGGTCAAATATGAAACGGGCGGCAGGAATCGAGGAGGATGTGGGCACAACCAATATTTATCAACAACGTTACGTTCGTGTTCGGCTCACGGACAAACTTCTTAAAACTGTTGTTGCCGCCACTGTTTTTCCCTCGATTGCCGCTGCAGAATTATAGAAAAAATCAAATAAAATACAAATAAAGCAGAAAAATTGCAAAAATTGAGATGGGAAAAATAAAATAAAATTGCCCTGTCAAAATCAACCGAAATTCCTAGCAATAAAATTGACTTTTTTATTTTGTTTGTTGGCAGCCAAAATGAAAGTACAGCCGCTCATTCATACATGTCCGAATATATGGGTTTGTTATATATATATTACGATATGACCAATACCTAAAACATACACATTATATAATGTATAAATGCGAAAGTTGTCAACGTTTACATTCTTGGGTTGGTTTCTGGTCGGTCTCCGTTTCTGGCTCTCGGTCTTTTTGTGTGCTTTCTATTTTTATTTTCATTTTCCGTTCTCCCAGCTACGTTTTTCACTTCAGCTTTGCATCGCAATTCGAGTGGAAAATTGACATATGTTTACTTTGTTGCTACTGCTGTCGCTGCTCCTGTTTTCCCCTGTCCGGTTTGTTGTTGCCAAAGTTTTTCTCTGGTCCTCCAATCGGCCAGTTGCCGAAAGTCGAGCGTCATTAGATTGGTACGCTGTTAGCATTCGAGACTCTGCACCAAGAGGTGCTTAAAACTGAATGTGGATGGGTCTCCGGCTGCAAATGATCAGCCTTGGAATGCTCTATCAAAGAGTTTAGTATTTTTGCATTTTAAAAGTATATGAAAACCATAATTTTGATGGTTTTAATTGGTATTTTAATCAGAAACAATATATTTACAAGTAGTGTTGGTAAAAAAAATTATATCATTATAGATACTATCGATGGTTTACAAATTTAGGAAACATCGATGGTTTGGGCCCACAATCGATATTAATGCTCAACATTGAAATTTGCTTTACTTTAATCGCAGTAAAATTAAGATCGTTGTTCTCCCCATGCATTTTATGATAAAAGAAAAAATTTTCAATTCTTTTTTTTTTTGGTTATTTTCCTATAATCGATAGCCAAAAACATCGATAGTTTCCACTATCGATGTTTAAACAACCCTAATTACAAGGACTATCATTGTTTCTCAAGACATTTCACAACGGTTATCTAAGGGTCTTCCATCTTCGTTTAGAAATTCTCTTTAAGCAGCTTGAAAACATAAAAATTGCAAGCTTTTTCTCAGCTTACAACATGTGTTTTCCAATCATTTTTAAAAGCACATTGTCTCTTGATTGTGCCAAAGTGTGATGCTTGAAAAATGCCTCCATATTTCCTGGTATATAAATTCATGTTTTACCAGTCTAAGATCCTACGCTTATGACCAGCTTAACCTTTCGACTTCTTCAGGCAGTGCTTAACAGCTTTTTCCACGCCTCAAAGGGAATCCATGAATCGACGGCCCCAACTTCAGATCCGGCTGAAGCTCAAGCCTCGCTCCATCTGCTGCAGTTGGCTCCGAGGTCAGGGTTAATGTTAATCCCTTTCCGCCCGGATTACAGCGCATTCTGCATTCCTTTTCAGTGCGTGCCCATCGACGTCTTCATCCGCATCCGCATCCGCATCCGGATCCGCATCCTCAGCGTTGTCGTCTCGCATTTTGAGCGGCTATAAAAAATTAAATTAAATTATTGAAGCATTTTATTACATGTTTGTGCTTTCTTCCGCCACTTTCCCCTTCCCCTTTCCCTTTCCCGCCCTTTGCCATCTGCTTTTATGTAGCCATTCCCTTTCACTGCCATCGCTCGAGCATATTTATTAAGCAGGAAAGTATTGAGAGAAGCCCATCACGATAGTTGCTACACAACGGGGCAAAGGGGCAAGTCGCAGGGGCTGGGGGCTAGCATCAACAATTGGATATCTGTGTTTGTCGGGGCCGGGTTAAATTGCCCATTGAAAGGCCGCCAGGGGCAAACAATTGTAGATGTTGTAGCTGCCGTAGTTGCAGTTGCTACTGCCAAGGCCAAAGAGTGGTGCACTGTCAGCTCATCGATTACACTGGGTAACAAAGGAGGTTATTTTTTAAAAACTTATTACTCGCAGAGAACACAATGTTTGAAAGGTTTTTTATAAAGCGTATTTTCCATTTCAGAAATATGTCAAAAAACCCAAAGCCAATTTATTATCATGTCAAGCAATAACACCTCTTAACGAGGCAATAATGTAGTGACGATGACCGCCACTCATACATACAAACTGAATTATATCCAATTTTGTGACAAAAAATAAATAATTGAATTTAATTTTTACGCAGTCAACGCTTTTCTTTTAGGACAAAGTATTTTTTTTTTAGTATAAACCAACAGTATTTAAGAGATTCATTCGCTTTAAGAAAAATCGTTTAAATTGTTTTCATAATCGAATTAAGATACAAATGACATTGGCACCTCACAAAAAAACGCTTTTGAAATAACAGATTTTATAATTCTGCGCAATTGTATATGTTAAACTGAAAAAGCGGTTTGGGTATAAAAAATTCTTGAAACCATTTCGTTGAGAAATTAAGTATTTCAGTCTTTTGCAGGTGACATGCAGTTGGAGTACAGACAGAGATAAATATAAATATGAATAAAACACAAATACGATAAGTCTGAAAAAAGGATTTGCCTGTTAGCTAGTGATGGTGTACAGCAGTGGCTCTGTGGATGGGGGTTCCAGGGGGGTTCAAGGGGGCTGCAATGCATGGCAGAAAGTTGCAAAGTTGCAGGGGCTGAAAAACGAACGCCCATAAATGATTAATGGCCAAAGTTGCATTCGCATTTTGATGGCCCAAACACTTTTCATAATTTCAAGCGCTCGAAATTAGTCAGCTCTCTTTGGTCAGGATGCATCCTTCCTTACCCTCCCCTACCCTCCCCTTCCCCCATTCCCTCACTTTTTCAAATGCACATTAATGGCCATTTATAACAATTTTTGGCTGCCAGCTCTCCAAACATTCCAACAACTGCCATTGCAAATGAAGTGTAAAGCAGATAGTTGCAGAAGGGGTTCTGTGGACTCGGTGGCTTTGGTTCTCGCACAAAATTAGAATCGGAATGGAATGAATGCAAGGCTCTTCTCTACTCTTCGCTTCTCAAGTTGCCAAGCAAGACCGACATGAGCCAATTTACATAACCCAGAACAACAAATAGTTACAAATTGAAAACTTTTGTCTGCCAAGATTGTAAGCGATTGTCTAGCTTCCCTATACCATTGCCATTGCCATTCCTCGGGTCTCCAGTCTCCACTGTTGCCATTGTTATAATCAAAGTGGTAGCTGAGTAACAAGAAAAACAGCAACTGCGGCTGACAGCAACAGGAACAGCGACAGCAACAGCGACAGCGAACGAATGAAAGAGATACGCTCGCCGAGATACGAAAGAGCAATGTGTACGAGATTGGATGATGGCAGCCAGAACGAAAAAGTATCGACAAGTTTGACGCTTTATGGCATTGTTTAGTGCCGCACATTTCGCCAAAAAACGTTTTTCAACTTTCACACAATTGCGCCATTTGTGCCGCGTCTTCAGGGTAAAGGAGGGGCTATATCTATACTAAAGCTATAGAAATAGCTATAGATTTGCCCCCTCCTCTTGGAAAAAAAGAGGCGGGGGGGGCGGAACCGTCGACACAAATCTGCTGACGGAAGCCCCGGTTGGCCCACCAGTGCTTTTTATACGGAAAACGTGCAGAAAGTTTGAGTGCCAGCTTAGGAGCTGCTGGCAAAAAGTTATAAAACAGTAGATAATAAAATAATAAAATATATGTATTTGAATTGTAACCGACGCGTCCATACACACACATAAAGTTTTTCTTTCAGGCGATAAAATTACATGTCAAATTGAATGTAACCTGCTATTTGTGCGCATTATGGTGGCTATAATTAAACCCCCGATGGCTGGAGGGAAATCGCCACACGATGGCTGGTCAATCATGGGTTTATGGGTGATGGCTTAAACTTTCTGCAGTGAAACGGAAATGGGAATCGAAATTGCCATCGGATCAGGATCTGGATCTGTGGGGAAATGAGTTCCGGCGCCTGGCGGATGACCTCAGTTTTGAGAGTGGGTAACATACATATATGGTATATGGAAGAGTCTAGGGGCTCTGCTATCATGAGTTATGTCTGCACCACTCTGCTACGCGAAAATATTATTTAAATATTACTTTTCACCAATGTGCGCCCTCCCGAAATCCTATAAATCAAACGAAAGTCTCCGACTGAAAGAGATCCCAGATAGAAAAGTTTCGAGGCGCAACTTTCGAGCGAAGAACAACAAGAGAGACGTCTCATATAGATTCGCAAGAATTGGGCAAACTTTAGAGGATTGCGATTTGTTTTCCGTTGAAAATGGGGGACATGGAAAATTGAAAATGAAAATGAGAACCTGAGCATGAGGGGTAAAGTCACCTCGTTATTTCCACATCCCCATCCCCCTCTGAATTTCGGAATTTGGGAGTCCCTGAGTGCTTGGCTAAGCCGAATCAATGCGATTTTTATGCTAATACAATCAATCGGTCTAATCGAATCAAACGTTTTGACAACCCAACGGCCTCAAATGGAGCGTTTTGGGGCTTGTCCCATCCTTTGTCTCTGTGCCGACGAATAAACTATCGCTGGGACAACAAGTACGCAATATGCATAAAACTTTATATGGCATTTAAATCGCTCCTGGGGTTGGTTATCACCCCTTCACCGCCCCCTCTACGGCATCTGCCCCACACGAAATCCCATCCCATTTGGCTGCTTACTTCGCCTGTTAACTCAAGCGTCACAAATGCCGGAAATCGAATACAATTTGTAATTCTGATGAACAGTTGAGCAAAACTTAAGCATCGTCTGTCCCGCCTGCTGTTGCTGTTTCTGTTGTTGCTGTTGTTACTTTTGCCCGTAACGCTTGTTACTCCTCCTATGACCATGGCCATTGTTGATTCTGCTGGTGATTCTGATTCTTATTGTCCTGGCTTTCCTCTTCCTGCAACTACTTTTGGCATATTTAGCCCGGCTTTCACCTTGCTTTCGCCTGACTTTCTTTATCCTGCTTGCAAGCTCCTCCTGCCCTGCCCCCCTTTCTCTTTCTGTAGCTGTAGCTGTATCTGTAGCTCTCCATTCGGCTGGGTTTCCATTTCGTTATCGAGTCCTCGGCAATCGCCATGTAATGCCAAATTGGGCGACATCGTTTTATGTTTTGTTTTTGCCTTCGCCCATGGAATCGAGCAGGATTCGAGCGAGGATGTGGGGATGGGGATGAGGATGGGGATGGTGGGGAGGTGTCTACAGGTTCACTCATCAGTTGGCGCTCTGTTAAATTTCGCACACGTAGCAGCATAAAAATTGACACCGATAATTCGAGTCCCAGTGTGTGTGTGTGTAGTCAGCGGTACGTATACGCGATATAAACACGCACACGCCCCGAAAACATACATCATGTCGGAAAATTTGTCGGTCGCCAGCGGGGCAAGGTGAGGGGAGCGGGGGACAGGATGCGGGACGGAGAGGAAGCTACAGTGGGGGCGATATGTCGCGTCGCTGTTTACACAAACAAAGTTATCAATTTTACACACGACAGTCGCTTCAGACCCCCCACATCCCATTCCCCAGTACATTATTCCCCAGCGGAAGGGCTTCCCAAAGTGGTTGGGATAGGGAAAGAGGAAGAGGGGCCAAGGTAAGAGCAGCATTTCCATCAATTCAGTATGCAATCAATGTCCAAATCGAAGACGCAAAGCGGCGAAACCCCTCAGTCATAATAAATACAGGCGAGCTTCCATATTGAAAACTTCCCCGAAGCTAAATTCAGACGCAAAGAAAATATTTCTTACTTACAGCCAAATTTTAAATGTAATACGAGTAGCTCAAAACACATATTTTCCTGAAGTTTAATTTTAAAGTTTTATGCTTTATGCAGTAAAAGTTAGGAAAGTATGACTGTTGGCGAGACAAAACTTTGCTTTCCCATCGAGAGTGATCCTCTTCAAAGGCTTTTCGGCGAAATATTGAATTCAACATTTTAAAGCACACTTTTCGGGGCGCCCGGCAGCAGATCAAAAGTAATCGTGGCCCACACGAACCACACTTTAAGCCCACCCGACATTCTTGCAACAATTTCTCCCCTATATATAGTAAACATTTTTCATAATTCTGCACTCTTCCCGCCCCGACAGAAAGCCAGCGATGAAAACAGAATTCACTTAGGGCTAAGAGAGATGGATGAGGGGCTGGAAAAAATGTCGCCGCTTGTTAAATTTAAGGAATGTTTGGCTTGTTAGTGTAAAATAATATGAGCGACGTGGGTTGGGGGGTGGACTCGGCTTACTTAGGAGGTCTGTTGTCTATTTGATTTGGCCAGGACATGCTAAAACGGGAGTAGGTGAAGTCGGAGCAGTCGAAGAAGCACACGCCGGAGAAAGAATTCCACTCAAATTGCATTTATTGGAGAAATATTTATAATAACTTGGAAATTCAATTTCCAAAGAAAATATGCTAAACGGATTTGAGGGGGGCGGGGAGTGCAGCCATCGATGCGAGAGGTGTTCGGGGAAAAGGACTTTCCGAGGTGAGGATGTCAGACTGCGTGTGTGTGTGTGGCTGGTGTCGTGTCAATGGCTCGTGTGTGTCGCCGCCTGTCTGTGTGCGTGGAGAGATATGTTAGAAAATTAAAATCGACCATATGTTGCCTCATCGATTTTGATAAGTCGCCTGGCAGCACAGCAACATCGGGCGGAAGGAGGAGCAGAAGGAGGGGCAACAGCAACAGAAACAGCAACAGCACCATGGCCGCTTCATATCCGTTTCCGGTTCGACACAATGGGCGCACAAAGCGCGGCATTGTGTGTGTGTTTGTGTGTGTGTGGGTGTCTGTCGCTGCCACTTTCAATTGCAAAATAAAAAGAGCTGGCTGCAAAAAGGCGCCTTGTCATGCATGAGTTTTCTGCCTTTTATTATTGATGTTGTTTTGTGTGTTATTATTTGCTGGTGTTCCATTGTTGCTCCTGTTCTTCCATTTTGTTTGTGGGCCGATCTGTGACACAAATCAAACGCACCCTGCTAAATATTTCATAAGCACATCCAGCCACGCACCGCCAATGAACTTTAAGGACATGCAGGACGGGAGCTGGGGACAGGACCTTAACCCTCCGATGGCCCAGGGCTTACCATTCAATTTGGCTCCAATAAATGTTGCCGCAACATGTTGCTGCTGCGCCGGCGCCTGGCTGCCTCGGCTGCTCCCGCTGCTCCAGGAGATTTGCATATTGTTGGAGGTTTCGCAGGAGCAGCTCCGTTCAGTTGTTTACCGCGCCTCAAGCCACACACACGCAACGAGCGCAAAGCAAAACCGGAAGCGTGTTACAACCCGTGAACTGTGAACGGTGAACCGTGAACCGTGACTTCCCGTGACATTCCGTGACCCGTCGTGGGAAACGTGACTTGTCGGGTGCCTGCTCGGCTGGCTTTCGTATCTGGCGTCTCAATCGGAATTGGAATTGGAATCGCGTCATTGGAGTGACTGATTTCGCGTTGCGTGCTGGTGTCAGGCAGCGGGGATGAGTGCTCCTTACGTAGCAGTAGCGTAAGGGCAGTTACGTAAGAAGCCAAACCCGACCCCGCGCAAAACGGACACAAACGCAGCGCGCTCGAATGCCCTACGTTGCGCATGAGATGGCGGCACGCAGTTCGCGCTACATTTACTCTGACCACGGCCACCGAATCTAGTCCGCTCTTAGGAAAAGGTAGCAGAAGAGGAAGCCCAGCCCCTTCCCCCACGCCCCTGTCGAATATAATTAAGTGTATTATCGGAACGTGACCAGGGCGAAATTGCTGCCTGCGGGCGAGGCAAATGCTCCTCTGCTTTTCCTCTTCCGCCGGCCAGAAGCAATTGAATGGACAGCTTAGTGTGTAATGAAGAAATTACCAAAAGCTCGAATCCAGCTCACACTCCTCTCCGTATCCTATCCTAACGACCCCCCTCCTCCCTGAAAGGACATCTTCATCTCGTTGTTGTCCTGTGGGCGTCATGGTGATTGAAAACTCGACCGCATTGCGGTCTTGTCATCAGTTTAAATGAATGTGCTGCGGTTTCCGGCGCTCCGATAAGACGGAGCCCTCAGCCTAATCCCTTTCAGTTATTGTTTCTGCACAGTTGTGGGCTCAAAAGTGGGCGGGGCTGTGGACGAGTGTCCTTCATCTTCGTCTTCATCTTCATCTTTTGTGTGTGCGGCTGCCTTTCGAGTCGAAACGAAACGAAAGGAGTCGAGTTGAATTGAGTCGAGTTCCGCGATTGCCATCATTTATTTTAATTACTTTTCTGTTGTCGCCCTTCTTCCATTCGCTCCTGCCTTTTGCCGTTGGTCCGTGGTCCTTCGTCCTGGACCTCCATCCTCCATGCAGTTATAAGTAATTCGAGAGCCCCACAAATTGCGCATGAAATGTTGGTGGAATACTTTATGGCGCTGCTCGTGATCATGGGATTAACCGCACCAGTCGACAAGCAGAGCCGGCGCAGCAGCCAATACTTCGGTTTCGGTGAGTACGGATTTAAATCTAATCAGACCAAAGACAACACTCAAAGGGTTAAGCCGACCGGGGGCTGGGCAATCGCATCAGAAATGGCATAATAAATGAGAACGGCTAAAGCGGATGGTATTGGAAATCGGAAATGGGGAGTGCGAAGCAATTCCAATTAGATTGAGGGATATGGCGGGGATTACACTAGGCCACTGATCTCGAAATGCCGGCAGGGGCAACAAACATTTGAATACTCCCCCTCTAAAGCAGTACTTATTTTTACTTTCTCATGTCGGCTCTTCAAAAAATTCATTAAAGCGCAATTACGGAAAATTAAAAACCCAAAAGGAGTATCCTTTAAAATTGGATCAATCTATTATCTTTCACATTTATAGGAACTTTTTAAAACAACTAAATAAATTAAATTTGTAAACTAAATTACAAAGCTTTAAATTTAAAAATTCCGGTTTTACATAAAAGCTATCAATGAAAATATTACCTCATATATATTTTGAAAAGCTTTAACTAAATTCAAATATTTAAAGAGGTGTCTTACTGAAAAAGTAACTTGGATGTCACCTTTGCTTTTACTATTTTATTATTTTAAAAACACATTCTGGAAATTAAATCACACTTATCCATAAGTTAACTTTCCTAGTTCAACTTTTTTGTAACCAAGTGTATTTATTAAAAAGTTCGCTATGTGTATGTATTCAATTAAACACCCCAAACTTTTAATGTAGTTGAGTGAAAAAGCTAAATTTCAATTTATTCCGTAGCAGAAAAATGTGCATTAGCCGAACTGGGAGCAGGGTCCCTAATGGATAACTGATCTCCAAAGGGGATCTGAATTCGGTAATCTCCACTGCCAAACTGTCCGGAATTGTTTATGCTCCCATCTATTTCGCATCTCTCAACTGCGAGTGTGAGTTTGAAACAGGGCGACCAGGAGCAGCTGCAATTGCTCATTTGTAATTTATGGCACCTGAACTCAGTTTAGGGCTCGCTTGGGGGACTGCAGCTCGGAATGGGGATGGGTGGAGGGGGTTTCTGAGGTTCAGGGGAGGCGTTAGCCGTGGCCACTGAAGCTGCGGTTGCGGTTCGACCCGGCCATTTTCCAACTTACCACCCCCCACTTTGTATGTAAATACGCAACTTTTATTAAAAATTTTTATGTTGTTACATATTCCCTGTCGGAGCGAGGGAATGTGTGTGTGGGAGGCTGTGTGTGGGCGGGAGTTTTTTATTTTGTGGCCAGCATAAAAAGCAATTTCAGGCTGAAGTGTTTGGCCTGGCGAAAAAGCGAAGCCATAAGCATCGACATAGCCATAGCCATCGGCTGTGGAGCAACAGTTTCAATTAAGTGTTTAACGTCATTTTATTGCTTGATATTTGATAGCTAAATTTGCCCAACCATAGTGGCCCACGCACACAATGAATCCTGGCCTATAAATCAATATGTGTTTATCCACTCCATAACCATACATCCACATATCCACATACCCACTTATCCACAACCAATCGCAGTACCAGTCCCTCTCCAAGCTCCATGCACAGCTGTATTTGTGTTTGTATTTGTTTAGGCACTCATGGATTATTAGCGCATTAGTTGGCTAATACATCGCAATGGCAGAGCAGCACCACCAATAGCACCACCCACATAAATCACTTGGCCGTCCAGGCGATGGATCATAAACGTGGGAATGGTTCCTCCGGGGGATGAGGGTTGGAAAGGGGGTGCATGCTTAAGCTCGGGCATAAATTAAGCACAAATACTCGTTAATCAAATGAATGCTGATTCCCCGCCAGCTGAGGCATCCCCACCAGCGGATTGAGCCACCCAATCTGTCCGTCCATCTGTCTGTCTGCATATCTATCTATCCATCTATCTGTCTGTCTGACTGTCTATCTATCCGACGCTTCCTGTGTCCATCTATCTGTCTGCCTCCCAAGGCTCAGGCCCTGGAATGCACTTGAATACGTTGAGATTGACGTTCAGATACAGCTGTTTGAATGAACTACCCCGGGGATGTTTAATGGGCAGGTCGAGTTTCTAGTCTGCTGAAATGGGAACCCTTTATGTGCAAAGCAGATATCTGTATAAGCAAGAAATGGTAGGGGGCTAAAATAACAAAAAGGGGAACAGGATCTTTAATAGTTAATAAATAATATTCAAGCATCACACTTATTACACAGAAACAATAATTCGATATGAAATAGGGTCAATTTTACATTATTTCATATCAATAAAAAGTTTGTTTTATTTAAAATTTTTTTTAAAATTTTTTATTTTTTTATTTTTATTATAAAAAAAATTATGTTTGTTAAGTATAAAATTTAATCATATCACACTGATATGAACAACTTGATCTTTAAAAATTATAAAATTGACCAGAATATTTATTTGTTTTTTTGTTTTTTTTTTTTAAATATTGTACATCTCTTTAATATGGATTCTTCAAACCTCAGGTCACCTGGCCGCCGCCGAGGAACTGTCCAATCTAATACCAGACAATTACGATGCCCTCGATCCCATATTCGACAACTCCACGGATCGGGAGATCATCGCCGCTCTGGGCACCACCGCCCGTCTCCACTGCCGCGTGCGCCACCTGGGCGATCGGGCCGTGTCCTGGATCCGGCAGAGGGACCTCCACATCCTGACCATCGGCATCATGACCTACACCAATGATCAGCGCTTTCTGGCGCGGCACATCGACAACTCCGACGAGTGGGTGCTCAAGATCGTTTCGGTGCAGCCGAGGGATGCGGGCGTCTATGAGTGCCAGGTGTCCACGGAGCCCAAGATCAGTCTAGCCTATAAGCTGGTCGTTGTGAGTGAGTATCTTCTAGTGGGTAAGGGTATAAGAACTAGGTGATCATCGAAAGTAACATTCCTAAATAATTAAAAGTGTTCATCCCCTTATTCCCACTAATCAACTTAAATACAATTAGAATGCGATTAAAATATAATGTTCCCCCATACAAGCCCTATTAGCGAACTCCTTTCTGAGCCATCATAATTATTAAGCAGAAATTCCGCCCAAGTGCCAGCTCCATTACCCCCATTGAATCTCAATCGATTGGCGGTCTTGTAAGTCCATGTAGACGTTGTTTACAACTCCGTTTAGACAGCCGCCCGAGGGCGCAAAGAGCTGGGATTACTTTGACAAATTAGTTTATCAAACACCCCAGAACATCGCACGATAGATGGCGGATACAAAGGATGGATGGGGATGGGAATGGGGCAGGGACCCCCATGGGCAACTTGTTGACATACCCATTAATCGAAATCCGGCCCTGCTCTTTGACAGCCTCCAAGGCCCAGATCCTGGCCAACCGCGAGCTGTTCATCCAGAGTGGCAGCGACATCAATCTGACGTGCATCGCTCCCCAGGCTCCGGGACCCTACACGCACATGCTGTGGCACAAGGACACGGAGCTGGTGAGCGACTCCTCGCGCGGCGGCATCCGCGTGGTGTCCGAGCAGCAGATGAAGACCAGCAACCTGGTGATATCGCGGGTCCTGCACACGGACTCCGGCAACTACACCTGCTCCGCGGACAATTCGAGTGAGTAGCCAATAAGTGCATCCTGGATCCTTCCAGACCAGCGCTAAAATTGATACGCAAAATGAAATTCAAATCCAATTAGCCCTTGATGAATCTGTCAGTTTTACAACACACCAATTTAATTTTATTAAATACTTAATTACTTTTTAAACATGTCACTAACTGACTCTTATTAAATATTTATACATGTGCGCATGACTAACGAAAAGTAGTTGCATATATAAACAACATAAATTAACCATCAGATATTGAAAATTAAAGTAATTCAATTGTATATTATGTGCCTATTTATTTATATTGTGTTTGGCTACAACAAGGCCTTGAGCTACCAATCGTTTATTAAACTTTTAAAACGTTTGCAGCTCATAAATAATTTTACCTAAATATCCTTATGCGATTTAAAGTAAATGTTACTCAATTTATGTATGTCATCGGGGATTTATTGAAGCTAGCTAGAAAAATTCTAAATTTATAAAATTATCAGGGACCGTAATCATTATGAGTTTTATTTTAAAACTCACACAATAATCATTATTTTTGATCAAAAAAAATAAAACTCAAAAATAATCATTACTTTTGAGTTTTAAAATAAAAATCAAAAATAATCATTATTTCTGATCGAAAAAAATAAAAGTCAAAAATAATGATTATTGTTGATTTTTATTTTTTTCGCTCAGAAATAAAACTCACTTGGACGCCACGGCTTTTCTGTGCCGATTTTCGGCGTTTTTTTTGCATAGTCCCTTGGAGCGAATGCAGACGTACCACATCTGAAAAAAAAAACTTGAACTTGGCTTCTGCATCCCGGTAAATGGTATCATTCTTATAGTCAGTAAAGGGGATACTTCTAGCCTTTGTTTACGTTTATGTATTTAAAGAAACATTATGTTTATGTATTTAACCATGGATTGCAGGTCGAAATGCACTTGTCTTTCTCTCTCACTCTACAAGAACTAATTAACCTATGAAGGCCGCCAGCTTGACAATACATACTGGAACAACATTTAACAAAGTGCCACCGCTTTTTGAAATCTCTAGAATCTCTTATTCTTAGGAACTGTTATCCTCTTCTTCTTAAGAATTCGCGGATTTTGCAGAACTAATTTAAATATCAAACCATGTATAGAAAAGGGTTTAAGGTAAGTAGAATTTGGTTAACAAAGTCTGAGGTATTAGTTGTTCTTAAGAATTCGCGGTTCTTAAAAAATCGATTTCAGATACGTTTTTATTCAGGA